>JAREIK010001912.1:0-186267 GCA_029783825.1 Sapria himalayana
ATAATAAAAATATTTACAAAACTCAAATTGATTCAAAATTAAAGTAACTTATATTACTTGATAATCATTTATTATTTTTTAATTTATAATCTTTTATAAGCATATATTTTTATTAGATATATAATATATTATTTAAATTATATTTGACCCACTCATAATTTATTTTGTAATAAATATTTCTTTAAAAATATACTAATAAATAATTAAAATCAATATTTAAAATTATAATAAATAGAAATAAAATTTGATTTATTATTTATTATGTATTATATATCAGTTTAATTGTTACTGTATTTAGGCATTACGAAGTCTAGGAGTTTACTTATTTAACTGTGTATGCATTTAGTAGTTTATAGTTTTATTTAAAAAATAAAAAAACAAAAAATTTATTTTTATTATTTTTTGATATTTTCAAAGGTTATAAACATAGAAAATATAATAATTTTTAAATTGTTTTCAAAAGTGAATTCAATATTTAGTGATAATAATCATTATATTTATATATCATATAAATTCAAAATAAACTATTTTATTTATAAATATTCTAATAATGATCAAAAAATAAATTAATAATCTATTATTAATAAGATAGATATCAATTAAAATATAATTACAAAACCAAAATGATTAAGAAGCGAAGCAAAATATATTACTATATAATAATTTTTTGTTTTGAAAATTTTTTTTCTTTTAAAAAGTTTATCTATAATTTTTTGATGAAAAATAATTAAAAAAATTATATTTGTATAACACAATTTATTTTGTAATTAATATTTATATATAAATAAACAAATAAATAATTAAATTGAATATTTAAAATTATAATGAAAAAAAATGAGATTTATTATTTATTATTTAGGGATACCGGTATAATTTAAATTAGATCAGTCTCACTAATAATTTTTTTTGTAATTAATATATTTATAAAAATAAACTGATAAATAATTAAAATAAATATTTAAATTTATATTGAATAAAAATTAAAATGAAATTTATGAATTATTATTAATGTATACCAGTTTAATATTTTAAGTATTTAGAGGTTTTGTCGTTTATGAATTTAGCGATTTATGTTTTTAGGCATTAGTAGTTTATATGTTTTGTTTAGACAATGAAATAACAAAGATATTATTTTTGATATTTTTTCACATTTTCAAAGGTTATAATCATTGACAATATCATAATTTTAAAATTTTTTAAAAATGTGAATACAATATTTAGTAATAATAATCATTATGATTATATATAATATAAAGTAAATATAAACAATTTTATTCATAGATATGATATCGATTATCAAAAAATAAATAAATATGTTATTATTATTATGATGGATATAAATTAAAAAATAATTGCAAAAACTAAAATTATTCAAAATCCAAGTAAAATTAATTACTAAATAATAATTTTTGTTTTTTACTTTTTGCTTCTTTTTATAAGCTTATATTTTTTTTGATGAAAAATAAATTATTTAAATTATATTTTTATCACTTATAATTTATATTGTAATTAATATTTTAATAAATTATTTAAATTATAATTAAGGTTTATGAGTTTAAAGGTTTAAGTATTTAGGGGGTTTTGTGTTTAGGAGATTAAGTGTTTAAGTGTTTAGGCATTTAGTGGTTTATAAGTTTTATTTAAACAATGATATAGCAAAAAATTTATTTTTATTATTTTTTCTAATTTTTGAAAATTATATCCTTTGAAAATATAATAATTTTTAAATTTTTTTGAAATGTCAATATAATATTTATTTATAATAATCTTAATAATTATAATTCATTTAAATTCAAAATAAATTATTATATTGCTATATATTAGAATTATGATCAAAAAATAAATTAATAAACTATTATTAATAAAATAGTAATTATTTAAAAAGTATTTGCAAAATCTAAATTTATTCAAATCAAAGTAAAATATATTACTAAATAATAAGTTTTTTTAATGTTTTGCTTTTTTTATAACTTTATATTTTTGTTATTAAAATAAATTATTTAAATTATATTTGTCTCACTCATAATTTATTTTGTAATTTATAATTCTATAATAATAAACTACTAAATAATTAAAATGAATATTTAAAATTATAATGAATACAAATAAAATTGAGATTTATTATTTATTATTTATGATACACCGGTTTTATGGTTTAAGTATTTAGGTGTTTTGTGGTTTAAAAGTATAGTGGTTTAATTGTTTAGACCTTTAGTGATTTATAGTTTTTTTAAAGAAACAAAAAACAAAAAATTTAATTTTTGTTTTTTTTTTAATTTTTGAAGGTTGTAACCTTTGAAAATATAATAATATTTAATTTTTTTTAAATGTGGATATAATATTTAGTTATAATAATCTTAATAATTATATATAATATAAACATAATATAAATAATTTTATTGATAGATATTATAATAATGATTAATAAATAATTTAATAAACTTGTATTTATAAGAATGATATAAATTAAAATATAATTGTAAAATCTAAAATGATTTAAAATCAAAATAAGATATATTATTAAATAATAATTTTTTATTTTTAAAATTTTGCCTCTTTTTATGAGCATTTTTTTTGATGAAAAATAAATTATTTAAATATTATATGTCGCACTAATAATATATTTTTTAATTAATATTTCTATAAAAATAAACATATAAATAATTAAAATAAATATTTAAAATTATAATGAATACTAATAAAACTGAGATTTATGATTTATTATTTAGACTATACAAAATAAATCTTTTAAGTATTTATGGGTTTTGGGGTTTAGGAGTTTAGTCATTTTAGTATTTAGTCATTTAGTGGTTTATAGGTTTTAAATAAAAAATAAAATAACAAAAGATTAATTTTAGTTATTTTTTCTCATTTTTGAAGGTTATAATCTTTGAAAATATAATAATTTTTAAATTTTTTTTAGAAAAGTGAATACAATATGAAGTTATAATAAGCATAATAATTATATATCATATAAATTCAATATAAACTTTTTTTTTGATATTTATTATAATAATGATCATAAAAAAATAATAACCTATTATTAATAAGATAAATATTGTTTAAAATATATTTAAAAAACCTAAAATGACTCAAAATCAAAGTGAAATATTTTACAAAATATATAATTTTAAATTTTTAAATTTTTGTATCCATTTATAAGCCTATATATTTTTTGATGAAAAATAAATTATTTAAATTATATTTGTCTCATTAATAATTTATTTTTTGATTTATATTTCTATAAAATTAAACTAAAAATAATTAAAATGTATATTTAAAATTATAATGAATACTAATAAAAATGAGATTTATGATTTATTATTTAGGGTATAACTATTTAATTGGTTAAGCTTTTTGTGGATTTGGGGTTAAGGAGTTTATTGATTTATATGTTTATTCATTTTCGTGTTTATAGGTTTTATTTAATCATTGAAATAACAAAAAATTTATTTATATGAATTTTCGTGATTTTCAAAAGTTATAACCTTTGAAAATATAATAATTTTTTATTAGTTCTAAAATATGAATACAATACTTAGTTATAATAATCTTAATAATTATATTTGTTGTAGATTCAATATAAAAAAATGTATTAATATCTATTATAATAATGATCAAAAAATAAATTAATAAACAATTATTAATAAGATAGATATTAATTAAAATATATTTGCAGAACCCAAAATAATTCAAAATCAAAGTAAATTATATTACTAAATAAAATTTTAAATTTTTGAAATTTTGTTTATTTTTATAAGCTTATTTTTATTTCATAAAAAATAATTTATTTAAATTATATCTGTCTCACTCATTATTTATTTTGTAATTATTATTTCTATAAAAATAAACTAAAAAATAATTAAAATGAATATTTAAAATTATAATAAATACAAATAAAAATGAGATTTATTATTTATTAATTAGGTTATATAGGTTTAATGGTTTAAGTATTTTGGGGGTTTTTGGGTTTAGGAGTCTAGAGATTTAAATGTTGTCATTTAGTGGTTTATAAGTTTTATTTAAATAATAAAATAATAAAAAATTATATTTGTGATATTTTATAATTTTGGAAGGTTATAACCTTTGAAAATATAACAATTTTTAAAGTTTATTCATATGTAAATATAATATTTAGTTATAATAACTTAATAATCTTAAGACATATTAATTGAATATAAGTAATTTTATTGTTCGATATTATAAAAATGATCAAATAATAAATTAATAAACTATTATTAATAAGATTGATCGCAATTAAAATATAATTGCAAAACCTATACATAATAATTCAAAATCAAAGTAAAATATATTACTAAATAATAATTTTTTGTTTTTAAATTTTTACTTCTTTATATAAGCTTATTTTTTTTTGATTAAAAATAAATTATTAAAATTATATTTGTCTCACTCATTATTTATTCTGTGATTGATATTTCTATAAAAAATAAACTAATAAATAATTAAAATGAATATTTAAAATTATAATGAATACAAATTAAAATGAGATTTATGATTTATTATATATGGTATACTTGTTTAATGGTTTGATTATTTAGGGGTTTCGTGGTTTAGGAGTTTAGCAATTTATTTTTTTAGGCTTTTAGTGGTTTATAGGTTTTATATATATAATAAAAATTTAAAATTCTATCTTTTATTTTTTCGGATTTTTAATGGTTATAACCTTTGAAAATAGAATAATTTTTAAAATTTTTTGAAATGTGAATACCATGTATAATTATATTAATCTTACTAATTATATATCATATAAATTCAATATAAATAATTTTAATGATAGATATTATAATAATGATCAAAAATTAAATTAATAAACTATTATTAATAAAATAAATATTAATTAAGATATATTTACAAAACACAAAATGATTCAAAATCAAATCAAAATATATTACTAAATAATAATATTTAATTTTTAAAATTTTTTTCTTTTTATAAGCTTATATTTTTTTTATTAAAATAAATTATTTAAATAATATTTGTCTCACTCAAAATTTATTTTGTAATTAATTTTTCTAAAAAATAAAACTATAAATAATTAAAATGAATATTTAAAATTATAATAAATAGAAATAAAAATTAGATTTATTATTTATTAAGTAGTATATAGTTATTATAAGGTTTATGTATTTAGGGGTTTCGGGTTTTATGAGCTACTTATTTAAGTAAGTAATCATTTAGTGATCGATAGGTTTTATTTAAAAAAGAAATAACAAAAAAATTATTTTTTGTATTCTTTCTCATTTTTTAAGATTATAACCTTTGAAAATATAATAATTTTTAAATTTTTTTCAAAAGTGAATACAATGTTTATTTATAATAATCATAATAATTATATATCATATAAATTCAATATAAATAATTTTATTGATAGATATTCTAATAATTATCAAAAAATAAATTAAAAATCTATTATGAATAAGATTGATATTATTTAAAATATAATATTAAAACTTAAAATGATTCAAAAGCGAAGATAAATATATTACTTAATAATAATTATATGTTTTATAATTTTTATTCTTTTTATAAGCTTATCAATTTTTGATAAAAAATTATTTTTTGAAATTATATTTTTAACTCATAATTTATTTTATAATTAATAAATATATATATGAATAAAAAACATAACAATCAAAATAAATTTTTAAAATTATAATGAAAACAAATAAAAATGAGATTTATTAATTATTATTTAGGGTATACCGGTTTAAAGGATTATCTATATAGGGGTATCAGGATTTTGTAGTATAGTGATTTAAGTGGTTAGACATTTAGTGTTTTATAGGTTTTATTTAAACTTTGAAATAACAAAAAAAATATTTTTTTTGTTTTTTCACATGTTCAAAGGTTATAATCTTTGAAAATATGAAAATTTTATATCTTTTTTTCAAAAGTGAATACAATATTTTGTTATAATAATTATTAAATGTATATATCATATAAATTCAATATAAAATTTTTATTGATAAATATATTCTAATAATGATCAAAAAAAATAATAAATAATCTATTATTAATAAGTTAGATATCAATTAAAATATAATTACAAATCCTAAAATGATTCTGAAACAAAGCAAAATATATTACTATATAATATTTTTTTGTTTTTAATTTTTTTTCTTTTTTTATTAAGTTTATATATATTTTTTTGTTGGAAAATAATTTATATAAATTATATTTGTATTACTTATAATTTATTTTTTATTAATATTTATATAAAAATAAACAAATAAATATTTAAAATGAATATTTAAAATTATAATGAAAAAAATAAAAATGAGATTTATTATTTATTATTTAGGATATACATGTTTAAAAAATTTATCTATTTAGGGTTTTCAAGATTTAGAAGTTATTGATTTATTAGTTTATTTTTATAGAAATATTATTTGCAAAATAAAATTT
Organism: Sapria himalayana; assembly: GCA_029783825.1. Taxonomy (NCBI): domain Eukaryota; kingdom Viridiplantae; phylum Streptophyta; class Magnoliopsida; order Malpighiales; family Rafflesiaceae; genus Sapria; species Sapria himalayana. The sequence goes on from JAREIK010001912.1 coordinate 6,427, forward strand.
TGAATGAGACGAAAATAAATTAAATAATATATCTTCATCAAAAAAATTTATAAGCTTATAAAAATAATCGAAAATTTAAAAATAAAAAATTATTATTTAGTATTATATTTTACTTTGATTTTGAATCGTTTTATGTCTTGCAAATATATTTTATTTAATATCTATCATATTAATAATAGTTTATTAATCAATTTTATTATCAATATTATAATATCGATCAATAAAATTATTTATATTGAATTTACATGATATTTAATTTTTATGATTATTATAATTAAATATTATATTAACACTTGAAAAAAAAATTAAATATTATAATATTTTCAATGGTTATAACCTTGAAAATGAGAAAAAATCAAAAAAATAATTTTCTTGTTATTTAATTATTTAAATAAAACCTATAAACCACAAAATACCTAAATACTTAAATTACTAAACTTCTAATCCCTGATACTGCTGCACCACACACACATAGCGACGGAGCACAGTACACACGTGCACATATTCTTGTCAATTTTGGTGTAGCATTTAGAGGGGCCAGCAAGTCCTGGAAGGAGCCAGAAGTATGGGCCACCAGCTTGTAGAGGGCCCCACTACCAAGCCGGGATGATAACATTCAAACAACTGATGAGACCGAGCAAAGTGGTCAGGAGTAAACCCAGGAGTAGCTAGTAATGGGCCAACTAGCCCTATCAGGTAGCATAGAGCGCCACCGAACTGTAGCCCAACAGGAGTAGGGGGTAATCCATGATTAATTGGAGAGCCGGCAAAATCCGAAGCATCACGAAGCAGGGCCACTAAGCAATGGAGTCTAGACCAGCCACACGGGAGCGAAATATTCAAATTTGTAGTTTATGTTTGTAATCTTATTTGTTTTTTGGACTTTGTATACACCATGTAATTGTAGAGATGGATCATGACATACTCACACACACAATCTTGTCTATTCTCTATGTAGCATGCAATGAGGGCAACTGGACCCATGAGTATCTCTAAGTGGGGCCCACTAATATATTTTGTAAATACACATTAGGTGATGCTACACTCCCGGGATCAGAAGACCCATCTTTATAGCATTTTGTAATTTTACTTGTTTTCTAGCTTGGTTGTACGCGTAGATAATTAGACTATGAGATGGACCTCATCACACATGCACACCGATGCATGCATATTTTTTGATATTTTGTCGGTCCAATATACAGCCACTTCTTAGAGCTCGAGGAGGAATCATTATAACCCACGAGATACTCTTTTGCGGATCTTTGGAACAAAAAAATGTGGAATTCAGAGGTGAGAATGAATTGACAAAGTGCCGTAGATATGGACTTGTGGATTTATGGGTATTCAGTTTTACAAGTATTCCATTGCATAACAATGACATAGGAAAATGCTTGATGCTGCATGTCACGCACATGCACAATCTTATATTTGCATAGTTTTAATATGGTGCATCATTCTGGTTCCTCCAAAAGGCTTTGAAAAATCCGTATGGAAAGGAATCAGTGCGCATAATGACTCAATGGCAACTCTGAAGTCCGGGAATGCCAAGTGATTTCAGTTGTATTCGTATGCTTGGAATTATTAGGCATTATGTTTTTTTATGTATTTTATGCATAAAATCATTAAGGTGCATATAATTTTTGGCCTAGCCTAAATTAGTCAGCTTTTTAGTCTCTTGTAAGTTGTGTGCCTAAATGATAAATAAAGTGTGTATTTTCCAAAAAAAAACAAAAAAAAACAATAAACCCTAAACTTTAAATCCTAAACCTTAAACCATAAACTATAACCCTAATCCATAAACCCTAAATCCTAAATCATAAATCAAATGACTAATTGTTAAATTTAAATTGAAATTCACAACTTTTAGGAATGTCACAGATTTATCTTTTTGTATATGTAACACAAAGTCATGACTCAATGGGTGAGTTATGGATTCAATCTCTTTCCTTCTTTAGATTATTGTAGCATTAGTAATGGTCATGATTATATATTTTGTCTCTAGAACACAAAATTATATCGATGAGAATATTCCATAACTTGTGTCTCTCTGTTGAACATATTGTTATGGCACTAAGAATGATCATGAATACATATTTAATCACTATAATACTGGGTCATAGTATTGGATATGACCATAGCTTGTGCATTTTATCTTTATATTGCGAAGTCATTGCACTAGGAATGATTGTAACTTTGAACATTCCTCAAGAGCAAAAGTCATGATCGTAGAAATAGTCAAAGCTAGAGTACTACTATTTATAACTTTCTATAGCTAAAATTCTTGGGATTGGAAATATCACTATGGCTTTTTCCTTTGATTTGTGACCTCAAGTGTCAATATGCAAAACTAATATTTTGAGCAATGATTAAAACCTTTTATACATTTGAATATGATTCATTTACACCTTTTTGAGTATTGTGAGCTTGTATACATAACTCATTTAATATAAAACGAAAGAAATGATTAAATTCATATCCATCATGATATAAAAAAATAAGCTTAGACATGCCAATAAAATTAATTTTTTGATTCTTGATTGAAAGAGAGCACATACTTCTTGCCCTGCTCAACAACTAGCTATTTCAACACATAGGGGTACAACTTTGGTTTAGTCTGTAAGCATACATGAGTCAAATTACCTTTGATAGCCCAGTGATTCAACATCAAATATGATGAGACAAAATAGAGATAAAGTAAAAGCTCCTATTATTTTGGTTAGAGCCTTAGCAATCATTCTAGAGTTGAGAGAGTAACAAAATAAATTATTTTAATTATTCACTATAATTTTAATTTTTATTTTAATTATTTATCAGTTTATTTTTATAGAAATATTAATTACAAAATAAATTATTAGTGAGAGAGATCTAATTTAAATAAAATCGGTATATTCTAAATAATAAAGAATAAAACTCATTTTTTTAATTTAATTTTAAATATTCAAATTTAATTATTTATTTGTTTATTTTTATATAAATATTAATTACAAAATAAATTATGAGTTACACAATTATAATTTATATAAATTATTTTTCATCAAAATAATATAGATAAACTTTAAAAAAAAAATTCAAAACAAAAAACTATTATATAGTAATATATTTTGCTTTGCTTCTGAATCATTTCAGGTTTTGTAATTATATTATAATTGATATCTATCTTATTAATAATAGATTATTAATTTATTTTTTGTTCATTATTAGAATATTTATCAATAAAATTTGTTATATTGAATTTATATGATATATAAATATAATGATTATTATAACTAAATATTGTATTCACTTTTAAAAAAATTTAAAAATTATTTATTTTCAAAGGTTATAACCTTAAAAAATGAGAAAAAAATAATAAAAATAGATTTTTTGTTATTTCATTTTTTTAATAAAACCTATAGATCATTAAATGCTTACTTACTTAAATGAGTAAGCTCATAAATTTCGAAACCCCTAAATACATAAACCTTTTAATAGCTCTATATTACTTAATAAATAATAAATCTCATTTTTATTTCTATTTATTATAATTTTAAATATTCATTTTAATTATTTATAGTTTAATTTTATAGAAAAATTAAGTACAAAATAAATTTCGAGTTAGACAAATATTATTTAAATAATTTATTTTAATAAAAAAAATATAAGCTTATAAAAAGAAGAAATATTTTAAAAATTAAATATTATTATTTAGTAATATATTTACATTTGATTTTGAATCATTTTGTGTTATGTAAATATATTTTAATTAATATTTATATTATTAATAAAAGTTTATTAATTTAATTTTTGATCATTATTATAATATCTATCATTAAAATTATTTATATTGAATTTATATGATATATAATTAGTAAGATTAATATAAGTATACATTGTATTCCCATTTGAAAAAATTTCAAAATTTTTTTTATTTTCAAAGATTATAACCTTTGAAAATTAGAAAAAATTAAAAAAAGAATTTTAAATTTTTATTATATAAATAAAACCTATAAACCACTAAATGCATAAAAACATAAATTGCTAAACACCTAAACGAAAAAACTCCTAAATAATAAACCATTAAATCGCTATACCATATATAATAAATCATTAATCTCATTTTAATTTGTATTCATTATAATTTTAAATATTCATTTTAATTATTTATTAGTTTATTTTTTATTGAAATATCAATCACAGAATAAATAATGAGTGAGACAAATATAATTTAAAAAATTTATTTTTAAAAATAATCTTATATAAAGAAGTAAAAATTTTAAAACAAAAAATTATTATTTAGTAATATATTTTACTTTGATTTTGAATCATTATATATAGGTTTTGCAATTTTATTTTAATTGCGATCAATCTTATCAATAATAGTTTATTAATTTATTATTTGATCATTTTTATATTATCAAACAATAAAATTACTTATATTTAATTAAAATGTCTTATAATTCTTAAGTTATTATAACTAAATATTATATTTACATTTGAAAAAAATTTAAAAATTATTATATTTTCAAAGATTATAACATTCAAAAATGATAAAAAATCACAAAAATAATTATTTTATTATTTAAATAAAACTTATAAACCACTAAATGCTTAAACATTTAAATCTCTAGACTCATAAAGAGCAAAATCCTTTAAATACTTAAACCATTAAACATATATAACCTAAATAATAAATAATAAATCTCATTTTTATTTGTATTCATTATAATTTTAAATATTCATTTTAATTATTTTTTAGTTTATTTTTATAGAAATATAAATTACAAATGAAATAATTAGTGAGACATATATAATTTAAATAAATTATTTTTTATGAAAAAAATAAGCTTATAAAAATAAACCAAATTTCAAAATTTTAAAATTTTATTTAGTAATATAATTTTCTTTGATTTTGAATTATTTTGTTTTCTGCAAATATATTTTAATTAATATCTATCTTATTAAAATATAGTTTATTATTTTATTTTTTGATCATTATAATAATATATTTTAATAATTTTTTTTATATTGAATTTACAACAAATATAATTTTTAAGATTATTATAACTAAGTATTGTATTCCTATTTTATAACTATTAAAAAAGTATTATATTTAAAAGGTTATTACATTTGAAAATCACGAAAATTCATAAATATAAATTCTTTGTTATTTCTTTGATTAATTAAAACATATAAACACCTAAATGTGTAAACATATAAATCAATAAACTCAATAACCCAAAATCACAAAAAACTTAAACAATTAAATAGTTATACCCTAAATAATAAATAATAAATCTCATTTTTATTAGTATTCATTAAAATTTAAACACATATATTTTAATTATTTATTAGTTTAATTTTATAGAAATATAAATTAAAAAATAAATTATTAGTGAGACAAATATAATTTAAATGACTAATTAGTATTCATAAAACCTATAAACCACTAAATGACAAAATTCTAAAATGACTAAACACCTAAACCCCGAAGCCCATAAATACTTAAAACATTAAATTAGTATAGTCCAAATAACAAATAATAAATCTAAATTTTATTAGTATTCAATATAATTTTAAATATTCATTTTAATTATTTATCAGTTTATTTTTAATGAAATATTAATTACAAAATAAATTATTAGTGCGACATATATAGTTTAAATAATTTATTTTTCATTAAAAAAATGCTTATAAAAAAGGAAAATTTTTAAAAATAAATAATTATTATTTTGTAATATATCTTATTATGATTTTGAATCATTTTAGATTTTACAATTATATTTTAATTTATATCATTCTTATAAATACTAGTTTATTAATTTATTTATTGAAATTATTATAATATCTATCAATAAAATTATTTATATTGAGTTTACATTATATATAATTATTAAGATTATTATAACTAAATATTATATTCACATTTAAAAAAATTAAAAATTATTATATTTTCAAAGGTTATAACCTTTAAAAATTAAAAAAAATGAAAAAAAATGAATAAATTAAAGTTTTTGTTTCGTTCTTTAAATAAAAACTATAAATCACTAAAGGTATAAACAATTAAATCACTAAACTTCTAATCCAGAAAACACCTAAATACTTAAACCATTAAACCAGTATATCATGAATAATAAATAATAAATCTCAATTTTATTAGTATTCATTATAATTTTAGATATTCATTTTAATTATTTATTAGTTTATTATTATAGAATTATAAATTATAAAATAAATTATGAGTAAGACAAATCTAATTTAAATAATTTATTTTTAATAACAAAAATATAAACTTATTAAAAAAGTAAAACATTAAAAAAAATTATTATTTATTAATATATTTTACTTTGATTTGAATAAAATTAGAATTTGCAAATACTTTTTAAATAATATCTATTTTATTAATATTAGTTTATTAATTTATTTTTTGATTATTATTATAATATATAGCAATGTAATTATTTATATTAAATTTAAATGACTTATATTTATGAAGATTATTATATATAAATATTATATTTACATTTGAAAAAAATTTAAAAATTATTATATTTTCAAAGGATATAACCTTCAAAAATTAGAAAAAATAAAAAAAATAAATTTTTAATGTTATATCATTGTTTAAATAAAACTTATAAACCACTAAATCCATAAACACTTAAATCTCTAAACTTTTTAACACAAAAGCCCCTAAATAATTAAACCTTTAAACTTGTAATCCTTAATTATAATATAATAAGTTATTAAAATATTAATTAAAAAATAAATTATGAGTGATACAAATATAATTTAAATAATTTATTTTTCATCAAAAAAAATATATAAGCTTATAAAAAGAAGAGAAAACTAAAAAATAAAAATTATTATTTATTAATAAATTTAATTTGATTATATTATATCTATCATATTAATAATAGCATATTAATTTATTTTTTAATAATTGATTTAATATCTATCAAAAAAATTATGTATATTTTGTTTATATTATATATAATTATAATGATTATTATTACTAAATATCGTATTCACATTTTAAATAAATTTAAAATTATTATATTTTCAGATGGTATAACCTTTGAAAATGTGAGAAAATATCAAAAATAATTTTTTTGTTATTTCATTATTTAAATAAATCCTATAAACTAATAAATGCCTAAACACTTAAGTCAATAACTCTGAAATCTCAAAACAATAAATAGATAATTTTTTTAAACTAGTATACCCTAAATAATAAATAATAAATCTCAATATTATTTTTTCATTATAATTTAAAATATTCATTTTAATTATTTAATGATTTATTTTTATTAAATATTATTTACAATATAAATTATGAGTTAGACAAATATAATTTATATAAATTATTTTTCAACAAAAAATATAGATAATCTTATAAAAAGAAAAAAAAATTTCAAAACAAATATTTATTATATAGTAATATATTTTGCTTTCCTTCTGTATCATTTTATTTTTTGTAATTTTATTTTAATTGATATCTATCTTATTAATAATAGATTATTAATTTATTTTTTGATCATTATTAGAATATTTATCAATAAAATTATTTATATTAAATTTATATGAAATTTAAATATAATGATTATTATAACTTAATATTGAATTCACTTTTGAAAAATATTTAAAAATTATTATATTTTCAAAGTTCATAACATTTAAAAATATTAAAAAATAATAAAAATAAATTTTTTGTTTATTTTTATTTTAAATAAAACCTATAACCACTAAATGCTTACACATTTAAATCAGTAAACTCCTAAACCTCGTAATGCCTAAATACATAAACCATTAAACCACTATATACTACTTAATAATTAATAAATCTAATTTTTATTTCTATTTATTATAATTTTAAATATTTATTTTAATTATTTATTAGTTTATTTCTATATAAATATTTATTATAAAATAAATTATGAGTGTGAGAAATATAATTTAAATAATTTATTTTTAATCAATAAAAGTATTTACGCTTATAAAATAAGTAAAAATTTAAAAATTAAAAATTATTATTAAGTAATATAATTTACTTTAATCTTGAATCAATTTGGGTTTTGTAAATATTTTTCAATGAATATCTATCTTATTATTAATATTTTATTAATTTAATTTTTGATCATTATTATAATATCTATCAATAAAATTGTTTATATTGAATTTATATGATATATAATTATTAATATTATTATAACTAAATATTATATTAACATTTCAAAAATATTAAATATTATTATATTTTCAAAGGTTTTGACCTATGAAAATGAGAAAAAATTACCAATTTTTTTTTTATTTTATTGTTTAAATAAAACCAATAAACCACTAAATGCCTAAAAATATAAATTGCTAAAATTATAAACGACAAAACCTCTTAATACTTAAACAATTAAACTGGTATACATTAATAATAAATCATAAATTTCATTTTATTTTTTTTTCAGTTTAATTTTAAATTTTTATTTTAATTATTTATCTGTTTATTTGTATATAAATATTAATTACAAAATAAATTATTAGTTAAATAGATCTAATTTATATTAAACCAGTATACCCAAAATAATAAAAATATAACTCATTTTTTTTATTATAATTTTAAATATTCATTTTAATTATTTATTTGTATATTTTTATATAAATATTAATTACAAAATAAATTACGAGTTAGACAAATATAATTTATATAAATTATCTTTCATAAAAAAAATATAGATAAATTTTTAAAAACAAATTTCAAAACAAAAAATTATTATTTTGTAATATATTTTGCTTAGCTTCTGAATCATTTTAATATTAGTAATTATATTTTAAATGATATATATAATATTAATAATAGTTTATTAATTTATTTTTTGATCATTATTAGAATATCTATCAATAAAATGTTTATATTGAATTTATATGATATATAAATTTAATAATTATTATAACTAAATATTGTATTCACTTTTGAAAAAAGTTTTAAAATTTTTATGTTTTCAAAGTTTATAACCTTTGAACATGTGACAAAATAAAAAAATATATATGTTTTTGTTATTTCATTGTTTAAATAAAACCTATGCACCACTAAATGCCTAAACACTTAAATCACTAAACTACAAAAATCCCGATACCCCTATCTTGATAATCCTTTAAACCGGTATACACTAAATAATAATTAATAAATCTCATTTTTATTTGTTTTCATTATAATTTAAAAAAATCAATTTGATTTTTAGTTTTTTATTTGTATATCTGTATTAATTATAAAATAAATTATGAGTTAAAAATATAATTTATAAAAATTATTTTATCATCAAAAAATAGATAAGCTTATAAAAAGAATAAAAATTAAAAAACAAATAATTATAATTTAGTAATATATTTTGCTTTGCTTTTGAATTATTTTATGTTTTGATATTATATTTTAAGTAATATCGATCTTATTCATAATAGATTTTTAATTTATTTTTTGCTAATTATTAGAATATCTATCAATAAAATTGTTTATATTGAATTTATATGATATATAATTATTATGATTATTATAAATATATATTATATTCACTTTTAAAAAAAATTTAAAAATTATTATATTTTCAAAAGTTATAACCTTAAAAAATGAGAAATAATAAAAAAAATAAATTTATAGTTATTTCATTTTTTAAATAAAACCTATAGATAATTAAATGATTACTTACTTAAATTAGTAAGCTCATAAACCTCGAAACCCCTAAAAACATAAACCTTTTAATAGCTATATTCTACTTATTAAATAAAAAATCTCATTTATATGTATATTTATTATAATGTTAAATATTCATTTTAATTATTTATAGTTTAATTTTTTAGAAAAATTAATTCTAAATAAATTTTGAATGAGACAAATAATATTTAAATAATTTATATTTAATCAAAAAATATATAAGCTTAAAAAAAGAAGGAAAAATTTTAAAAATTAAATATTATTATTAGTAATATATTTTGATTTGATTTTGAATCATTTTGTGTTATGTTAATATATTTTAATTAATATTTAGATTTTTAATAATAGTTTGTTAATTTAATTTTTGATCATTATTATAATATCTATCATTAAAATTATTTATATTTAATTTATATGATATATAATTAGTAAGATTAATATAATTATACATGATATTCACATTTCAAAAAATTTTAAATATTATTTTCTTTTCAAAGATTATAACCTTTGAAAATCAGAAAAATTCAAAAAAAAATTATTTTTATTATATAAATAAAACCTACAAACACCTAAATGCCTAAAAACATAAATAGCTAAACTGCTAAATGACAAAACCCTTAAATAATTTAACCATTAAACCGGTATACTATATATAATAAATAATAAATCTCATTTTTATTAGTATTCATTATAATTTTAAACATACATCTTAATTATTTAATAGTTTCTTTTTATAGAAAAATAAATTATTAGAGTGACAAATATAATTTAAATATTTTATTTTTTATCAAAAAATATGTAGGCTTATAAATGGATACAAAAATTTAATAATTTAAAATTAATATTTAGTAAAATATTTCACTTTGATTTTGAATCATTTTAGGTTTTGCAAATATATTTTAAATAATATTAATCTTATTAATAATTGTTTATTATTTTTTTATGATCATTATTATAATATATACCAAATCATAATTTATATTGAATTTATATGATATTTAATTATTATGATTATTAACTTCATAATGTATTCACTTTCAAAAAAATTAAAAACTATTATATTTTCAAAGGTTATAATCTTTAAAAATGAGAAAAAATAACAAAAATACTTTTATTTTAGTTTATTTTTTAAATAAAACTCATAAGCCACTAAATGAATAAATACTAAAATGACTAAACTCCTAATCCCAGAAGCACATAAATACTCAAAACATTAAATTAGTATAGTTTAAATAATAAATCATAATTCTCATTTTTATTTGTATCCATTATAAATTTAAATATTCATTTTATTTATTTATCAATTTAATTTTATAGAAATATTAATTACAAGATAAATTATTAGTCAGATAGATATAATTTAAATAATTTATTTTTCATCAAAAAAAATATATATGCTTATAAAAAGAGGAAAAATTTTAAAAATAAAAAATTATTTTTTATTAATATATCTTATTTTGATTTTGAATTGTTTTAGTTTTTACAATAATATTTTAATTTATATCATTCTTATTAATACTAGTTTATTAATTTATTTATTGATCATTATTATAATATCTATCAATAAAATTATTTATATTGAGTTTATATTATATATAATTATTAAGATTATTATAACTAAATACTTAAGCCATTAAACTGGTATACATTAATAATAATTCATAAATCTCATTTTAATTTTTATTCAGTATAATTTTAAATTTTTATTTTAATTATTTAACAGTTTATTTTTTTATAAATATTAATTATGAAATAAATTATTAGTAAGATAGATATTAATTTAAATTAAACCGGAATACACTAAATAATACAAAATAAATATCATTTTTTTCATTATAATTTTAAATATTCATTTTAATATTTATTTATTTATTTGTATATAAATATTAATTATAAAATAAATTATGAATTAGACAAATATAATTTATATAAATTATTTTTCATCAAAAAAATATAGCTAAACTTTTAAAAAGAAAAAAAAAATTCAAAACAAAAAATTATTATGTAGTAATATATTTTACTTTGCTTCTAAATCATTTTTGGTTTTGTAATTATTTTTTAATTGATATCTATCTTATTAATAATAGATTATTATTTTATTTTTTGATAATTAATAGAATATCAATTAATAAAATTATTTATATTGAATTTATATGAAATATAAATATAATGATTATTATTACTAAATATTGAATTCACTTTTGAAAAAAAATTTAAAATTATTATATTTTTAAAGGTTATAACATTTCAAAATATCAAAAAATAATAAAAATAAATTTTTTGTTCTTTTATTTTTTAAATAAAACCTATAAACCACTAAATGCATACATAATTAAATCAGTAAACTTCTAAACCCCGTAATACCTAAATACATAAACCATTAAACCGCTATATAATACATAATAATTAATAAATCTAATTTTTATTTCTATTTATTATTATTTTAAATATTCATTTTAATTATTTATTAGTTTATTTTTATAGAAATATTTATTACAAAATAAATTATGAGTGCGACAAATATAATTTAAATATTTTTTTTAATCAAAAAAGATATATACGCTTATAAAAGAAGTAAAATTTAAAAATTAAGAATTATTATTCAGTATTATAGTTTACTTTAATTTTGAAGCAATTTGGGTTCTCTAAATATTTTTTAATTAATATCTATCTTATTATTAATTTTTTATTACTTCAATTTTTGATCATTATTATAATATCTATGAATAAAATTGTTTATATTGAATTTATATGATATATAATTATTAATATTATTATAACTAAATATTGTATTCACATTACAAAAAATCTTAAATTTTTTTATATTTTTAGAGGTTATAACCTCTGAAAATGAGAAAATATTACAAATTTTTTTTGTTATTTTATTGTTTAAATAAACCCTATAAACCACTAAATGCCTAAAAACATAAAATTCTAAACTTCTAAACGACAAAACCTTTAAATACTTAAACTATTAAACAAGTGTACATAAATAAAAAATCATAAATCTCAATTTAATTTTTATTAAGTATAATTTTAAATTTATATTTTAATTATTTATCAGTTTATTTTTATAGAAATATTAATTACAAAATAAATTATTAGTGAGACATATATAATTTATATAATTTATTTTTCATCAAAAAAATATATATCCTTATAAAAAGAGGCAAAATTTTAAAAACAAAAATTTATTATTTAGTAATATATTTTATTTTTATTTTGAGTCATTTTAGATTTTACAATTATATTTTAAATTATGTAATTCTTATTAATAATTGTTTATTAATTTTTTCTTGATCATTATTATAATATTTATTAAAAAAAGTATTTATATTGAGTTTATATTATATATAATTATTAAGATTATTATTACTGAATATTATATTCTCATTTAAATAAAATTAAAAATTTTTATAATTGCAAAGGTTATAACCTTCAAAAATTAAAAAAAATCAAAAAATTAAATTTTTTATTTTTTCATTCTTAAAATAAAACTATAAATCACTAAAGGCCTAAACACTTAAATCACTAAACCTCAAAACACCTAAATACTTAAACCATTAAACTAGTATATCCTGAATAATAAATAATAAATTTCTATTTTATTAGTATTCATTATAGTTTTAAATATTCATTTTAATTATTTATTAGTTTATTTTTATAGAATTATAAATTAAAAACAAATTCTAAAGAAGACAAATATAATTTAAATAATTTACTTTTAATAAAAATAAATATAAACTTATTAAAAGAAGCAAAACATCAAATAAATTATTATTTAGTAATATATTTTATTTTGATTTTGAATAAATTTCGCTTTGCAAATATATTTTAAATAAAATCTTTCTTATTAATAATAGTTTATTAATTTATTTTTTGATCATTAATATAATATCTATAAAAATAATTGTTTATATTGAATTTACAAGATGTATAATTATTAAGATTATCATAACTAAATATTGTATTCACATATAAAAAAAATTTAAAAATTGTTATATTTTCAAAGGTTATAACCTTTAAAAATGATAAAAATAACAAAAATAATTTTTTGTTATATCATTGTTTAAATAGAACATATAGACCATTACATGCCTAAACACATAAATCTCTAAACTCCTAAACCCCGAAGCCTTTAAATACCTAAACATTTAAACTCGTAAACCTTAAATATAATTTAAATAATAAATTGAAATATTAATTACAAAATAAATTATGAGTGATACAAATATAATTTAAATAATTTATTTTTCATCAAAAAAATATATAAGCTTATAAAAAGAAGCAAAAACTAAAAAACAAAAATTATTATTTAGTAATAAATTTTACATTATTTTAGAATCATTTTAGGTTTTTTAATTATATTTTAATTTATATCCATCATAATAATAATAACATATTAATTTATTTTTTGATAATTGATATCATATCTATCGATAAAATTGTTTATATTTAGTTTTTATTATATATAATTTTAATGATTATTATAACTAAATATTGTATTTACATTTTTAAAAAATTTTAAAATTATTATATTGTCAATGGTTATAAACTTTGAAAATGTGAAAAAAAATAAAAAATATTTTTTTTGTTATTTCATTGTTTAAATAAAACCTATAAACCACTAAATGCCTAAAAAAATAAATCGCTAAACTTTTAAATGGTAAAACATTTAAATACTTAAATCATTAAACTGGTAAACATTAATAATAATTCATAAATCTCATTTTAATTTTTATTCAGTATAATTTTAAATTTTTATTTTAATTATTTATCAGTTTATTTTTATAGAAATATTAATTACAAAATAAATTATTAGTGAGACATATCTAATTTAAATTAAAACAGTATCCCTAAATAATAAATCTCATTTTTTTTATTATAATTATAAATATTCATTTTAATTATTTATTTGTTTATTTATATATAAATATTAATTACAAAATAATTTTTGCTAGACAAAAAATTTATATAAATTATTTTTCATCAAAGAATTATACATAAACTTTTTAAAAGAAAAAAAATTTTCAAAACAAAAAATTATTATATAGTAATATATTTTGCTCTACTTCTTAATAATTTTAGGTTTTGTAATTACATTTTAATTGATATCTATCTTATTAATAATAGATTATTAATTTATTTTTTGATCATTATTAGAATATTTAACAATAAAATTGTTTATATTGAATTTACATGATATATAATTATCATGATTATTATAACTAAATATTATATTTACATTTAAAATAATTTAAAAATTATTATATTTTTAATGGTTATCATCTTTGAAAATGAGATAAAATCACAGAAATAAATTTGTTGTTATTTTATTGTTTATATAAAACCTATAAACCACTAAATGCCTAAACGCTTAAATCATTAAACTCCTAAACACCTAAACCCCAAAATTCATAAATACTTAAACATTTAAACCATCTTTAAAGGATTAAGTATTTATTAATAATATATAAATATCTATAAATAAATAATAATTTATTAATTGATTTTTTGATCATTATTATATTTATATTTATATTTAGTTTATTAATTTATATTAATAAAATTGTTTATTTTTAATATACATGATATATAATTATTAAGTTTATTATAACTAAATATTATCTTCACATTTGTAAAAAATTTAAAAATTATTATATTTATAAAGGTTATAACCATCAAAATTGATAAAAAATTTGAAAAATAATTTTTTTGTTATTTCATTATTTAAATAAAACATATAAACTTCTAAATTCCTAAACACTTAAATCACTAAACTTTTAAACTCCTAAATACTTAAGCCATTAAACTAATATACCCTAAATAATTAATCATAAATCTCATTTTTATTTGTATTCATTATAATTTTAATATTCATTTTAATTATTTATTAGTTTATTTATATATATATATTAATTGCAAAGAAAATTATGAATGAAACAAATATAATTTAAATAATTTTGGTACTTCAAAAAAATTTATAAGCATATAAAAAGAATCAAAAATTTAAAAATAAAAAATTATTATTTAGTGATATATTTTACTTTGATTTTGAATCGTTTTGGGTTTTGCAAATATTTATTAATTAATATCTATATTATTAATGATAGTTTATTAATCTATTTTATGATCAGTATTATAATATCGATCAATAAAATTATTTATACTGAATTTACATAATATTTAATTTTTATGATTATTATAATTAAATATCATATTAACATTTGAAAAAAAAATTAAAAATTATAATATTTTCAATGGTTATAATCTTGAAAATGAGAATAAATCATAAAAATAATTTTTTTATTATTTAATTATTTAAATAAAACCTATAACCCACAAAATACCTAAATACTTAAATTAGTAAACTCCTAAACCCTAATACTATTGCACCACACACGCATAGAGACGGACCACAGTACACACGTGCACATATTCTTGTCCATTTTGGTGTAGCATTTAGCGGGGCCAGCAAGTCCTGGAAGGAGCCAGAAGTGCGGGCCACTAGCTTGTAGAGGGCCCGGCTAGCAAGCCGGGATGATAACATTCATAAAACCGACGAGACCGAGCAAAGTGGTCGGGAGTAAACCCATGAGTAGCCAGGAGTGGGTCCCACTAGCCCTATCAGGCAGCATAGTGGGCCACCCAATCGTTGCCCAACAGGAGTAGCGAGTAATCAATGATTAATTGGAGAGCCAGAAAAATCCGAAGCATCAACAAGCAGTGCTAGTAAGTAATGGAGTCCTGACCATCCACACGTGAGCGAAAGATTCAAACTTGTAATTTATGTTTGTAGTCTTATTTGTATCTATGACTTTATATGCACCATGTACTTGTAGAGATGGATCATGACATACTCACACACAAAATCTTGTACGTTCTCTATGTAGCATGCAATGGTGGCAACTGGACCCATGAGTATCTCTAAGTGGGGCTCACTAATGCATTTTGTAAATACACATTAGGCGATGCTACACTCCCAGGAGCAGAAGACCGATCTTTATAGTATTTTGTAATTTTACTTGTATTCTAGCTTGGTTGTACGCGTAGATAATTAGGCTATGAGATGGACCTCATCACACATGCACACCGATGCATGCATAATTTTTGATATTTTGTCGGTGGAACAAACATCCACTTCTTTGAGCTTGAGGAGGAAGCATTCTAACCAAAGAGATACTCTTTTGAGGATCATTGGAGCAAAATAATGTGGAATTCAGAGGTGAGAATGAATTGACAAAGTGTCGTATATATGGACTTGTAGATTTATAGGTATTCAGTTTTACAAGTATTCCATTGCATAGCAATGACATAGGCAAATGCTTGATGCTGCATGTCACGCACATGCACAATCTTATATTTGCATAGTTTTAATATGGTGCATCATTCAGGTTCCTCCAAAAGGCTTGGAAAAATCCGAATGGAAAGGACGCAGAGCGCATAATGACTAAATGCCAACTCTGAAATCCGGGAATGCCATGTGATTTCAGTTGTATTCATACGCTTGGAATTATTAGGCATTATGTTTTTTATGTATTTTATGCATAGAATCATTAAGGTGCATAGGATTTGGTGGGCTGGCCTAAATTAGTCAGCTTTTTAGTCCTTTGTAAGTTGTGTGCCAAAATGATAAATAAAGTGTGTATTTTCCAAAAAAAAACAAAAACAAACCATAAACACTAAACTTTAAATCCTAAACCTTAAACCATAAACTATAACCCTAATCCATAAACCCTAAATCCTAACTCTCACGTTTTGCACTTTTATAATCAAATGACTAAGTGTTAAATTTAAATTGAAATTCACAATTTTTAGGAATGTCACAGATTTATCTTTTTGTATATGTAACACAAAGTCATGACTCAATGGGTGAGTTATGGATTCGGTCTCTTTCTTGCTTTAGATTATTGTAGCATTAGCAATGGTCATGATTGTATATTTTGTCTCTAGAACACAAAATCATATCGATGAGAATATGCCATAACTTGTCTCTCTGTTGAACATATTGTTATGGCACTATGAATGATCATGAATGCATATTTAATGACTATCATACTGGGTCACTGTATTGGATATGACCAAGGGTTGTACATTTTATCTTTATATTGCAAAGTCATTGCACTAGGAATGATTGTAACCTTGGACATTCCTTGAGAGCAAAATTCATGACTATAGAAATAGTTAAAGCTCGAGTACTACTCTTTATAACTTTCTATAGCTAAAATTCTTGGGATTGGAAATATCACTATGGCCTTTTCCTTTGATTTGTGACCTCAAGTGTCAATATGCAAGACTAATATTTCTATTGTATACATAACTCATTTAATATAAAAAGAAAGAAATGATACTTTCCATATCCAGAAGAATATTAAAAAAAGGCTTAGTCATGCCAATAAAATAAATTTTTTGATTCTTGATTGAAAGAGAGCCCATACTTCTTGCCCTACTCAATCCACCTTGGGGCTAGTTTGTTTAATAGGCTACAAGGTGGTTATTTTTTTAGAGGTGAACTATGTTTTAAAAAAATTGCTTTGAGTGTGTGCATGAAAGATATTTTAAAAGAAATTATAATAATCAATATAAATAGCATCCTCAACAACTAGCTATTTTAACACATAGGGGCACAACTTTGGATTAGTGTGTTAGCGTACATGAGTCAAATTACCTTCGATAGCCCAGTGATTCAACATCAAATATGATGAGACATAATAGTGATAAAGTAAAAGCTCCTATTATTTTCGTTAGAGCTTTAGCAATCATTCTAGAGTTGAGAGAGGAACAAAATAAATTATTTAACTTATTTAGTATAATTTTAAATTTTATTTTAATTATTTATCATTTTATTTTTATAGAAATATTAATTACAAAATAAATTATTAGTGAGACAGGTATAATTTAAATAATTTATATTTCATCAAAAAAAATATAAGCTTATAAAAATAGGCACAATTTTAAAAACAAGAATTTATTATTTAGTAAAATATTTTATTTTGATTTTGTATCATTTTAGATTTTGCATTTAAATTTTAATTTTTATCATTATTTTTAATAATAGTTTATTAATTATTTATTGATCATTATTATAATATCTATTAATAAAATTATTTATATTGAGTTTACATTATATATAATTATTAAGATTATTATAACTAAATATTATATTCACATTTAAAAAAAATTAAAAATTATTATATTTTCAAAGGTTATAACATTAAAAATAAGTAATTTTAATGATAGATATTATAATAATGATTAAAAAGTAAATTAATAAACTATTATTAATAAGATTGATAGCAATTGAAATATAAATGCAAAACCTATAATGATTCTAAATCAAAGTAAAATATATTACTAAATGATAATTTTTTGTTTTTAAATTTGTACTTCTTTTTATAAGCTAATATTTATTTTTTGATTAAAAATAAATTATTAAAATTATATTTGTCTCACTCTTTATTAATTTTGCAATTAATATTTCTATAAAAAATAAACTAATAGAAAAAAAAATGAATATTTAAAATTATAATGAATACCAATTAAAATGAGATTTATGATTTATTATATATGGTATACCAGTTTAATGGATTGTTAATTTAGAAGTTTTGTCATTTAGGAGTTTAGAAATTTATTCTTTTATGCATTTAGTGGTTTATAGTTTGTATTTATATAATAAAAATAAAAAAAAATTTGATTTTATCTGATTTTGAAAGGTTATAACCTTTAAAAATAAAATAATTTTTAAATTTTTTGAAATGTGAATACCATGTATAATTATATAAATCTTACAAATTATATATCATATTAATTCAATTTAAACAATTTCAATGATAGATAGTATAATAATGATCAAAAATTAAATTAATAAACTATTATTAATAATATAAATATTAATTAAAATATATTTACATAACACAAAATGATTCAAAATCAAATCAAAATATATTACTAAATAATAATATTTAATTTTATAATATTTCCTTCTTTTTATAAGCTTATATTTTTTATTGATTAAAAATAAATTATTTAAATAATATTTGTCACACTCGAAATTTTTTTGTAATTAATTTTTCTAAATAATTAAGCTATAAATAATTAAAAAGAATATTTAAAATTATAATAAATAGAAATAAAAATGAGATATTTAATTTATTATATATTATTTATTATATTTATTAAGTAGTATAATGCTGTTAAAAGGTTTATGTATTTAGGGGTTTCGGGGTCTATGAGCTTACTGATTTAAGTAAGTAAGCATTTAATGATCTATAGGTTTTAATATAAAAATGAAATAACAAAAAATTTATTTTTATTATTTTTTCTCATTTTTTAAGGTTATAACCTTTGAAAATATAATAATTTTTAAATTTCTTTTCAAAAGTGAATACAATATATATTTATAATAATCATATTAATTATATATCATATAAATTCAATATAAACAATTTAATTGATACATATTCTAATAATTATCAAAAAATAAATTAAAAATCTATTATGAATAAGATTTATATTACTTAAAATATAATATCAAAACATAAAATGATTCAAAAGCAAATCAAAATATATCACTAAATAAGAATTATTTGTTTTTAAATTTTATAATTTTTATAATTTTTATAAACATATCTGTTATTTGATGAAAAATATTTTTAATAAATTATATTTTTAACTCATAATTTATATTATAATTAATAAATATATAAAGGATTATCTATATAGGGGTATCTGGATTTTGTAGTTTAGTGATTTTAATGCTTAGACATTTAGTGGTGTATAGGTTTTATTTAAACAATGAAATAACAAAAAAAATTATTTTTTTTATTTTTGACATTTTCAAATGTTATAATCTTTGAAAATATAATAATTTTAAAATTTTTTTCAAAAGTGAATACTATATTTATTTATAATATTATTTTTATTTATATATCATGTAAATTAAATATAATTATTTTTATTGAAAATTATTCTAATAATGATCAAAAAATAAATTAATAATCTATAATTAATAAGATAGATATCAATTAAAATATAATTAAAAAACCTAAAATGAATCAGAAGCAAAGCAAAATATTTTACTATATAATAATTTTTTATTTTGAAATTTTTTTTCTTTTAAAAAGTTTATCTATATTTTTTTGATGAAAAACAATTTATATAAATTATATTTGTGTAACTCTTAATTTATTTTGTTATTAATATTTATATAAAAATAAACAAATAAATAATTAAAATGAATATTTAAAATTATAATTAAAAAAATGAGATTTATTATTTATTATTTTTATTTAGGTTATACCAGTATAATTTAAATTAGATCTGTCTCACTAATAATTTATTTTGTATTTAATATTTCTAGAAAAAAAATCTGAAAATTAATTAAAATAAAAATTTAAAATTATACTGAATAAAAATTATAATGATATTTATGATTTATTATTTATGTATACCAGTTTAATGGTTTAAGTATTTAGAGGTTTTGTCTTTTAGGAGTTTAGCGATTTAGGCTTTTAGGCATTTAGTGGTTTATAGTTTTTATCTAATCAATAAAATAACGAAAAAAAATTGTAATTTTTTCTCATTTTCATAGGTTATAACCTTTGAAAATATAATAATATTTAAAATTTTTTGAAATGTGAATAATATATTTAGTTATCATAATATTAATAATTATATAGGATATAAATTCAATATAAATAATTTATTGATAGATATTATAATAATGATCAAAAAATAAATTAATAAACTATTAATAATAAGATAGATATTAATTAAAAAATATTTACAAAACCCTAATTGATTCAGAATTAAAGTAAAATATATTACTGGATAATAATATTTAATTTTAAAATTTTTACTTCTTTTATAAGCGTATATATTTTTTTGATAAAAAATAAATTATTTAAATTATATTTGTCACATTAATAATTTATTTTATAAAAATATTTCTATAAAAATAAACTAAGAAATAATTTAAAATGAATATTTAAAACTATAATAAATAGAAATTAATATTAGATTTATTAATTATTATGTATTATATAGCAATTTAATGGTTTATGTATTTAGATGTTTACTGATTTAATTGTGTATGCATTTAGTGGTTTATAGTTTTATTTGAAAAATAAAATAACAAAAAATTTATTTTTATTATTCTTTGATATTTTCAAATGTTATAACCTATGAAAATATAATAATTTTTAATTTTTTTTCAAAAGTGAATTTAATATTTAGTTATAATAATCATTATATTTATATATCATATAAATTCAACATAAACAATTTTAGTGATAAATATTCTAATAATGATCAAAAAATAAATTAATAAAAATATTATTAATAAGATAGATATCAATTAAAATATAATTACAAAACATAAAATGATTCATAAGCATAGCAAAATATATTACTATATAATAATTTTTGTTTAGAATTTTTTTTTATTTTAAAAATTTTAACTATATTTTTTTGATTAAAAATAATTTACATAAATTATATTTATCTAACTCAATTTATTTTTTAATTAATATTTATATAAAAATAAAAAATTAATAATTAAAATGAATATTAAAAATTATAATGAAAAAAAATGAGATTTATTACTTATTATTAGGGTATACCAGTTTAATTTAAGTTAGATCTATCTCACTAATAATTTATTTTGTAATTAATATTTCTATAAAAATAAACTGATAAATAATTAAAATAAAAATTTAAAATTATAATGAATAAAAATTAAAATGAGATTTATGATTTATTATTAATGATTACCAATTTTATGGTTTTGAGATTTTAAATTAAACTGAAATGTGAATACTATATTTAGTTATAATATTATTAATAATCATACATCATATAAATTCAATATAAATAATTTTATTGATAGTTATTATAAAAATGATCAAAAATAAAATTAATAAACTATTAATAATAAGAATGATATTAATAGAGTATTAATAATAAGATAGATATTAATAATAAACTATTAAAAATGATCAAAAATTTAAATGATTCAAAATTAAAGTAAAATATATTAGTGAATGATAATTTTTAATTTTTAAATTTTACTTCTTTTATAAGCATATATATATTTTTTGATTAAAAATAATTATTTAAATTATATTTGTCTTACTCATTATTTATTTGGTAATAATTATTTCTATAAAAATAAACTAATAAATAATTAAAATGATATTTAAAATTATAATAAATTGAAAAAAAAATTAGATTTCTTAATTATTAAGTAGTATATAGCAGTTTAATGATTTAGGTATTTAGGAATTACAGGCTTTAGAAGTTTACTGATTTAACTGATTTAACTATGTATGCATTTAGTGGTTTATAGGTTTTATTTAAAAATTAAATTAACAAAATATTTTTTTATTATTTTTTTATATTTTCAAAGGTTATAACCTTAGAACATATAATAATTTTTAAATTATTTTCAAAAGTGAATTCAATATTTACTTATAATAATCATTATATTTATATATCATATAATTCAATATAAACAATTTTAGTGATAAATATTCTAATAATTATCAAAAAATAAACTAATAAAAAAATATTAATAAGATAGATATCAATTAAAATATAATTACAAAACATAAAATGATTCAGAAGCATAGCAAAATATATTACAATATAATAATTTTTTGTTTTGAATTTTTTT
This sequence comes from Sapria himalayana, assembly GCA_029783825.1. Taxonomy (NCBI): domain Eukaryota; kingdom Viridiplantae; phylum Streptophyta; class Magnoliopsida; order Malpighiales; family Rafflesiaceae; genus Sapria; species Sapria himalayana. The sequence continues at coordinate 29,772 of JAREIK010001912.1, forward strand.
TATTTTAAAAAGTTTATCTATAATTTTTCGATGAAAAATAATATATATAAATCATATTTGTCTAACTCAATTTATTTTGTAATTGATATTTATATATAAATAAACAAATAAATAATTAAAATTAAAATATATAATTATAATGAAATAAAATAAGATTTATTATTTATCATTTAGGGATACCGGTTTAATTTAAATGAGATCTGTCTCACTAATAATTTATTTTGTAATTAATATTTCTATAAAAATAAACTTATAAATAATTAAAATAAAATTTTAAAATTATACTAAATAAAAATTATTATGAGATTTATTATTTATTATTAATGTTTACCAGTTTAATGGTTTAAGTATTTATAGGTTTTGTCGTTTAGGAGTTTAGTAATTTATGTTTTTAGGCTTTTAGTGGTTTATTAGTTTTATTTCAAAATAAAAATAACAAAAAATATATTTTTATTATTTTTTGATATTTTCAAACGTTATAACCTTTAAAAATATATTAATTTTTAAATTTTTTTAAAAAGTGAATACAATCTTTAGTTATAATAATTATTATATTTATATATCAAATAAATTCAATATAAAAAATTTTATTGATAAATATTCTAATAATGATCAAAAAATAAATTAATAATCTATTATTAATAAGATATATATCAATTAATATATAATTACAAAACCTAAAATGATTCAGAAGCAAAGCAAAATATATTACTATATAATTATTTTTTTCTTTAAAATTTTTTTTTCTTTTAAAAAGTTTATCTATAATTTTTTGATGAAAAACAATTTATATAAATTATATTTGTCTAACTCAATTTATTTTGTAATTAATATTTATATAAAAATAAACAAATAAATAATTAAAATGAATATTTAAAATTATAATGAAAAAAAATTAGATTTATTATTTATTATTTAGGGATACCGATTTAATTTAAATTAGATTAGTCTCACTAATAATTTATTTTGTAATTATTATTTCTATAAATATAAATAGATAAATAATTAAAATAAAAATTTAAAATCATACTGGATAAAATTTAAAATGAGATTTATAATTTATTATTAATCTATACCAGTTTAATGGAATAAGTATTTAGAGGTTTTGTCATTTAGGAGTTTATTAATTTATGTTTTTAGGCTTTTAGTGGTTTATTGGTTTTATTTAAAAAATAAAATTACAATAAATATATATTTATTATTTTTTAAAATTTTCAAATGTTATAACCTTTCAAAATATAATAATTTTTAACTTTTTTTCAAAAGTGAATACAATCTTTAGTTATAATAATCATTATATTTATATATCATATAAATTCAATATAAACAATTTATTGATAAATATTCTAATAATGATCAAAAAATAAATTAATAATCTATTATTAATCAGATAGATTTCAATTAAAAAAAAGATAGATATCAATTAAAATATAATTATAAAACCTAAATGATTCAGAATCAAAGCAAAATATATTACTATATAATAATTTTCTGTTTAGAAATTATTTTTCTTCTAAAAAGTTTATTTATAATTTTTTGATGAAAAATAAGAAATATAAATTATATTTGTCTAACTCACTTTCTTTTGTAATTAATATTTATATATAAATAAACAAATAAATAATTATAATGAATATTTAAAATTATAATAAAAAAAAATAAGATTTATTATTAATTATTTAGGGATACCGGTCTAATTTAAATTAGATCTATCTCACTAATAATTTATTTTGTAATTAATATTTCTATAAAAATAAACTATTAAATAATTAAAATAAAAATTTAAAATTATACTGAATAAAAATTAAAATGAGATTTAAGATTTATTATTAATATATACCAGTTTAATGGTTTAAGTATTTAAAGGTTTTGTGGTTAGGAGTTTAGCGATTTATGTTTTAAGGCTTTTAATGGTTTATATGTTTTATATAAAAAAAATAAAATAACAAAAAAAAAATTTTATAATTTGTTATAATTTTCATAGGTTATAACCTTTGAAAATATAATAATATTTACAATTTTTTGAAATGTGAATACTATATTTAGTTATAATAATATTAATAATTATATATAAAATAAATTAAATATAAATAATTTTATTGATAGATAATATAAAAATGATCAAAAATTAAATTAATAAACTATTAATAAAAAAATAGATATTAATTTGTCGCTCTCATACTTTATTTCATAATAAATATTTCAATAAAAATAAAATAATAAATAATTAAAATGAATATTTAAAATTATAATAAATAGAAATAAAAATTAGATTTATTAATTATTAAATAGTATATAGTAGTTTAATGGTTTATGTATTTCGGCATTATGGGGTTTAGGAGTTTACTAATTTAATTGTGTATGCATTTAGTCGTTTATAGGTTTTATTTAAAAAAAAATAAAAAAAAATTATTTTTATTATTTTTTGATATTTTCAAAGATTATAACCTTTGAAAATATAAAAATTTTTAAATTTTTTTCAAAAGTGAATAAATATTTATTTATAATAATAATAATAATAATTATTATTATTATTATATATCATATAAATTCAATATAAATAATTTTATTCAAAGATATTCTAATAATTATCAAAAAATAAATTAAAAATCTATTATGAATAAGATTGATATTAATTAAAATATAATATCAAAATCTAAAATGATTCAAAAGCAAAGCAAAATATTTTACTTAATAATAATTATTTGTTTTTAAATTATTATTCTTTTTATAAGCTTATCTATTTTTTGATGAAAAATAATTTTTAAAAATTATATTTTTAACTCATAATTTATTTTATAATTAATATATATATATAAATAAAAAACTTAACAATCAAAATGAATTTTTTAAATTAAAATGAAAACAAATAAAAATTAGATTTATTAATTATTATTTAGGGGATACCCGTTTAAATGAATATCTATATAGGGGTATCGGGATTTTATAGTTTAGTGATTTAAGTGTTTAGGCATTAATAATTTATAGGTTTTATTTAAATAATGAAATAATAAAAAAAATATTTTTTTTGTTTTTTCACATTTTCAAAGTTTATAATCTTTGAAAATATAAGAATAATAAAATTTTTTTCAAAAGTGAATATATTATTTAGTTATAATAAATATTAAATTTATATATCATATAAATTAAATATAAATATTTTTATTGATAAATATTCTAATAATGATCAAAAAATAAATTAAAAATCTATTATTAATAAGTTATATATCAATTAAAATATAATTACAAAACCTAAAATGATTCAGAAACAAAGTAAAATATATTACTATATAATAATTTTTTGTTTTTAATTTTTTTATTATTTTAATAAGTTTATCTATATTTTTTTGTTGAAAAATAATTTATATATATTATATTTTTCTAACATATAATTTATTTTGTATTTAATATATATATATATATAAATAAACAAATAAATAATTAAAATGAATAATTTAAAATTATATTGAAAAAAATAAAAATGAGATTTATTATTTATTATTTTGGATATACTCATTTAAAAAAATTTATTTATTTAGGGTTTTTGAGATTTAGAAATTATTAATTTAAGTATTTAGGCAATTAATGGTTTATGGGTTTTATTTAAACAATTAAATAACAAAAAATTTATTTTTGATATTTTTTCAAATTTTCAAATGTGATAACATTTGAAAATATAATAATTTTAAAAATTTTTAATTAAGTGAATACAATATTTGTAATAATAATTATTATAACTATATATAATATAAAATAAATATAAATAATTTTATTGATAAATATTATTTCAATTATCAAAAAAATTAATAAACTATGATTAATATGATAGATATAAATTAAAATATAATTAAAAAACCTAAAATGATTCAAAATCAAAGTAAAATTTATTACTAAATAATATTTTTTTTAGTTTTAGCATCATTTTATAAGATTATATTTTTTTTTGATGAAAAATATATTATTTAAATTATATTTGTCACTCATAATTTATTTGTAATTAATATTTCTATAAATTATTTAAATTATATTTAATGTTTTCGAGTTTAAAGGTTTAGGTATTAAGGGGCTTCGTGGTTTTGGAGTATAGAGATTTATGTATTTAGGAATTTAATGGTTTATAAGTTTTATTTTAAAAATGATATAACAAAAAAATTATTTTTGTTATTTTTTCTCATTTTTGAAGGTTATAACCTTTCAAAATATAACAATTTTTAAATTTATTTTATATGTGAATACTATATTTAGTTATGATAATCTTAATAATTATATATCATGTTAATTCATTATAAACAATTAAATTGATAGATATTATATTAATGATCAAAAAATAAATTAATAAACTATTATTAATAAGATATATATTTTTTAAAATATATTTGCAAAACGTAAATTTATTCAAAATCAAAGTAAAATATAAAACTAAATAATAATTTTTTTGATGTTTTGTTTCTTTTTATAACTTTATATTTTCTGTTATTAAAAGTAAATTATTTAAAGTATATTTTTCTTCCACATAATTTATTTTTAATTTATAATTCTATAAAAATATACTAAAAAATAATTAAAATAAATATTTAAAATTATAATGAATAAAAATAAAATTGAGATTTATTATTTTTTATTTGGGATATATTAGTTTAATGGTTTAAGTATTTATGTGTTCTGGGGTTTAGTGATTTAAGTGTTTAGGACTTTAGTGATTTATCATTTTTATTTAAAGAATGAAAAAATAAAAAATTAAATTTCTTGATTCTTTTTAATTTTTGATGGTTATAACCTTTGAAAATATAATAATTTTTATTTTTTTAGATGTTAATATAATATTTAGTTATAATATTCTTAATAATTATATATAATGTAAACTCAATTAAAATAATTTTATTAATATATATTATAATAATGATAAATAAAAAATTAATAAACAATTATTAATAATAATGATATAAATTAAAATATAATTGGAAAAACTAAAATTATAAAAAATCAAAATAAATTTATTACAAAATAATAAAATTTTGTTTTTAAAATTTTGCTGCTTTTTATAAGCATAAATATTTTTTTTGATAAAAAATAAATTATTTAAAATAGATCTGTCTCACTAATAATTTATTTTGTAATTAATATTTCTATAAAATAAAGTGATAAATAATTAAAATAAAAATTTAAAATTATACTTAATAAAAATTAAAATGAGATTTATGATTTATTATTAATGTATGCCAATTTAATAGTTTAAGTATTTAGAAGTTTTGTCGTTTAGGAGTTTAGCGATTTATATTTTTTGGCATTTAGTGGTTTATAGGGTTTATTAAAATAATAAAATAACAAAAAAATTGTAATTTTTTTTCATTTTCATAGGTTATAACCTTTGAAAATATAATAATATTTAAAATTTTTTGAAATGTGAATACAATATTTAGTTATAATAATTTTAATAATTATATATCATATAAATTCAATATAAAGAATTTTATTGATAGATATTATAATAATAATTAAAATTAAATTAATAAACTATTAATAATAAAATTAATATTAATTAAAAAATATTTATAAAACCCAAATTGATTCAAAATTAAAGTAAAAAATATTACTGGATAATAATTTTTAATTTTTAAAATTTTACTTTTCTATTAAAAGCGTATATTTTTTTTTGATTAAAAATAAATTATTTAAATTATATTTGTCGCACACATAATTTATTTTGTAATAACTATTTCTATAAAAATAAACTTATAAATAATTAAAATGAATATTTAAAATAATAATAAATTGAAATAAAAATTAGATTTCTTAATTATTAAGTAGTATATTGCAGTTTAATGGTTTATGTATTTAGGCATTACGGGCCTTAGGAGGTTACTTATTTTACTGTGTATGCATTTAGTGGTTTGTAGGTTTTATTTAAAAATTAAAATAACAAAATATTTATTTTTATTATTTTTTGATATTTTCTAAGGTTATAACCTTTGAAAATATAATAAGTATTAAATTTTTTTCAAAAGTAAGTTCAATATTTAGTTATAATAATCATTATATTTATATATCATATAAATTCAATATAAACAATATTATTAATAAATATTCTAAAATTGATCAAAAAATAAATTAATAATCTATTATTAATAAGATAGATATCAATTAAAATATAATAAAAAAACCTAAAATGATTCAAAAGAAATCAAAATATATTACTATATAATAATTTGTTGTTTTGAAATTTTTTTTTCTTTTAAAAATTTTATTCATATTTTTTTGATGAAAAATAATTTATATAAATTATATTTGTCTAAATCATAATTTATTTTTTAATTAATATTTATATAAAAATAAACAAATAAATAATTAAAATGAATATTTAAAATTAAAATAAAAAAGCTCATATTGAGATTTATTCTTTATTAATTTCGGTATACCAGTCTAATTTAAATTAGATCTTTCTCACTAATAATTTATTTTGTAATTAATATTTCGATAAAAATAAATAGATAAATAATTAAAATAAAAATTTTAAATTATACTGAATAAAAATTAAAATGAGATTTATGAATTATAATTAATGTATAAGAGTTTAATATTTTAAGTATTTAGAGGTTTTTTCGTTTATGACATTAGCGATTCATGTTTTTAGGCATTTAGTGGTTTATAGGTTTTATTTAAACAATGAAATAACGAAAAAATTATTTTTGATATTTTTTCCCATTTCCAAAGGTTATAACCTTTAAAAATATAATAATTTCAAAATTTTTTAAAAATGTGAATACAATATTTAGTAATAATAATCATTATAACTATATATAATATAAACTAAATATAAACTATTTTATTGATAGATATTATATCAATTATCAATAAGTAAATTAATATGATATTATTAATATGATAGATATAAATTAAAATATAATGCAAAATCTAAAAATATTCAAAATCCAATTAAAATTTATTACTAAATATTAATTTTTTTTAGTTTTTGCTTCTTTTTATAAGCTTATATTTTTTTTTGATGAAAAATAAATTTTTAAAATTATATTTGTATCACTCATAATTTATTTTGTTATTAATAATTCAATAAATTATTTAAAGTATATTTAAAGTTTACGAGTTTAAAGGTTTAAGAATTTAGGGGCTTTTGTGTTTAGGAATTTAGATGTTTAAGTGTTTAGGCATTTAGTAGTTTATACATTTTATTTAAACCATGATAAAGCAAAAAATTTATTTTTATTATTTTTTCTAATTTTTGAAGATTATATCCTTTGAAATTATAATAATTTTTAAATTTTTTTCAAATGTAAATATAATATTTATTTATAATAATCATTCATAATTATAATTCATTAAAATTCAATATAAATAATTATATTGCTAGATATTATAATTATAATCAAAAAATAAATTAATAAACTATTATTATTAAAATAGTTATTATTTAAAAAGTATTTGCAAAATCTAAATTTATTCAAAACAAAGAAAAATATATTACTAAATAATAATTTTTGTTAATGTTTTGCTGTTTTTATAACTTTATATTTTTGTTATTAAAAATAAATTATTTAAATTATATTTGTCTTACTCATAATTTATTTTGTTATTAATAATTCAATAAATTATTTAAATTAGATTTAAGGTTTACGAGTTTAAAGGTTTAAGAATTTAGGGGCTTTTGTGTTTAGGAATTTAGATGTTTAAGTGTTTAGGCATTTAGTAGTTTATACATTTTATTTAAACCATGATAAAGCAAAAAATTTATTTTTATTATTTTTTCTAATTTTTGAAGATTATATCCTTTGAAAATATAATAATTTTTAAATTTTTTTCAAATGTAAATATAATATTTATTTATAATAATCTTCATAATTATAATTCATTAAAATTCAATATAAATAATTATATTGCTAGATATTATAATTATAATCAAAAAATAAATTAATAAACTATTATTATTAAAATAGTTATTATTTAAAAAGTATTTGCAAAATCTAAATTTATTCAAAACAAAGAAAAATATATTACTAAATAATAATTTTTGTTAATGTTTTGCTGTTTTTATAACTTTATATTTTTGTTATTAAAAATAAATTATTTAAATTATATTTGTCTTACTCATAATTTATTTTGTTATTAATAATTCAATAAATTATTTAAATTATATTTAAGGTTTACGAGTTTAAAGGTTTAAGAATTTAGGGGCTTTTGTGTTTAGGAATTTAGATGTTTAAGTGTTTAGGCATTTAGTAGTTTATACATTTTATTTAAACCATGATAAAGCAAAAAATTTATTTTTATTATTTTTTCTAATTTTTGAAGATTATATCCTTTGAAAATATAATAATTTTTAAATTTTTTTTCAAATGTAAATATAATATTTATTTATAATAATCTTCATAATTATAATTCATTAAAATTCAATATAAATAATTATATTGCTAGATATTATAATTATAATCAAAAAATAAATTAATAAACTATTATTATTAAAATAGTTATTATTTAAAAAGTATTTGCAAAATCTAAATTTAGTCAAAACAAAGAAAAATATATTACTAAATAATAATTTTTGTTAATGTTTTGCTGTTTTTATAACTTTATATTTTTGTTATTAAAAATAAATTATTTAAATTATATTTGTCTTACTCATAATTTATTTTGTTATTAATAATTCAATAAATTATTTAAATTATATTTAAGGTTTACGAGTTTAAAGGTTTAAGAATTTAGGGGCTTTTGTGTTTAGGAATTTAGATGTTTAAGTGTTTAGTCATTTAGTAGTTTATACATTTTATTTAAACCATGATAAAGCAAAAAATTTATTTTTATTATTTTTTCTAATTTTTGAAGATTATATCCTTTGAAAATATAATAATTTTTAAATTTTTTTCAAATGTAAATATAATATTTATTTATAATAATCTTCATAATTATAATTCATTAAAATTCAATATAAATAATTATATTGCTAGATATTATAATTATAATCAAAAAATAAATTAATAAACTATTATTATTAAAATAGTTATTATTTAAAAAGTATTTGCAAAATCTAAATTTATTCAAAACAAAGAAAAATATATTACTAAATAATAATTTTTTTAATGTTTTGCTATTTTTATAACTTTATATTTTGTTATTAAAAATAAATTATTTAAATTATATTTGTCTTACTCATAATTTATTTTGTAATTTATAATTCTATAATAATAAACAAATAAATAAATAAAATAATAATTTAAAATTATAATGAATACAGATAAAATTGTGATTTATTAATAATAATCATTTTAATTAATTATTAAAAATTTAAAATTCTTTTTTTGATTTTTTCTGATTTTCAAAGGTTATAATCTTTGAAAATAAAATAATTTTTAAAATTTTTTGAAATGTGAATACAATATATAATTATATTAATCTTACTAATTATATATCATATAAATTCAATATAAATAATTTTAATGATAGATATTATAATAATGATCAAATTAAATTAATAAACTTTTATTAATTTTATAAATATTAATTAAAATATATTTACATAACACAAAATGATTCAAAATCAAATGTAAATATATTACTAAATAATAATATTTAATTTTTAAAATATTTCTTCTTTTTATAAGCTTATATTTTTTTTATTAAAATAAATTATTTAAATAATATTTGTCTAACTCGAAATTTATTTTGTACTTAATTTTTCTATATTATTAAACTATAAATAATTAAAATGAATATTTAAAATTATAATAAATAGAAATAAAAATGAGATTTATTATTTATTAAGTAATATATAGCTATTAAAAGGTTTATGTATTTAGGGGTTTCGAAATTTATGAGCTTACTCATTTAAGTAAGTAAGCATTTAATGATCTATAGGTTTTATTTAAAAAATGAAATAACAAAAAATTTATTTTTATTATTTTTTTCTCATTTTTTAAGGTTATAACCATTGGAAATAAATAATTTTTAAATTTTTTTTAAAAGTGAATACAATATTTAGTTATAATAATCATTATATTTATATATCATATAAATTCAATATAACCAATTTTATTGATAAATATTCTAATAATGATCAAAAAATAAATAAATAATTTAATATTAATAAGATAGATATCAATTAAAATATAATTACAAAACCTAAAATAATTCAAAAGCAAAAAAATATATTAAAATATAATAATTTTTTGTTTTGAATTTTTTTTATTTAAAATAGTTTATCTATATTTTTTGATTAAAAATAATTTATATAAATTATATTTGTCTAACTCATAATTTATTTTGTAATTAATATTTATATAAAAATAAACAAATAAATAATTAAAATGAATATTTAAAATTATAATGAAAAAAAATGAGTTTATTAATTATTATTTATGGTATACCAATTTAATTTTAATTACATCTGTCTCACTAATATTTTATTCTGTAATTAATATTTCTATCAAAATAAACTGATAAATAATTAAAATAAAAATTATAAATTATTCTGAATAAAAATTAAAATGAGATTTATCATTGATTATTAATGTATTCCAGTTTAATGGTTTAAGTATTTAGATGTTTTGTCATTTGAAAATTTAATGATTTATGTATTTAGGCATTTAGTGGTTTATAGGTTTTATTTAAATAATAAAAAATAAAAAAAATTTATAATTTTTTCTCATTTTCATGGGTTATAACCCTTGAAAATATAATAATATTTAAATTTTTTTTAAATGTAAATATAATATTTTAGTTATAATAATATTAATAAACTATTAATAAAAAGATAAAAATTAATTAAAAAATATTTACAAAACCCAAATTGATTCAAAATTAAAGTAAAATATATTACTGGATAATAATTTTAAATTTTTAAATTTTTACTTCTTTTATATGCGTATATATATTATTTCATTATAAATAAATTATTTAAATTATATTTGTCGCACTCATAATTTATTTTGTAATAAATATTTCTATAAAAATAAACTAATAAATAATTAAAATGAATATTTAAAATTATATAAATAGAAATAAAATTAGATTTATTATTTATTATGTATTACATATCGGTTTAATGGTTATAGTATTTAGGCAATACGAGGTCTAGAAGTTTACTTATTTAACTGTGTATGCATTTAGTAGTTTATAAGTTTTATTTAAAAAATAAAAAAACAAAAAATTTATTTTTATTATTTTTTGATATTTTCAAAGGTACCTTAGAAAATATACTATTTTTTAAATTTTTTTAAAAAGATAATTCAATATTTAGTTATAATAATCATTATATTTATATATCATATAAATTCAATATAAACTATTTTATTGATAAATATTCTAAGAATGATCAAAAAATAAATTAATAATCTATTATTAATAAGATATATATCTATTATAATATAATTAGAAAACATAAAATGATTCAGATGCAAAGCAATATATATTACTATATAATAATTTTTTGTTTTAGAATTTTTTTTTCTTTTAAAAAGTTTATCTATATTATTTTGATGAAAAATAATTTATATAAATTATATTTGTGTAACTCTTAATTTATTTTGTAATTAATATTTATATAAAAATAAACAAATAAATAATTAAATTTGAATATTTAAAATTAAAATGAAAAAAAAATGAGATTTATTCTTTATTAATTAGGATATACCGGTTTAATTTAAATTAGATTTGTCTCATTAATAAGTTATTTTGTAATTAATATTTCTATAAAAATAAACTGATAAATTATTAAAATAAAAATTTTAATTATAATGAATAATTAAAATAATTTATTTTGTTCCTCTCTCAACTCTAGAATGATTGCTAAACCTCTAACCAAAATAATAGGAGCTTTTACTTTATCTCTATTATGTCTCATCATATTTGATGATGAATCACTAGGCTATCAAAGGTAATTTGACTCATGTACTCTAATAGACCAAACCAAAGTTGTACCCCTATGTGTTGAAATATCTAGTTGTTGAGGATGCTATTTATATTGATTATTGTAATTTCTTCTAAAATATCTCTCATGCAAACACTCAAAGCAATTTTTTTAAAACATAGTTCACCTCTAAAAAAATAACCACCTTGTCGCCTATTAGAAAAAACTAGCCCGAGGGCAGTTTGAGCAGGGCAAAAGCATGGGCTCTCTTTCAATCAAGAATCAAAAAATTTATTTTATTGGAATGTCTAAGCCCCCTTTTTATATACTCATGGATATGAAAAGTATCATTTCTTTTTTTTAATATTAAAAGAGTTATGTATACAAGCTCACAATACCGAAAAATGCGTAAATGAATCATATTCAAATGTATAAAATGTTTTAATCATTGCTCAAAATATTAGTCTTTCATATGGAAACTTGAGGTCACAGATCAAAGAAAAAAGCCATAGTGATATTTCAAATCCAAAGAATTTTAGCTATAGAAAGTTATCAAGAGTAGCACTCCAGCTTTAACTATTTCTAGGGTCATGACTTTTGCTCTTGAGGAATGTCCAAAGTTACTATCATTCCTAGTGCAATGACTTTGCAATATAAAGATAAAATGCACAAGCTATGGTCATATCCAATACTGTGACCCAGTATTATAGTGATTAAATATGTATTCATGATCATTCTTAGTGCTATAACAATATGTTCAACAGAGAGAGACGAGTTATGGCATATTCTCATCGATATTATTTTGTGTTCTAGAGACAAAATATACACTCATAACCATTGCTAATGCTACAATAATCTAAAGCAAGGAAGTGACTGAATCCAAAACTCACCCCTTGAGTCATGACATTGTGTTACATATACAAAAAGATAAATCTGTGATATTCCTAAAAGTTGTGAATTTCATCTTAAATTTAACAATTAGTCATTTGATTATAAAAGTGCAAAACATGAGATTTAGCATTTAGGGATTATGGATTAGGGTTATAGTTTATGGTTTAAGGTTAGGATTTAAAGTTTAGAGTTTATAGTTTTTTTTGTTTTTGTTTTTTGAAAATACACACTTTATTTATGATTTAGGCACACAACTTACAAGAGACTAAAAGGCTGACTAATTTAGGCCAGCCCACCAAATCCTATGCACCTTAATGATTCTATGCATAAAATACATAAAAAAATGCCTAATAATTCCAAGCATACGAATACAACTAAAATTACTTGGCAATCTCGGTCTTCAGAGTTGGCATTGAGTCATTATGCGAATTGCGTCCTTTCCATTAGGATTTGTCCAATCCTTTTGGAGGAACCTGAATGATCCACCATAATAAAACTATGAAAATATAAGATTGTGCATGTGTGTGACATAGAGCATCAAGCATTCGCCTATGTCATTGCTATGCAATGGAATACATGTAAAACTGAATACCCATAAATCCACAAGTCCATATCTACGGCACTTTGTCAATTCATTCTCACCTCTAAATTACACATTCTTATGCTCCAATAATCCTCAAAAGAGTTTCTGTTGTGTTAGAATGCTTCCTCCTCGAGCTCCAAGAAGTGGTTGTATGTTGCACCGACAAAATATCAAAAAATTTGATTGCATCGGTATGCATGTGTGATGAGGTCCATCTCATAGTCTAATTATCTACGCGTACAACCAAGCTAGAATACAAGTAAAATTACATATTGTTATAAAGATGGCTCTTCTGCTCCCGGGAGTGTAGCATTGCCTAATGTGTATTTACAAAATGCATTAGTGGGCCCCACTTAGAGATACTCATGGGTCCAGTTGCCCTCATTGCATACTACATAGAGAACATACAAGATTGTGTGTGAGTATGTCATGATCTGTCTCTACAAGTACATGGTGAATACAAAGTCTAAGATACAAATAAGAGCACAAACATAAACTATAAGTTTGAATCTTTTCCTCCCGTGTGGCTAGTCTAGACTCCATTGCTTACTCGCCCTTCTTGGTGATTCTTTGAATTTTGTCCTGCTCTCCAATTAATCATGGATTACCCACTACTCCAGTTGGGAGACAGTTGGGTGGCCCTCTTTGCTGCCTGATAGGTCTAGTGGGACCCATTCCTAGCTACTCCTGGGTTTACTCCCGACCACTTTGCTCGATCTCATCAGTTGTCTGAATGTTATCATCCCGGCTTGCTAGTGGCGCCCTCTACAAGCTGGTGGCCCATACTTCTGGCTTCTTCCAGGACTTACTGGCCTCTCTAAATGCTTCACCAAAATGGACCTGAATATGTGCACGTGTGTACTATGGTACGTTGCTATGTGTGTGTGGTGCAGCAGTATCATGGTTTAGGAATTTAGTAATTTAAGTATTTAGTTATTTTGTGGTTTATAGGTTTTATTTAAATAATTAAATAACAAAAAAATTATTTTTATGATTTTTTTCTCATTTTCCAGGTTATAACCATTGAAAATATTATAATTTTTAATTTTTTTTTAAATATTAATACAATATTTAATTATAATAATCATAATAATTAAATATCATGTAAATTCAATATAAATAATTTTTTTGATCGATATTATAATACTGATCATAAAATAGATTAATAAACTATTATTAATAAAATAGATATTAATTAAAATATATTTGCAAAAACCTAAAACAATTCAATATCAAAGTAAAATATATTACTAAATAATAATTTTGTATTTATAAATTTTGTATTCTTTTTATAAGCTTATAAATTTTTTTGATGAAGATAAATTATTTAAATTATATTTGTCTCATTCATAATTTTTTTTTGCAATTAATATTTCTATAAAAATAAACTAATAAATAATTAAAATGAATATTAAAATTATAATGAAAACAAATAAAAATAAGATTTATGATTAATTATTTAGGGTATACCAGTTTAATGGCTTAAGTATTTAGGAGTTTAGAAGTTTAGTGATTTAAGTGTTTAGGAAATTAGTAGTTTATATGTTTTATTTAAATAATGAAATAACAAAAAAAATTATTTTTCAAATTTTTTATCAATTTTCAAGGTTATAACCTTAATAAATATAATAATTTTTAAAATTTTTTCAAATGTGAATACAATATTTAATTATAATAAACTTAATAATTATATATCATGTAAATTAAAAATAAATAATTTATGATAGATATTAATAAATAAAATATAAATATAAATATAATAATGATCAAAAAATAAATTAATAAACTATTATTTATGTATAGATATTTATATATTATTTATAAATACTTAAACCTTTAAAGATGGTTTAAATATTTAAGTATTTAAGGGTTTTGTGGTTTTGGGTTTTAGGAGTTTAATGATTTAAGCGTTTAGGCATTTAGTAGTTTATAGGTTTTATATAAATAATAAAATAACAAAAAAATTATTTTTGTGATTTTATCTAATTTTCAAAGATGATAACCTTTAAAAATATAATAATTTTTAAATTATTTTCAAATGTATATATAATATTTAGTTATAATAATCTTTATAATTATATAACATTTAAATTCAATATAAACAATTTTATTGATAAATATTCTAATAATGATCAAAAAATAAATTAATAATCTATTATTAATAAGATAAATATCATTTAAAATATAAATACAAAACCTAATATAATTCAGGAGCAAAGCAAAATATATAACTATATAATAATTTTTTGTTTTGAAAATTTTTTTTCTTTTAAAAAGTTTATCTATAATTTTTTGATGAAAAATAATTTATATAAATTATTTTTGTCTATCTCAATTTATTTTGTAATTAATATTTATATATAAATAAACAAATAAATAATTAAAATGAATATTTAAAATTATAATGAAAAAAATGAGATTTATTATTTATTATTTAGCGATACCGGTTTAATTTAAATTAGATCTATCTAACTAATAATTTATTTTGTAATTAATATTTCTATAAAATAAATTGATAATAATTAAAATAAAAATTTAAAATTATACTGGATAAAAATTAAAATGAGATTTATGATTTATTATTAATGTATACCAGTTTAATTATTTAAGTATTTAGAGGTTTTTTCGTTAGTAGTTTAGCGATTTATGTTTTTAGGCTTTAAGTGGTTTATAGGTTTTATATAAAAAAATAAAATAACATAAAAAATTTCTATAATTTTTTATCATTTTCATAGGTTATAACATTTGAAAATATAATAATATTTAAAATTTTTTGAAATTTTTATACAATATTTTGTTATAATAATATTTATAATTATATATCATATAAATTTAATATAAATAATTTTATTGATAGATATTATAATAAATATCACAAATTAAATTTATAAACTATTAATATTACTATAGATATTAATTAAAAAATATTTACGAAACCCAAGTTGATACAAAATTAAAGTAACTTATATTACTTGATAATAATTTTTAATTTTTAAATTTATACTTCTTTTATAAGCGTATATTTTTATTAGATAAATAATATATTATTTAAATTATATTTGTCCCACTCATACTTTATTTTGAAACAAATATATCTAATTAAATACACTAATAAATAATTAAAATGAATATTTAAAAATATAATAAATAGCAATAAAAAATAGATTTATTAATTATTAGTAGTATTTAGCGGTTTAATGGTTTATGTATTTAGGCATTATGGGATTTAGGAGTTTACTGATTTAACTTTATATGCATTTATTAGGGGTGCTCATGAGACTCAGAGATTCGCGACCCGACCCGAAGTTTTATCCCGAAAGAATCGGGAATGAGAAAAATCAGTTGACTTTGACTTTTTCCGTCCCATTCTGTCACGTATTTTTTCTTTTGGGACAGTTCCGGATCTTAATCAATATCCATCTCGAAAATCGTATGATCCTAAAAATCCGATACTAGAACCACGAATATATATATATATATATAACATAAAGATGCCACCAATTCCTGCTACTGCCCATCCAATTCCGATGCACCTATTCCTGTTCCGATGAGTTCCAGGCCACCACATGCCATTCCATTTGTGTTCAGTTAGATCCAGCCCTTGTCCGTCGCACTTCTGGTTGCCTCCACTGTGTCTCAGATTCCACCAGCCTTTTGGTTTGTTTTTCAGACGAGAATTGAGTGATTAATTATTATTATTATGTATCTAAGTGAGTTTTGTTGAGTATTGGTTGTAGTGTTGTGGTTGGGCCGAATGAGTGGGCCAAAATGTGTTACAGTCAGTTTTGTAGAGCTTCCTTGTTTGAAATATTTATATGTATTTATGCTTAACATATTATAATAATTAATGGCAATGCAGATGGCACAATACCGCGGTAAACGTAAAATACAATAAATTGATGATGATCACAATTCAAATGATCAAAGTACTGGTAAATCCAATCATCATTTTTTCACGAACCCTCCTATTGTTACGGCATGTTCTTCAATTCCAATTGTAAAAGAAAGTCAATATACTTCTGAAACTCATGCTCAGAAAAAGTATAAGTCTGTTGTTTGGGAAACTTTTGAGATATTAGTTGATTCAGAGGGAAATGAAACTAGTAGGGAAGCATGTATATGGTGTAGGAAAGAATATTTGGCAAAAAGTTATCAAGGTACTTCGGGTTTATTGAAATACTTGAGAGAGACTTCTAGGAAATTTCCACCCAAAAAAGAATTAATAGAAGATCACAACGGGAAAGACAAGTCATAATCTTTGTTGAGTTTCACTAAAGGTACTAGTTCAGAGGATAACAAATTAACTTGTTGGCAATTTGATCAACAACTAGTTAGGGAGGCTTTGGTGAAAATGATCATAAAAGATGAATTGCATTTTGCCTTTTTGTTTTGTTGAGAGGAATGAGTTTAAGGAGTTTTGTGAAGTTAGTGTGCCTCAATTTAAAATTTTATCTAGGCACCCCACATGGAGGGATTGTTTTTCTTTGTTTGTGAAGGAATAAAAGAAATTATTTGATAGCATATCATCTCATTGTTGTAGAGTTTCATTGACTACCGACACTTGCACTAGCATTCAATAATTTGTCTTATATATGTTTGACTGTTCATTTCATTGATTATCAATAGAATATGCATAAAAGGCTTTTAAACTTTTGGGTAATTAAAAGTCATTCTGGAGTTAATATTAGAAAAGCTATTGAGTTTTGCATGAATGAATGGGGTTTGAGAAAGTTGATGTGCATTACTGTTGACAATGCATCAAATAATGATGTTGCAGTTGAACAATTGAAAAAAAGGCTTGTGAAGAAAAGTGTTGTACCTTTGAGAGGCGAGCATTTTCATATAAGATATTGTGCTCATATCTTAAACTTAATTGTTAGAGATGGCATTGCAGTAGTTGAGGGTGCTATTCAAAAAATTAGAGGTGTGGTGAAATATGTGAGGAGCAGTCCTAAAAGATTAGATATGTTTAAGTTATGTGTTGAAGAAGCAAACGTGACATATGGATCTTCATTGCATTTAGGTTGTCCTACAAGATGGAATTCAACTTATTTTATGCCACAAACTGATAAAAAATATCAAAAAGAATTTGATAAGTTGGAAGACAAATACAAAAGGTTTTTGAAGGAGTTTGGTTCAAATGTTCCAATTAAGAGAGACTAAACAAATGCCAATATTTTGGATCGTTTCTTGAAAACTTTTTATAAGGTAACTTTTAAATTTTCTGGCTCATAATATTCTACCTTTAGTGTTTATTTTTCGGAGATTATTCGAATTTTGAAAAAAATTGAGCTTTGTGATAATAGTAGAGATACAATGTTGTCTGAAATGGGTATTAAAATGATGCAATAATTCAACAAATATTGGGTTTCTCTTCAGTCAACAAACATTATACTTTTTCTAGCAGTAGTGTTGGATCCTAGATATAAGCTCAAATATCTCAAGGTAAAGTACACTTAGCATTATTGAGAGGAATTGGCTAAATATATGGTGAAAAGGTTATAAATTCTTTATATGAGATGATGGATGATTATAACGATTTAAATGAAGATGAAACAAAAGACGATGATTTCTCTTCTACTGTGTTGAAGAAAAATGATGATTTCTTTGATGGTAGTGATACTTATGTTGATGATTTTTTATGTTGAATAGGAGAAAGAACAAGAAGTTGCAGCTTTTGAAGAGTTGGATAGGTACTTGGAGGACAAACTTGAAAAAAATAAAATTGATTTTGATCTTCTAAACTGGTGGAAGGTAAATGAGTTTTGGTATCCTTCTTTGGCAAATGTAGCAAGGGATGCATTTGCTATCCAAGCTTCTACCGTGGCCTACGGATCTACATTTAGTACTAGGGGGACAACTTTACATAAATTTAGGAGTTTTTTAACACCTTTTACAGTAGTTCTCATATCTCTACAAAATTGGTTGAGAAGCTCAAATAAACCTATTGAAATTGGAGAATTAGTTCAAGACCTTGATGATAATGAATCAGGTCAGTATACAAATCTTGTAAATTTTAATTTCACTTTTCCTTATTTTATTCATTCAATTTAATAAAAATATGATTCAATTACAATTTTCAGAGGGGTCAAAAGATCCAAATATTCTTCCAACTATAGTTGGCCAACTAAATTATGAATGGGTATATTAAATTTTATAAGGTAATATATTGTTTTTTTATTACTCTTTCATCTTAGAAATTTATGTCTACATGATTAACACATTTTCATCATTGGTTGTCCTTCTACAGTGGATGAAGAAAAGGGAGGAGTTGTAGAAGAGATAATTAATTGGATTTGGATTTTCGTTGATGTTCTTGGACGGACCTTTGAAATTATTATTATCATGGTTGTTATTAGTTGTATTTTTTTTTGTTATATTAAGCTGACTAATTTTAGCAATTACTTAAGTGGTAATTGCTGCTACCAATATTTGTGGTCAACTTTAGCTATTCCTTAATATTTTAAGTAATTGTTTAAAAAATGTAGTATTGCTATTATGGATAACTTTAACTCGTCTAAACAAAGCCAACTTGTGACAAAACAAAGAACCAAATTAAGCACACAACTCGGTCCCATTCTATTTAACAATTCTATCCTTTTCTGAACATCAAAGCTTTTGTCAAGGTAATGGAACTCGTTTGCAGTATTCAGCCTATTTGACAAAACAAAATTGGCCCAATTTGAGTTTGAAAGGTACAGAACTTAGGAATGATAAATGATACAACAAAGGGGTTCGACATGAACTAACTTGGCCGGTTTGAATAAAATAAATTGAAAAAAATGTCCGAACTCTGTTCCGTCCCGGAACCATTTTCACCTACCCAAAATCCCCGATCTCCGTCCGTCCCATCCCTGTATTTTCAACCTATGGGACGAGTCTGGATCTTCAAAAAAAACTTCAAACTGTGGGAAGGGATTGTAATTTGTAATTTCCATCCCGTCCCGTCCCATGAGCACCCCTAGCATTTAGTAATTTACAATTTTCATTTAAAAAATAAAATAATAAAAAATTTATTTTTATTATTTTTTGATATTTTCAATGGTTATAACCTTTGAAATTATAATAATATTTACAATTTTTTGAAATGTGAATATAATATTTATTTATAATAATATTAATAATTATATATCATATAAATTCAATATAAACAATTTTATTAATAGACAATATAATAATGATCAAAAATTAAATTAATAAACTATTAATAAAAAGATAGATATTAATTAAAAAATATTTACAAAACCCAAATTGATTCAAAATTAAAGTAAAATATAATTAATATAATATTATTAATAAGATTGATATAAATTAAAATATAATTGCAGAAACTAAAATTATTCAAAATCAAAATAAAATATATTACAAAATAATAAATTTTTGTTTTAAAAATTCTACTTCTTTTTATAATCATATATATTTTTTTTGATAAAAAATAAATAATTTAAAATAGATCTGTCTCACTAATAATTTATTTTGTAATTAATATTTCTATAAAAATAAATTAATAAATAATTAAAATAAAAATATAAAATTATACTTAATAAAAATTAAAATGAGATTTATGATTTATTATTAATGTATAGCAATTTAATAGTTTAAGTATTTAGAAGTTTTGTTGTTTAGGAGTTTAGCGATTTATGTTTTTAGGCATTTAGTGGTTTATAGGTTTTATTTAAACAATAAAATAACAAAAAAAATTTGTAATTTTTTTGTTATTTTCATAGGTTATAACCTTTGAAAATATAATAATATTTAAAATTTTTTGAAATGTGAATACAATATTTAGGTATAATAATTTTAATAATTATATATCATATAAATTCAATATAAACAATTTTATTGATACAAATTATAATAATGATCAAAATTAAATTAATAAACTATTAATAATAAGATTAATATTAATTAAAAAATATTTACAAAACCCAAATTGATTCAAAAATATAGTAAAAAATAAGACTGGATAGTAATTTTTAATTTTTAAATTTTTACTACTTTTATAAGCGTATATTTTTTTTTATTAAAATTAAATTATTTAAATTATATTTGTCACACTCATAATTTATTTTGTAATAAATATTTCTATAAAAATAAACTTATAAATAATTAAAATGAAAATTTAAAATAATAATAAATTGAAATAAAAATTAGATTTCTTAATTATTAAGTAGCATATAGTGGTTTAATGTTTTATGCATTTAGGCATTACGGGCCTTAGTAGTTTACTCATTTTACTGTGTATGCATTAAGTGGTTTATAGGTTTTATTTAAACAATGAAACAACAACAAAAATTATTTTTGATATTTTTTCACATTTTCAAAGGTTATAACCTTTGAAAAATAATAATTTTAAAATTTTTGAAAAATGTGAATACGATATTTAGTAATAATAATAATTAATATTATATATAATATAAACTAAATATAAACAATTTTATTGATAGATATGATATCAATTATCAAAAAATAAATTAATAAGCAATTATTAATATGATAGATATGAATTAAAATATAATTGCAAAACCTAAAAATATTTAAAATCCAAGTAAATTTATTACAAAATAATAATTTTTTTTAGTTTTTACTTATTTTTATAAGCTTATATTTTTTTTGATGAAAAATAAATTATTTAAATTATATTTGTATCACTCATAATTTATTTTGTAATTAATATTTTAATAATTTATTTAAAATATATTTAAGGTTTACGAGTTTAAAGGTTTAAGTACTTAGGGGCTTTTGTGTTTAAGAGTTTAGAGGTTTAAGTGTCTAGGAATTTAGTACTTTATAAGTTTTATTTAAACAATGATATAACAAAAAAATTATTTTTATTATCTTTTGAATTTTTGAAGGTTATAACCTTTGAAAATATTATAATTTTTTAATTTTTTTCAAATGTAAATATAATATTTAGTTATAATAATCTTAATAATTATAAGTCATTTAAATTAAATATATATAATTACATTGCTAGATATTATAATAATGATCAAAAAAAATTTAATAAACTATTATTAATAAGATAGATATTATTTAAAATATATTTGCAAAATCTAAATTTATTCAAAATTAAAGTAAAATATATTACTAAATAATAATTTTATAATGTTTTGCATTATTTATAACTTGATATTTTTGTATTTATAAAAAAATATTTAAATTAATTTGTATTACTCATAATTTATTTTGTAATTTATAATTCTATAATAATAAACTAATAAATAATTAAAATAATTATTTAAAATTATAATGAATACAAATAAAATTGAGTTTTATTATTTATTATTCATGATATACAGGTTTAATGGTTTAAGTATTTAGGTTTTTTTGGGTTTAGGAGTTTAGTGATTTAAGTGTTTAGACTTTTAGTGATTTATATTTATTATCTAAAGAATTAAAAAACAAAAAATTTAATTTTTTTAATTTTTTTAATTTTTTTAATTTTTGAAGGTTGTAACTTTTGAAAATATAATAATTTTAAATTTTTTTAAATGTGAATACTATGTATAATTATATTAATCTTACTTATTATATATCATATAAATTCAATATAAACAATTTTAATGATAGATATTATAATAATGATCAAAAATTAAATTAATAAATTATTATTTATAATTAAATATTAATTAAAATATATTTACATAACACAAAATGATTCAAAATCAAATCAAAATATATTACTAAATAATATTATTTAATTTTTAAATTTGTCCTTCTTTTTATAAGCTTATATTTTTTATGATTAAAAATAAATTATTTAAATAATATTTGTCTCACTCGAAATTTATTCTGTAATAAATGTTTCTAAATAATTAAACTATAAATAGTTAGAATGACTATTTAAAATTATAATAAATAGAAATAAAAATGAGATTTATTATTTATTAAGTAGTATATAGATTTTAAAATGTTTGTGTATTTAAGGGTTTATGGGTTTATGAGCTTATTAATTTAAGTAAGTAAGCATTGTAAGCATTTAATGGTATATAGGTTTTATTTAAAAAATAAAAATTACTAAAAATTTATTTTTTTAATTTTTTATAATTTTTTAAGATTAAAACTTTGAAAATATAATAATTTTTAAATTTTTTTCAAAAGTGAATACAATATTTATTTATAATAATCATAATAATTATATATCATATAAATTCAATATAAACAATTTTATTGATAGATATTCTAATAATTATCAAAAAATAAATTAAAAATCTATTATGAATAAGATTGATATTACTTAAAATATAATATCAAAATTTAAACTGAATCAAAATCAAAGAAAATTTTATTACTAATCAATATTTATTTGTTTTTAAATTCTTAATCTTTTTATAAGCTTATCAATTTTTTGATGAAAAATAATTTTTATAAATTATATTTTTAACTCATAATTTATTTTATAATTAATACATATATAAAAATAAAAAACTAAACAATCAAAATGAATTTTTTAAATTATATTGAAAACAAATAAAAATGAAATTTATTAATTATTATTTAGGGTATACCGATTTAAAGGATTATCTATATAGGGGTATCGGGATTTTGTAGTTTAGTGATCTAAATGCTTAGGCATTTAGTGGTTTAAAGATTTTCTTTAAGCAATAGAATAACAAAGAAATGAATATTTAAAATTATAATTAAAAAATGAGATTTATTATTTATTATTTAGGGTATACTTGTTTAATTTAAATTAGATCTGTCTTACTAATAATTTATTTTGTACTAAAAATTTTCTATAAAAATAAACTGAAATTAATTAAAATAAAAATTTTAAATTATACGGAATAAAAATTAAAATTATATTTTTGATTTATTATTAATGTATACTAGCTTAATGGATTAAGTATTTAGAGGTTTTGTCTTTTAAGAGTTTAGCGATTTATGTTTTTAGGCATTTAGTGGTTTATAGGTTTTATTTAATCAATAAAATAATAATAAAAATTGAAATTTTGTCTCATTTTCATAGGTTATAACCTTTGAAAATATAATAATATTTTAAATTTTTTGAAATGTGAATACAATATTTAGTTATAATAATATTAGTAATTATATATGATATAAATTCAATATAAATAATTTTATTGATAGATATTATAATAATGATCAAAAATTAAATTAATAAACTACTAATAATAAGATAGATATTAATTAAAAAATATTTACATAACCCAAATTGATTCAAAATTAAAGTAAAAAATAATACTGGATAATAATTTTTAATTTTTTAATTTTTACTTCTTTTATAAGCGTATATATATTTTTTGATTAAAAATAAATTATTTAAATTATATTTGTCACACTCATAATTTATTTTATAATAACTATTTCTATAAAAATAAACTAATAAATAATTAAAATGAATATTTAAAATAAGAATAAATTGAAATTAAAATTAGATTTATTAATTATTATGTATTATATAGCAGTTTAATGGTTTATGTATTTAGGTATTACTGGGTTTAGCTGTTTACTGATTTAATTGTGTATGCATTTAGTGGTTTATAGGTTTTAATTAAAAAATAAAAAATAAAAAAACATTTAGTTTTATTTTTATTTTTTTTTTTGATATTTTCAAAGGTTTAAACCTTTGAAAATATAATAATTTTTAAATTTTTTTCAAAAGTGAATTCAATATTTAGTTATAATAATCATTATATTTATATATCATATAAATTCAACATAAACAATTTTAGTGATAAATATTCTAATAATGATCAAAAAATAAATTAATAATCTATTATTAATTTGATGGATATCAATTAAAATATAATTACAAAACAAAATATGATTAATAAGCAAAGCAAAATATATTACTATATAATAATTTTTTGTTTTGAAATTTTTTTTATTTTAAAATGTTTATCTATATTTTTTTGATTAAAAATAATTTACATAAATTATATTTGTCTAACTCATAATTTATTTTTTAATTAATATTTATATAAAAATAAAAAATTAATAATTAAAATGAATATTTAAAATTATAAAGAAAAAAAATGAGATTTATTATTTATTATTTAGGGTATACCGGTTTAATTTAAGTTATATATGACTCACAAATAATTTATTTTGTAATTAATATTGCTATAAAAATAAACTGATAAATAATTAAAATAAAAATTTAAAATTATACTAATAAAAATTAAAATGAGATTTATGATTTATTATTAATATATACCAGTTTCATGTTTTAAGTATTTTGAGGTTTTGTTGTTTAGGAGTTTAGTGATTTATGTTTTTAAGCATTTAGTGATTTATATGTTTTATTTAAATAATAAAATAACAAAAAAAAATTTGTAATTTTTTGTTATTTTGAAATGTTATAACCTTTGAAATTTTAATAATATTTAAAATTTTTTGAAATTTGAATACAATATTTAGTTATAATTTTTTTAATAATTCTATATCATATAAAATAAATATAAATATTTTTATTGATAGATATTATAATAATGATCAAAAATTAAATTAATAAACTATTTATAATAAGATAGAGATTAATTAAAAAATATTTAGAAAACCCAAATTAATTCACAATTAAAGTAAAATATATTAGTTGATAATAATTTTTAATTTTTAATAATACTTGTTTTATCCTTCTTTTAAAAGCGTAAATATTTTTTTTGATTAAAAATAAATTATTTAAATTATATGTGTCGTACTCATAATTTATTTTGTAATAAAAATTTCTATAAAAATAAACTAAAAAATAATTAAAATGAATATTTAAAATTATAATGAAGACAAATAAAATTGAGATTTATTATTTATTATTTAGGTTATATATGTTTAATGGTTTATGTATTTAGAAGATTTTGGTGTTTAGGAGTCTAGAGATTTAAATATTTTGGGATTTAGTGGTTTATATGTTTTATTTAAATAATAAAATAATAAAAAAATTATTTTTTTGATTTTTTATCATTTTTGAAGGTTATATCCTATGAAAATATAATAATTTTTACATTTTTTTAAATGTAAATATAATATTTAGTTATAATAATCTTAATAATTTTAAGACATTTAAATTGAATATAAGTAATTTTATTGTCAGATATTATAAAAATGATCAAATTATAAATTAATAAACTTTTATTAATAAGATTGATAGGCAATTAAAATATAATTGCAAAACCTATATATAATGATTCAAAATCAAAGTAAAATATATTACTAAATAATAATTTTTGTTTTAAATTTTTACTTCTTTTTATATGCTTATATATATTTTTTTTGATTAAAAATAAATTATTAAAATTATAGTTGTCTCAATCATTATTTAATTTGTAATTAATATTTCTATAAAAAATAAACTAATAAATGATTAAAATGAATATTTAAAATTATAATGAATACAAATTAAAATGAGATTTATGATTTATTATATGTGGTATCCCGGTTTAATGGTTTAATTTGTATTCATTATAAATTTAAATATTCATTTTAATTATTTATTAGTTTATTTTTTATAGAAATATTAATTACAAAATAAATAATGAGCGAGACAACTATAATTAAATAATTAATTTTTAATTAAAAAAAATATATAAGCAGATAAAAAGAAGTAAAAATTTAAAAACAAAAAATTATTATTTAGTAATATATTTTACTTAGATTTTGAATCATTATATATAAGTTTTACAATTATATTTTAAGTTGCGATCAATCTTATTAATAATAGTTTATTAATTTATTATTTGATCAATTTTATAATATCTAACAATAAAATTACTTATATTGAATTTAAATGTCTTATAATTATTAAGATTATTATAACTAAATATTATATTTACATTTTAAAAAAATTTAAAAATTATTATATTTTCAAAGGTTATAACCTTCAAAAATGATAAAAAATCACAAAAATAATTTTTTTGTTATTTTATTACTTAAATAAAACTTATAAACCACTAAATGTGTAAACATTTAAATCTCTAGACTCAAAAACCCCAAACCCCCCTAAATACTTAAACCATTAAACCTATATAACCTAAATAATAAATAATAAATCTCATTTTTATATGTATTCATTATAATTTTAAATATTCATTTTAATTATTTTTTAGTTTATTTTTATAGAAATATTAATTACAAAATAAATAATGAGTGAGACATATATAATTTAAATAAATTATTTTTTATGAAAAAAAATATAAGCTGATAAAAATAAACAAAATTTCAAAAATTTAAAATTTTATTTAGTAATATAATTTACTTTGATTTTGAATTATTTTGGGTTCTACAAATATATTTTAATTAATATCTGTCTTATTAATAAAAATTTACATCAAATATAATTATTATGATTATTATAACTAAGTATTATATTCATATTTTAGAAAGATTAAAAAATTATTATATTTTCAAAGGTAATAACCTTTGAAAATAACCAAAATTAATAAAAATAAATTTTTTGTTATTTCATTGATTAAATAAAACATATAAACACCTAAATGTGCAAACATATAACTCAATAAACTCTTTAACCCCAAAACCACAAAAAACATAAACCATTAAATAGGTATACCCTAAATAATAAATCATATATCTCTTTTTATTAGTATTCATTATAATTTTAAATATTCATTTTAATTATTTAACAATTTATTTTTATAGAAATATTAAATACAAAATAAATTATTAGTTAAATAGATATAATTTAAATAATTTATTTTTCATCAAAAAAATATATATGCTTATAAAATGAGGCAAAATTTTTAAAATAAAAAATTATTATTTAGTAATATATCTTATTTTGATTTTGAATCATTTTAGATTCTACAATTATATTTTAATTTATATCATTCTTATTAATACTAGTTTATTAATTTATTTATTGATCATTATTATAATATCTATTAATAAAATTATTTATATTTAGTTTACAATATATATAATTATTAAGATTATTATAACTAAATATTATATTCACATTTAAAAATTTTAAAAATTATTATGTTTTCATAGGTTACAACCTTCAAAAATTAAAAAAAAATCAAAAAATTAAAATTTTTGTTTTTTAATTCTTTAGATAATTACTATAAATCACCAGAGGTCTATACACTTAAATCACTAAACTCCTAAACCCAAAAACACTTAAATACTTAAATCATTAAACAGGTATATCCTGAATAATAAATAATAAATCTCAATTTTATTTGTATTCATTATAATTTTAAATATTAATTTTTATTATTTATTAGTTTATTATTATAGAAATATAAATTAAAAAATAAATTATGAGTAAGACACATTAATTTAAATAATTTATTTATAATAACAAAAATATAAAGGTATAAGAAAAGAAAAACATTAAAAAAATTATTAGTAAGTAATATATTTTACTTTGATTTTGAATAAATTTAGATTTTGTAAATATATTTTAAATAATATCTATCTTATTAATAATAGATTATTAAATTTTTTTGATCATTATTATAATATCTAGCAATGTAATTATTACTTACTATATGATTATAAAAAGATATTTTTCATCAAAAAATATAGTTTTTGAATATTTAGTAATTTATTTTTTGATACAAAAATAATTTAAATAATTTATTTTTCATCAAAAAAAAATATATGATTATAAAAAGAAGCAAAAACTAAAAAAAATTATTATTTAGTAATAAATTTTACTTGGATTTTGAATATTTTTTGGTTTTACTATTATATTTTAATTTATATCTATCATATTAATAATAGCATATTTATTTATTTTTTGAAAATTGATATCATATCTATGAATAAAATTGTTTATATTTAGTTTATATTATATATAATTATAATGATTATTATTACTAAATATTGCATTCACATTTTTTAAAAATTTTAAAATTATTATATTTTCAAAAGGTTAAAACCTATGAAAATGTGAAAAAATATCAAAAATATTTTTTTTGTTATTTCATTGTTTAAATAAAACTTATAAACCACTAAATGCCTAAAAACATAAATCACTAAAGTCATAAACGAAAAAACCTCTAAATACTTAAAATATTAAACTGGTATACATTAATAATAAATCATAAATCTCATTTTAATTTTTATTTAGTATATTTTTAAATTTTTATTTTAATTAGTTATCAGTTTATTTTTATAGAAATATTAATTACAAAATAAATTATTAGTGAGACAGATATAATTTAAATAATTAATTTTTTAATAATAAAAAAAAATATAAGCTTATAAAAATAGGCACAATTTTAAAAACAAAAATTTATTATTTAGTAAAATATTTTATTTTTATTTTGTATCATTCTAGATTTTGCAATTATACATTAATTTATATCATTCTTTTTAATAATATTTTATTAATTATTTATTGATCATATTTATAATATCTATTAATAAAATAATTTATTTTGAGTTTTCATTATATATAATTATTATGATTATTATAACTAAATATTATATTCACATTTAATAAAAATTAAAAATTATTATATTTTCAAAGGTTATAACCTTCTAAATTTAAAAATAAAACAAAAAATTAAATTTTTTGTTTTTTAATTCTTTAAATAAAAACTATAAATCACCAAAGGCATAAACACTTAAATCACTACACCCGAGAACACATAAATACTTAAACCAATAAAACTGTATATCATGAATAATAAATAATAAATCTTTCGTTTATTTGTATTCATTATAATTTTAAATATTCATTTTAATTATTTTTTAGTTTATTTTTATAGAATTATAAATTAAAAAATATATTATGAGGAAGACAAATATAATTTAAATAATATACTTTTAAAAAAAATATAAACTTATAAAAATAAGCCAAACATAAAAAACATTATTATTTAGTAATTTATTTTACTTTGATTTTAAATATATTTAGGTTTTGCAAATAAATTTTAAATAATATCTACCTTATTTATAATAGTTTATTAATTTATTTTTAGATCATTAATATAATATCTTTCAATATAATTGTTTAATTTCAATTTATATGATATATAAATATTATTATCATCATAACTAAATATAGTATTCACATTTAAAAAAATTTAAAAATTGTTATATTTTCAAAGGTTATAATCTTCAAAAATGAGAAAAAAAAATAATTTTTTTGTTATATCATTATTTAAATAAAACTTATAAACTAGTAAATACCTAAACACATAAATCTCTAAACTCCTAAACCGCGAAGCCCCTAAATACCTAAACCTTTAAACTCATAAACCTTAAATATAATTTTAATAATTTATAGAAATATTAATTACAAAATAAATTATGAGTAGCAAATATAATTTAAATAATATATTTTTCAACAAAAAAAATATAAGCTTATAAAATGATGCAAAAACTTAAAAAAATTATTATTTAGTAATAAATTTTATTTTGATTTTGAATCATTTTAGGTTTTTTAATTATATTTTAATTTATATCTATCATATTAATAATAGTTTATTAATTTATTTTTTAATAATTGATATAATATTATCAATAAAATTGTTTATATTTATCTTATATTATATATAGTTATAATAAATATTATTACTAAATATTTTATTTACATTTTTAAAAAATTTTAAAATTATTATATTTTCAAATGTTATGACATTTAAAAATTTGAAAAAATATCAAAAATAAATTTTTTGTTAATTCATTATTTAAATAAAAGCTATAAATCATTAAATTCCTAAATACTTAAATTAATAACTTCTAAATCTCGAAAACCCTAGATAGATAAATTTTTTAAACAGGTAAATACTAAATAATAAATAATAAATCTCATTTTTATTTTTCTCATTATAATTTTAAATATTTATTTTAATTATTTATTTGTTTATTTTTATATATATATTAATTGCAAAATAAATTATAAGTTAGACAAATAAAACTTATATAAATTATTATTCAACAAAAAAATATAGATAAACTTATTAAAAGAAAAAAAAATTAAAACAAAAAATTATTAAATAGTAATATATTTTACTTTGTTTCTGAACCATTTTAGGTTTTGTAATTATATTTTAATTATTATCTAACCTATTAATAATAGATTATTAATTTATTTTTTGATCATTATTAAAATATTTATCAATAAAAATATTTATATTTAATTTATATGATATATAAATTTAATAATTATTATAACTAAATATTGTATTTACTTTTGAAAAAAATTTTAAAATTATTATATTTTCAATGATTATAACCTTGGAACATGTGAAAAAACAAAAAATATATATATTTTTTATTATTTCATTGTTTAAATAAAACCTATAAATCACTAAATGCCTAAACACTTAAATCACTAAACTACAAAATTTCGATACCCCTATATAGATAATCGTTTAAACGAGTATACCCTAAATAAGAATTAATAAATCTCAATTTTATTTGTTTTCATTATATTTTAAAAAATTCATTTTGATTGTTTAGTTTATTATTTATATATATATATTAATTATAAAATAAATTATGAGTTAAAAATATAATTTATAAAAATTATTTTTCATCAAAAAATAGATAAGCTTATAAAAAGAATAAAAATTTAAAAACAAATAATTATTATTAGGTAATATATTTTGCTTTGCTTTTGAATCATTTTAGGTTTTGTTATTATATTTTAAGTAATATTAATCTTATTCATAATATATTTTTAATTTATTTTTTGATAATTATTTGAATATTTATCAATAAAATTGTTAATATTGAATTTATATGATATATAATTATTATCATTATTATAAATAAATAATTTTTCACTTTTGAAAAAAATTTAAAAATTATAATATTTTCAAAGGTTATACCCTTTGAAAATATCAAAAAATAATAAAAATATTTTTTTTTATTTTTTTCTTAAATAAAACCTATAAACCACTAAATGCATACACAGTTAAATTAGTAAACTTTTAAACCCCGTAATTCCTAAATAAATAAACCATTGAACTGCTATATACTACTTAATAATTAATAAATCTAATTTTTATTTCTATTTATTATAATTTTAACTATTCATTTTAATTATTTATTAGTTTATTTTTATAGAAATATTTATTACAAAATAAAGTATGAGTGAGACAGATATAATTTAATTAATTTATTTTTAATTAAAAATATATACGCTTATAAAAAAAGTAGAAAATTAAAAATTAAAAATTATAATCCAGTAATATATTTTACTTTAATTTTGAATCAATTTGGGTTTTGTAAATATTTTTTAATTAATATCTATCTTTTTATTAATAGTTTATTAATTTAATTTTTGATCATTATTATATTATCTATCAATAAAATTGTTTATATTGAATTTATATGATATATAATTATTAATATTATTAAAAGTTAAAAATTATATTCACATTTCAAAAAATTGTAAATATTATTATATTTTCAAAGTTTATAACCTATTAAAATGATAACAAATTATAGAAAATTTTTTGTTATTTTATTTTTATATAAAACCAATAAACCAGTAAAAGCCTAAAACATAAATCGCTAAACTACTAACGACAAAACATCTAAATATTTAAACTATTAAACTGGTATACATTAATAATAATTCATAAATCTTATTTTAATTTTTATTCAGTATAATTTTAAATTTTTATTTTATTTATTTATCAGTTTATTTTTATAGAAATATTAATTAAAAAATAAATTATTAGTGAGATGGATCTAATTTAAATTAAACTGGTATCCCTAAATAATAAATAATAAATCTCATTTTTTTTCATTATAATTTTAAATATTCATTTTAATTATTTATTTGTTTATTTATATATAAATATTACTTACAAAATAAATTATGATTTAGAGAAATATAATTTATATAAATTATTTTTAATAAAAAAAATATAGATAAACTTATTAAAATAAGAAAAAATTGAAAAACAAAAAATTATTATATAGTAATATATTTTTCTTTGCTTCTGAATCATTTTAAGTTTTGTAATTATATTTTAATTAATATCTATCTTATTATTAATGGATTATTATTTTATTTTTTGATTATTATTAGAATATTTATCAATAAAATTGTTTATATTGAATTTATATATTATATAAATATAATGATTAGTATAACTAAATATTGTATTCATATTTGAAAAAAATTTAAAAATTATTATATTTTCAAAGGTTATAAACAATGAAAATATCAAAAAATAATTAAAATAAATTTTTTGTTAATTTATTTTTTAAATAAAACCTATAAACCACTCAATGCTAGGGGTTGTCATGGGATGGGATGGGGTTTACAAATCTTCAGTCCCTTCCCACAGTTCGGAGATTTTTTTGAAGATCCAGACCCGTCCCATATGTAGAAAATATCTGGATGGGACGGGACGGAGATCGAGGATTTTGGGTAAGATAAAACGGTTCCGTGACGAAACGGAGTTCGAACATTTTTTTTCAATTTATTTTCTTCAAACCGAACATGTTAGTTCATGTCGAAACTTTTGGTTGTACCATTTATCATTCCTTAGTTATGTATCTTTCAAACACAAATTGTGCCAATTTTGTTTTGTCAAATAGGCTGAATACCACAAAAGAGTTCCATTACCTTGTCAAATGATTTGATGTGTAGAAAAGGATATAAATGTTAAATAGAATGGGACCAAGTTTTTTCACAAGTTGAATTTGTTCAACCTAGTGAAAGTTAACCATAATAGCAATACTACATTTTTTAAACAATTACTTAAAATATTAAGGAATAGCTAAAGATGACCACAAACATTGGTAGCAACAATTACTACTTAAGTAATTGCTAAAATTAGGCAGCTTAATATAACAAAAAAAAATTACAACTAATAACAATAATGATAATAATCATTCCAAAGGTCCGTCCAGGAATAGCAACTGAAAATCCAAACCCAATTAATTATCTCTTCAACAACTCCTCCATTTTCTTCCTCCACTTTAGAAGGACACCCAGAGATGAAAACGTGTTAACCATGTAGACATAAATTTCTAAGATGAAAGAGTAATAAAAAATCAAATTATTACCTTATAAAATTTAATACACCCATTCCAAATTTTGTTGGCCAACTATAGTTGGAAGAATATTTGCATCTTGTGACCCTTCTGAAAATTGTAATTGAACCATATTTTTATTAAATTGGATGAATAAAATAAGTAAAAGTGAAATTAAAATTTACAAGATTTGTATACTAACCTGATTCATTATCATCAAGGTCTTGAACAAATTCTTCAATTTCAATAGGTTTGTTTGAGCTTCTCAGCCAATCTTGTAGACATATAAGAACTTCAGCTATAATAGGTATTAAAACTCCTAAATTAATCTAAAGTTCTCCCCTAGTGCTAAATGTAGATTCGTAGGCCACAGTAGATGCTTGGATTGCAAATACATCTCTTGCTACATTTTCCAAAGAAGGATACCTAACCTCATTTACCTTCCACCAGTTTAGAAAATCAAAATCAATTCTATTTTTTTCAAGTTTGTCCTCCTAGTACCTATCAAACTCTTCAAAAGATGTAACTTTTTGTTCTTTCTCCAATTCAACAAAAAAATTCATCAACATAAGTATCACTACCATCAAAGAAATCTTCATTTTTCTTCAACACAGTAGAAGAGAAATCATCTTCTTTTGATTCATCTTCATTTAAATCTTTATAATCATCAATCATCTAATTTAAGTATTTATAATATTTTTCACCAAATTTTTAGCCAATTCCTTTCCATAATGCTAAGTTTACTTAACCTTGAGATATTTGAGCTTATATCTAGGATCCAACACTACTGCTACAAAAGGTATAATATTTGTTAAATGAAGAGAACCCCAATATTTATTGAATTTATGCCTCATTCTCATACCCATTTCAGACATTATTGTATCTCTACTATTTTCACAAAGCTCAATTTTTTTCGAAATTCGAAAAATCTCAGGAAAATAAACACTAGGGTAGAATATTATGAGCCAGAAAATTAACATGTTACCTCATAAAAAGTTTTCAAGAAATGGGCCGAAATTTTGGCGTTTGTTCAGTCTCTCTCGATTGGAACATTTGAACCAAACACTTTCAAAAACCTTTTGTCTTTTTCCTCCAACTTATCAAATTTTTTATGATATTTTATATCAGTTTGTAGCATCAAATTAGTTGAATTTCATCTTGTAGGACAATCTAATTATAATGAAGATCCATATGTCAAGTTTGCTTGTTCAACACATAACTTAAACATATCTAATCTTTTAGGACTGCTCCTCACATATTTCACCACGCCTCTAATTTTTTGAATAGCACCATCAACTACTACAATGTCATCTTTGACAATTAAGTTTAAGATATGAGCACAACATCTCATATGAAAATGCTCGCCTCTCAAAGGTACAATACTTTTTTTCACAAGCCTTTTTTTCAATTGTTCAGCTGCAACATCATTATTTGATGCATTGTCAATAGTAATGCACATCAACTTTCTCAAACCCCATTCATACATCCAAAACTCAATAGCTTTTCTAATATTAACTCCAGAATGACTTTTAATTACAAAAAAGTTTAAAAGCCTTTTATGCATATTCTATTGAGTATCTATGAAATGAACAGTCAAACATATATAAGACAAATTTTGAATGCTAGTGCAAGTGTCGGTAGTTAATGAAACTCTACAACAATGAAATGATATGCTATCAAATAATTTCTTTTCTTCCTTCATAAACATAGAAAAACAATCCCTACGTGTGGGGTGCCTAGATGGAATTTTAAATTGAGGCACGCTAACTTCACAAAACTTTTTAAACTCATCCCTCTCAATAAAACAAAAAGGCAAAATGTAATTCATCTTTTATGATCATTTTTACCAAAGCCTCCCTAACTAGTTGTTGATCAAATTGCCAACAAGTTACATGATATATAATTATAAAGATTATTATAACTAAATATTATATTTACATTTGAAAATAATTTAAAAATTATTATGTTTTTAAAGGTTATCATCTTTGAAAATAAGATAATCACAAAAATACATTTTTTGTTATTTTATTGTTTATATAAAACCTATAAACTACTAAATACCTTAACGCTTAAATCATTAAACTCTTAAAACCCAAAACCATTAAATACTTAAATATTTAAACCATCTTTAAAGGTTTATGTATTTATAAATAATATATAAATACATATCAATAAATAATAGTTTTTTAATTTATTTTTTGATCATTATTATATTTACATTTATATTTAGTTTATTAATATCTATCAATAAAATTGTTTATTTTTAATTTACATGATATATAATTATTAAGTTTATTATAACTAAATAATGTATTTACATTTGAAAAAAATTTAAAAATTATTATATTTATAATGGTTATAACCTTCAAAATTGAAAAAAAATTTGAAAAATATTTTTTTGTTATTTCATTATTTAAATAAAACATATAAACTACTAAATGCCTAAACACTTGAATCACTAAACTTTTAAACTCCTAAATACTTAAACCATTAAACCGGTATACCCTAAATAATTAATCATAAATCTCATTTTTATTTGTATTCATTATAATTTCAATATTTATTTTAATTATTTATTAGTTTATTTTTATAGAAATATTATTTGCAAATAAAATTATGAATGAGACAAATATAATTTAAATAATTTATCTTCATCAAAAAAATTTATAAGATTATAAAAATAATCAAAAATTTAAAAATAAAAAATTATTATTTAGTAATATATTTATTTTGATTTTGAATCGTTTTAGGTTTAGCAAATATATTTTAATTAATATATATTTATTAATAATAGTTTATTAATCTATTTTATGATTAGTATAATAATATCGATCAATAAAATTATTTATATTGAATTTACATGATATTTAATTTTTATGATTATTATAATTAAATATTGTATTAACATTTGAAAAAAAATTAAAAATTATAATATTTTCAATGGTTATAACCTTGAAAATGTGAAAAAATCATAAAAATAATTTTTTTGTTCTTTAATTATTTAAATAAAACCTATAAACCACAAAATAACTAAATACTTAAATTACTAAACTCTTAAACCCTGATACTGTTGCACCACACACACATGGCGACAGACCACAGTACACACGTGACATATTATTTTCCATTTTAGTGTAGCATTTAGGGGGGCCAGCAAGTTCCTAGAAGTAGCCAAAAGTATGGGCCACCAGATTGTAGAGGGCCCCACTAGCAAGCTGTGATGATAACATTCAGACAACTGATGAGACCGAGCAAAGTGGTCGGGAGTAAACCCATGAGTAGCTAGGAGTGGAACCCACTAGCCGTATCAGGCAGCATAGAGGACCACACAACTGTCGCCCAATAGGATTAGCAGGTAATCCATGATTAATTGAAAATCCGAAAAAATCCGAAGCTTCACCAAGCAGGGACAGTAAGCAATGGAGTCTAGACCAGCCACACGGGAGCGAAAGATTCAAACTTGTAGTTTATATTTGTAGTCTTATTTGTATTTTGAACTTTGTATGCACCATGTACTTGTAGAGATGAATCATGACGTACTCACACACACAATCTTGTCTATTCTCTATGTAGCATGCAATGAGGGCAACTGGACTCATGAGCATCTCTAAGTGGGGCCCACTACTGCAATTTGTAAATACACATTAGGCAATGCTACACTTCCGGGAGGAGAAGACCCATCTTTATAGCATTTTGTAATTTTACTTGTATTCTAGCTTGGTTGTACGCATAGATAATTAGACTATGAGATGGACCTCATCACACATGCACACCAATGCATGCATATTTTTTGATATTTTGTCGGTGCAACATACAGCCACATCTTGGAGCTCGAGGAGGAAGCATTCTAACCCAAGAGATACTCTTTTGAGGATCATTGAAGCAAAAAAATGTGGAATTCATAGGTTAGAATGAATTAACAAAGAGCCGTAGATATGGATTTGTGGATTTATGGGTATTCAGTTTTACATGTATTCCATTGCATAGCAATGACATAGCTTTAATATGGTGCATAGTTTTACATGTATTCCATTGTCACTCACAAGCACAATCTTATATTTGCATAGTTTTAATATGGTGCATCATGCAGGTTCCTCCAATATTCTTGGACAAATCCGAATGGAAAGGACGCAGTGCGCATAATGACTCAATGGCTACTCTAAAGTCCGGGATGACCAGATGATTTTAGTTTTATTCGTACTCTTGGAATTATTAGGCATTATCTTTTTTTATGTATTTTATGCATAGAATCATTAAGGTGCATAGGATTTGGTTGGCTGGCCTAAATTAGTCAGCCTTTTCGTCTCTTGTAAGTTGTGTGCCTAAATGATAAATAAACTGTGTATTTTCAAAAAAAAAAACAATAAACCCTAAAATTTAAATCCTAAACCTTAAACCATAAACTATAACCCTAATTCATAAACCCTAAATCCTAAATCTCATGTTTTGCACTATTATAATTAAATGAATAAGTGTTAAATTTAAATTGAAATTCACAACTTTTAGGAATTTCCCAGATTTATCTTTTTGTATATGTAACACAAAGTCATGACTCAAGGGGTGAGTTATGGATTCAGTCTCTTTCTTGCTTTAGATTATTGTAGCATTAGCAATGGTCATGATTGTATATTTTGTCTCTAGAACACAAAATCATATAGATGAGAATATGCCATAACTTGTGTCTCTCTGTTGAACATATTGTTATGGCACTAAGAATGATCATGAGTACATATTTAATCACTATAATACTGGGTCACAGTATTGGATATGACCATAGCTTGTGCATTTTATCTTTATATTGTAAAGTCGTTGCACTAGGAATGATTGTAACTTTGGACATTCCTCAAGAGCAAAAGTCATGACCCTAGAAATAGTTAAAGCTCAAGTACTACTATTTATAACTTTCTATAGTTAAATTTCTTGGGATTGGAAATATCATTATGGCTTTTTCCTTTGATTTGTGACCTCAAGTGTTAATATGCAAGACTAATATTTTGAGCCATGATTAAAACCTTTTATACATTTGAATATGATTCATTTACACCTTTTTGGGTATTGTGAGCTTGTATACATAACTCATTTAATATAAAAAGAATGAAATAATACTTTTCATATCAATGAGGATATAAAAAAGGGCTTAGGCATGCCAATAAAATAAATTTTTTGATTCTTGATTGAAAAGAGCCCATACTTCTTGCCCTGCTCAAACTGCCCAGGGGCTAGTTTGTTCTAATAGGCAACAAGGTGGTTATTTTTTTAGAGGTGAACTATGTTTTAAAAAAATTGCTTTGAGTGTGTGCATGAGAGCTATTTTAGAAGAAATTACAATAATCAATATAAATAGCATCCTCAACAACTAGCTATTTCAACACATAGGGGTTCAACTTTGGTTTATTCTATTAGCGTACATGAGTCAAATTACCTTTGATAACCGAGAGATTCAACATCAAATATGTTGAGACATAATAGAGATAAAGTAAAAGCTCCTAATTTTTTGGATAGAGCTTTAGCAATCATTCTAGAGTTGAGAGAGGAACAAAATAAATTATTTTAATTATTCAGTAAAATTAAAATTTTTATTTTAATTATTTATCAGTTTTTTTATAGAAATATTAATTACAAAATAAATTTTTAGTGAGACAGATCTAATTTAAATTAAACTGGTATATACTAAATAATAAAGAATAAATCTCATTTTTTTTACATTTTAATTTTAAATATTCAAATTTAATTATTTACTTGTTTATTTTTATATAAATATTAATTAAAAAATAAATTATGAGTTATACAAATATAATTTATATAAATTATTTTTCATCAAAATAATATAGATAAACTTTTTAAAAGAAAAAAAGAATTTCAAAACAAAAAATTATTATATATTAATATATTTTGCTTTGCTTCTGAATCATTTTAGGTTTTGTAATTATATTATAATTGATATTTATCTTATTAA
Source organism: Sapria himalayana (assembly GCA_029783825.1). Lineage (NCBI taxonomy): Eukaryota > Viridiplantae > Streptophyta > Magnoliopsida > Malpighiales > Rafflesiaceae > Sapria > Sapria himalayana. The sequence continues at coordinate 69,990 of JAREIK010001912.1, forward strand.
TAATAGATTATTAATTTATTTTTTGATCATTATTAGAATATTTATCAATAAAATAGTTTATATTGAATTTATATGATATATAAATATAATGATTATTATAACTAAATATTGAATTCACTTTTTAAAAAAAATTTAAAAATTATTATATTTTATACGGTTATAACCTTTGAAAATATGAAAAAAATAATAAAAATAAATTTTTTGTTTTTTTATTTCTTAAATAAAACCTATAAACTTGTTAATGCATATATAGTTAAATAAGTAAACTCCTAGACCCCGTAATGCCTTAATACAGTAACCATTAAAGCGATATATAATACATAATAAATAATAAATCTAATTTTTATTTCTATTTATTATAATTTTAAATATTGATTTTAATTATTTATTAGTTTATTTTTATAGAAATATTTATTACAAAATAAATTGAGTGCGACAAATATAATTTAAATAATTTATTTTTAATGAAATAATATATATATGCATATTAAAGAAGTAAAAATTTAAAAATTTAAAATTATTATCCAGTAATATATTTTACTTTAATTTTGAATCAATTTGGGTGTTGTAAATATTTTTTAATTAATTTATATCTTTTTATTAATAGTTTATTAACTTAATTTTTGATCATTATTATAATATCTATCAATAAAATTATTTATATTGAATTTATATGATATATAATTATTAATATTATTATAAATAAAATATTATATTTACATTTAAAAAAATTTTAAATATTATTATATTTTCAAATGTTATAACATATGAAAATGAGAAAAAATTATAAAATTTTTTTTATTATTTTATTGTTTAAATAATACCTATAAACTACTAAATTCCTAAAAACATAAATCGCAAAATTTTCAAATGACAAAACATCTAAATATTTAAACAATTGAACTGGTATACATTAATAAAAATCATAAATCTTATTTTAATTTTTATTAAGTATAATTTACAATTTTTATTTTAATTATATATCAATTTATTTTTATAGAAATAATAATTAAAATAAAGTATTAGTGAGACATATATAATTAAAATTAAACTGGTATACCCTAAATAATAATTAATAAATCTCATTTTTTTCAATATAATTTTAAATATTCATTTTAATTATTTATTTGTTTATTTATATATAAATATTAATTACAAAATAAATTATGAGTTAGTCAAATATAATTTATATAAATTATTTTTAATCAAAAAATATAGATAATCTTTTTAAATTAAAAAAAAATTCAAAACAAAAAATTATTATATCGTATTATATTTTGCTTTGATTTTGAATTATATTAGGTTTTGTAATTTTATTTTAATTGATATCTATCTTATTAATGATAGATTATTTATTTATTTTTTGATCATTATTTGAATATTTATCAATAAAATTGGTTATATTGAATTTATATGATATATAAATATAATGATTATTATAACTAAATATTGTATTCACTTTGTCAAAAAAAATTTAAAATTATTATATTCTCAAAGGTTATAACCTTTGAGAATGTGAAAAAATAAAAAAAATAAATTTTTTGTTATTTCATTTTTTAAATAAAAACTATAGATCATTAAATGCTTACTTACTTAAATCAGTAAGCAAATAAACCCTGAAACCCCTAAATACATAAACCTTTTAACAGCTATATACTACTTAATAAATAATAAATCTCATTTTTATTTCTATTTATTATAATTTTAAATATTCATTTTAATTATTTATAGTTTAATTATTTAGAAAAATTAATTACAAAAAAAAATTTGAGTGAGACAAATATTATTTAAATAATTTATTTTTAATCAATAAAAAATATAAGATTATAAAAAGAAGGAAATATTTGGAAATTAAATATTATTATTTATTAATATATTTTGATTTGATTTTGAATCATTTTGTGTTATGCAAATATATTTTAATTAATATTTATATTATTAATAATAGTTTATTAATTAAATATTTTATCATTATTATAATATCTATCATTAAAATTATTTATATTGAATTTATATGATATATAATTAGTCAGATTAATATAATTATACATTGGATTCACATTTCAAAAAATTTGAACAATTATTTTATATTAAAAGTTTATCACCTTTGAAAATCAGAAAAAATCAAAAAAAGTATTTTAAATTTTTATTATATAAATAAAACCTATAAACCACTAAATGCCTAAAAACATAAATTGCTAAACTTCTTAACGACGAAACTCCTAAATAATCAAACAATTAAACTAGTATACCATATGTAATAAATCATAAATCTCATTTTAAATTTGTATTCATTATAATTTTAAAAATTCATTTTAATTATTTATTAGTTTATTTTTTATAGAAATATCAATCACAAAATAAATAATGAGTGAGACAAATATAATTTTAATAATTTATTTTTAATCAAAAAAAAATAAGCTTATATAAAGAAGTAAAAATTCAAAAACAAAAAAATTATTATTTAGTAATATATTTTACTTTGATTTTGAATCATTATATATAGGTTTTGAAATTATATTTTAATTGTTATCAATCTTATTAATAATAGTTTATTAATTTATTATTTGATCATTTTTATAATATCGAACATAAAATTACTTATATTCAATTAAAATGTATTATAATTTTTATTTGTATTCATTATAATTTTAAATATTCATTTTAATTATTTTTTAATTTATTTTTATAGAAATATTAATTATAAAATAAATAATGAGTGAGACAGATATAATTTAAATAAATTATTTTTTATGAAAAGAAATAAGCTTATAAAACTAAATAAAATTTCAAAAATTTAAAATTTTATTTAGTAATATAATTTACTTTGATTTTGAATTATTTTGGGTTTTGCAAATATATTTTAATTAATATCTATCATATTAATAATAGTTTATTAATTTATTTTTTGATCATTTTTATAATATATATTAATACATGTTTTTATATTGAATCTACAACAAATATATTTATTAAGATTATTATAACTAAGTATTGTATTCATTTTAGAACTATTAAAAAATTAATATATTTTTAAAGGTCATAACCTTTGAAAATCACGAAAATTTATAAAAATAAATTTTTTGTTATTTCATTAATTAAATAAAACCTATAAACACGAAAATGTGTAAACATATAATTCAATAAACTTTTTAACCCTAAAACCACAAAAAACATAAACAATTAAATAGTTATACCCTAAATAATAAATAATAAATCTCATTTTTATTAGTATTCATTATAATTTTAAATATACATTTTAATTATTTATTAGTTTAATTTTATAGAAATATAAATTAAAAAATAAATTATTAGTGAGACAAGTATAATTTAAATACATTATTTTTCATAAAAAAATATAGGCTTATAAATGGATACAAAAATTTAAAAATTTAAAATTAATATTTAGTAAAATATTTCACTTTGATTTTGAGTCATTTTAGGTTTTGCAAAAATATTTTAAACAATATTTATTTTATTAATAATTGGTTATTACTTTTTTATGATCATTATTATAATAAATATCAATAAAATAGTTTATATTGAATATATATGATATATAATTATTATGATTATTATAACTTCAAATTGTATTCACTTTTCAAAAAAAAAATTTAAAAATTATTATATTTTCAAAGGTTATGACCTTCAAAAATGAGAAAAAATAACAAAAATAAATTTTTTGTTATTTTATATTTTATATAAAACCTAAAAACCACTTAATGACTAAACTCCTAAACCCCGAAGCCCATAAATACTTAAAACATTAAATTAGTATCATCTTAATAATAAATAATAAATCTCAATTTTATTAGTATTCATTATAATATTAAATATTCATTTTAATTTTTTATCAATTTATTTTTATAGAACTATTAATTACAAAATAAATTATTAGTGCGACATATATAATTTAAATAATTTATTTTTCATCAAAAAAAATGCTTATAAAAAGTGGCAAAATTTTAAAAATAAAAAATTATTATTTATTAAGAATAGTTTATTAATTTATTTTTTGATCATAATTATAATATCTAGCAATATAAATATTTATATTGAATTTAAATGAATTATAATTATTATGATTATTATAAATAAATATTATATTTACATTTGAAAAAAATTTAAAAATTATTATATTTTCAAAGGATATAATTTAAATATTTTTTTAGAATATTAATTACAAAATAAATTATGAGTGATACAAATATAATTTATATAATTTATTTTTCATCAAAAAAAATATATTAGATAATAAAAAGAAGCAAAAACTAAAAAACAAAAATTATTATTTAGTAATAAATTTTACATTGTTTTTGAATCATTTTAGGTTTTTTAATTATATTTTAATTTATATCTATCATATTAATAATAGCATAAAAATTTATTTTTTGATAATTGATATCATATCTATGAATAAAATTGTTTATATTTAGTTTATTTTATATATAATTATCATGATTATTATTACTAAATATTGTATTCACCTTTGAAAATGTGAAAAAATATCAAAAATAATTTTTTTGTTATTTTATTGTTTAAACAAAACCTATAAACCACTAAATGCCTAAAAACATAAATTGCTAAAGTCCTGCATGACAAAACCTCTAAATATTTAAAATATTAAACTGGTATACATTAATAGTAATTCATAAATCTCATTTTAATTTGTATTCAGTATAATTTTCAATTTTTATTTTAATTATTTATCAGTTTATTTTTATTGAAATATTAATTACAAAATAAATTATTAGTGTGATAGATATAATTTAAATTAAACTGGCATATACTAAATAATAAAGAATAAATCTCATTTTTTTATTATAATTTTAAATATTCATTTTAATTATTTATTTGTTTATTTTTATATAAATATTAATTAAGAAATAAATTATGAGTTAGACAAATATAATTTATATAAATTATTTTTCATCAAAAAAAATATAGATAAACTTATTAAAAGAAAAAAAAATAAAAAATAAAAAATTATTATATAGTAATATAGATTCTTTGCTTCTGAATAATTATAAGATTTGTAATTATATTTTAATTGATATCTATCTTATTAATAATAGATTATTAATTTATTTTTTGATCATTATTAGAATATTTATCAATAATATTGTTTATATTAAATTTATATGATATATAAATATAATGATTATTATAACTAAATTTTGAATTCACATTTGCAAAAAATTTAAAAATTATTATATATTGAAAGGTTATAACCTTTGAAAATATAAAAAAATAATAAAAATAAATATTTTGTTATTTTAATTTTTAAATAAAACCTATAAACCACTAAATGAATACACAGTTAAATTAGTAAACTTTTAAAGCCCGTAATGCCTAAATACATACACTATTAAACCACTATATACTACTTAATAATTAAGAAATCTAATTTTTATTTCAATTAATAATAATTTTAAATATTCATTTTAATTATTTATTAGTTTATTTTTATATAAAATTTTATTACAAAATAAATTATGAGTGTGACAAATATAATTTAAATAATTTATTTTTAATAAATAAAAATATATATGCATATAAAAGAAGTAAAAATTTAAAAATTAAAAATTATTATCCACTAATATTTTTTACTTTAATCTTGAATCAATTTGGGTTTTGCAAATATTTTTTAATTAATATCTATCTTATTATTAATAGTTTATTAATTTAATTTTTCATCATTATTATAATATCTATGAATAAAATTGTTTATATTGAATTTAAATGATATATAATTATTAAAATTATTATAACTAAATATTGTATTTACATTTCAAAAAATTTCAAATATTATTATATTTTCAAAGGTTATAACCTATGAAAATGACAAAAAATTACAATTTTTTTGTTATTTTATTATTTAAATAAAACATATAAACCACTAAATGCCTAAAAAAACATGAATAGTTAAACACCTATACGACAAAACCTATAAAAACGTAAAATATTAAATTGGTATACATTAATAATAAATCATAAATCTCATTTTAATTTTTATTTAGTATAATTTTAAATTTTTATTTTAATTATTTATCAGTTTATTTTTATAAAAATATTAATTAAAAAATAAATTATTAGTGAGAAAGATATAATTTAAATTAAACCGGTATACCCTAAATAATAAATAATAAATCTCATTTTTTTATTATAATTTTAAATATTCATTTTAATTATTTATTTGTTTATTTTGAAATAAATATTAATTAAAAAATAAAATATGAGTTAGACAAATATAATTTATCTAAATTATTTTTAATCAAAAAAATATAGATAAACTTTTTAAAATAAAAAAAATTAGAAAATAAAAAATTATTATATAGTAATATATTTTGGTTTGCTTATGAATCATTTTATGTTTTGTAATTATATTTTAATTGATATCTATATTATTAATAATAGATTATTAATTTATTTTTTGATCATTATTATAATATTAATCACTAAAATTGTTTATATTAAATTTATATGATATATAAATATAATGATATTTATAACTAAAAATTGAATTCGCTTTTGAAAAAAAATTAAAAATTATTATATTTTCAATGGTTATAACCTTTGAAAATATCAAAAAATAATAAAAATAAATTTTTTGTTATTTTATTTTGTAAATAAAACATATAAACCACTAAATGCATACACAATTAAATCAATATACTCCTAAACCCCGTAATACCTAAATACATAAATCATTAAACCACTATATATTACATAATAATTAATAGATCTAATTTTTATTTCTATTTATTATAACTTTAAATATTCATTTAATAATTTATTAGTTTATTTTTATAGAAATATTTATTACAAAATAAATTATGATTCAGTCTAATATAATTTAAATAATTTATTTTAATAAAAAAATATAAATATGCTTTTAAAAGAAGTAAAATTTAAAAATTAAAAATTATTATTGTGTAATATATTTTACTTTAATTTTGAATCAATTTTGGTTTTGTAAATATTTTTTAGTGAATATCTACCTTATTATTAATAGTTTATTAATTTAATTTTTGATCATTATTATAAGAACTATCAATAAAATTGTTTATATTGAATTTATATGATGTATGATTATTAATAAAATTATAACTAAATATTGTATTCACATTTCAGAAAATTTTAAATATCAAAACCATTAGACTGGTATAAATTAATAATAAATCATAAATCTAATTTTAATTTTTATTCAGTATAATTTTAAATTTTTTATTTTAATTATTTATCAATTTATTTTTATAGAAATATTAATTATATAATAAAGTATTAGTAAGACAAATCTAATATAAATAATTTATTTTTCATCAAAAAAAATATATATCCGTATAAAAAGAGGCAAAATTTTAAAAACAAAAATTTATTATTTAGTAATATATTTTATTTTGATTTTGTATCATTTTAGAGTTTATAATTATATTTTAATTTATATCATTCATATGTATAATTGTTTTTTAATTATTTATTGATCATTATTATAATATGTATTAATAAAATTATTTATATTGAGTTTACATTATACATAATTATTAAGATTATTATAACTCAATATTATATTCACATTTTAAAAAAATTAAAAATTATTATATTTTAAAGGTTATAACCTTCAAAAATTAAAAAAATTCAAAAAAAAAACAAAAAAATAAATTTTTTATTTTTCCATTCTTTAAATAAAAACTATAATCACTAAACCCCAAAACACCTAAATACTTATACCATTAAACTAGTATATCCTTAATAATAAATAATAAATCTCTATTTTATTTGTATTCATTATAGTTTTAAATATTCATTTTAATTATTTATTAGTATATTTTTATAGAATTATAAATTAAAAATAAATTATGTGGAAGACAAATATACTTTAAATAATTTACTTTTAATAATAGAAAATATAAAGTTATAAAAAGAAGCAAAACATCAAAAAAATTATTATTTAGTTTTATATTTTACTTTGATTTTGAATAAATTTATGTTTTGCAAATATATATAAAAAATATATATCTTATTAATAATAGTTTATTAATTTATTTTTTGATAATTAATATAATATCTATCAATATAATTGTTTATATTGAATTAACATGATATATAATTTTTAAGATTATCTTAACTAAATATAGTATTCACATATATAAAAAATTTAAAAATTGTTATATTTTCAATGGTTATAACCTTCAAAAATTAGAAAAAATAAAAAAAATAAATTTTTTGATATATCATTATTTTAATAAAACTTATAAACCATTAAATGCCTAAAGATATAAATCTCTAAACTCGTAAACCCCGAAGCCCCTAAATACTTAAAACTTTAAACTCGTAAACCTTAAATATAATTTAAATAATATATTGAAATATTAATTACAAAATAAATTATGAGTTATACAAATATAATTTAAATAATTTATTTTTCATCAAAAAAAATATATAAGCTTATAAAAAGAAGCAAAAACTAAAAAACAAAAATTATTATTTAGTAATAAATTTTACATTGTTTTTGAATCATTTTAGGTTTTTTAATTATATTTTAATTTATATCTATCATATTAAGAATAGCATATTTATTTATTTTTTGATAATTGATATCATATCTATCAATAAAATTGTTTATATTTAGTTTATATTAAATATAATTATAATGAATCTTATTACTAAATATTGTATTCACATTTTAAAAAAATTTAAAATTATTATAAATTTCAAAGGTTATAAACTTTGAAAATGTGAAAAAATATCAAAAATATTTTTTTTTGTTATTTCATTGTTTAAATAAAACCTATAAACAACTAAATGCCTAAAACATAAATTGTTAAACTCCTTAATGACATAACCTCTAAATATGTAAACCATTAAACTGGTAAACATTAATAATAATTCATAAATCTCATTTTAATCTTTATTCAGTATAATTTAAATTTTTTTTAATTATTTATCAATTTATTTTTATAAAAATATTAATTACAAAATAAATTATTAGTGAGACAGATCTAATTTAAATTAAAACACTATCCCTAAATAATAAATAATAAATCTCATTTTTTTTCATTATAATTTTAAATATTCATTTTAATTATTTATTTGTTATTTATATATAAATATTAATAACAAAATAAATTGAGCTAGACAAAAATAATTTATATAAATTATTTTTCATCGAAAAATTATAGATAAACCTTTTAAAACAAAAAAAATTTCAAAACAAAAAATTATTATATAGTAATATATTTTGCTTTGCTTCTGAATCATTTTAGGTTTTTTAATTATATTTTAATTGATATCTATCTTATTAATAATAGATTATTAATTTATTATTTGATTATTATTAGAATATTTATCAATAAAATTGTTTATATTGAATTTACATGATATATAATTATAAAGATTATTATAACTAAATATTATATTTACATTTGAAAATAATTTAAAAATTATTATATTTATAAAGGTTATCATCTTTGAAAATGAGATAAAATCACAAAAATAAATTTTTTGTTATTTTATTGTTTATATAAAACCTATAAACTACTAAATGCCTAAACGCTTAAATCATTAAACTCCTAAACCTCAAAACTCTTAAATACTTAAACATTTAAACCATCTTTAAAGGTTTAACTATTTAAAAATTATATAAAAATATCTATCAATATATAATAGTTTATTAATTTATTTTTTGATCATTATTATATTTATATTTATATTTAGTTTACTAATACCTATAAATAAAATTATTTTTTTAATTTACATGTTATATAATTATTAAGTTTATTATAACTAAATATTGTATTCACATTTGAAAAAAATTTAAAAATTATTATATTTATAAAGGTTATAACCTTCAAAATTGATAAAAAATTTGAAAAATAATTTTTTTGTTATTTCATTATTTAAATAAAACATATAAACTACTAAATGCCTAAACACTTAAATTACTAAACTCCAAAACTCCTAAATACTTAAAGCATTAAACAGGTAATCCCTAAATAATTAATCATAAATCTCATTTTTATTTGTATTCATTATAATATTAATATTCATTTTAATTATTTATTAGTTTATTTTTATAGAAATATGAATTGAAAAATAAAATTATGAATGAGGCAAATATAATTTAAATAATTTATCTTCATCAAAAAAATTTATAAGCTTATAAAAAGAATCGAAAATTTAAAAATAAAAAATTATTATTTAGTAATATATTTTACATTGATTTTGAATCGTTTTAGGTTTTGCAAATATATTTTAATTAATATCTATCTTATTAATAAGAGTTTATTAATCTATTTTATGATCAGTATTATAATATGAATCAATAAAATTATTTATATTGAATTTACATGATATTTAATTTTTATGATTATTATAATTAAATATTGTATTAACATTTGAAAAAAAATTAAAAATTATAATATTTTCAATGGTTATAACCTTGAAAATGAGAAAAAATCTTAAAAATAGTTTTTTTGTTATTTAATTATTTAAATAAAACCTATAAACCGCAAAATACATAAATACTTAAATTACTAAACTCATAAACCATGATACTACTGCACCACACACACATAGCGACGGACCACAGTACACACGTGCACATATTCTTGTCCATTTTGGTGTAGCATTTAGAGGGGCCAGCAAGTCCTGGAAGTAGACAGAAGTATGGGCCACCAGCTTGTAGAGGGCCCCACGAGCAAGCTAGGATGATAATATTCAGATAACTGAAGAGGCCAAGCAAAGTGGTCGGGAGTAAACCCATGACTAGCTTGGAGTGGGTCCCACTACCCCTATCAGGCAGCATAGAGGGCCACCCAACCGTCGCCCAACAGGAGTAGCTGGCAATCCATGATTAATTGGAGAGCCGACAAAATCCGAAGCATCACCACGTAGGGCCAGTAAGTAATGGAGTCTAGACCAGCAACACAGGAGCGAAAGATTCAAACTTGTAGTTTATGTTTGTAGTCTTATTTGTATTTTGGACTTTGTATGCACCATGTACTTGTAGAGATGGATCATGACATACTCACACACACAATCTTATCTGTTCTCTATGTAGCATGCAATGAGGGCAACTGGACCCATGAGTATCTTTAAGTGGGGCCCACTAATGCATTTTGTAAATAGACATTAGGCGATGCTAAACTCCCGGGAGCAACGACCCATCTTTATAGCATTTTGTAATTTTACTTGTATTCTAGCTTGGTTGTACGCATAGATAATTAGACCATGAGATGGACCTCATTACACATGCACACCGATGCATGCATATTTTTTCATATTTTGTAGGTGCAACATACAGCTGCTTCTTGGAGCTCGAGGAGGAAGCATTCTTGGAGTAACAGAATGTGGAATACAGAGGCGAGAATGAATTAACAAATTTCTGTATATATGGACTTGTGGATTTAAGTGTATTCAGTTTTACATGTATTCCATTGCATAGCAATGACATAGGCAACCGCTTGATGTTGCATGTTACATACATGCACAATCTTATATTTGCATAGTTCTAATATGGTTCATCATTCAGGTTCCTCCAAAGGCATGGAAAAATCCGATTGGAAAGGACGCAGTGCGGATAATGACTCAATGCCAACTCTAAAGTCTGGGAATGCCAGGTGATTTTAGTTTTATTCGTACTGTTGGAATTTTTAGGCATTATGTTTCTTTATGTATTTTATGCATAGAATCATTAAGGTGCATAGGATTTGGTGGTCTTTATAAATTAGTCAGCTTTTTAATCTCTTGTAAGTTGTGTGCCTAAATGATAAATAAACTGTGTATTTTCAAAAAAAAAAAACAATAAACCCTAAAATTTAAATCCTAAACCTTAAACCATAAACTATAACCCTAATTCATAATCCCTAAATCCTAAATCTCATGTTTTGCACTATTATAATTAAATGAATAAGTGTTAAATTTAAATTGAAATTCACAACTTTTAGGAATGTCACAAATTTATCTTTTTGTATATGTAACACAAAGTCATGACTCAAGGGGTGAGTTATGGATTCAGTCTCTTTCTTGCTTTAGATTTATTAGCATTAGCAATGGTCATGATTGTATATTTTGTCCCTAGAACTCAAAATCATATCGATTAGAATATGCCATAACTTGTGTCTTTCTGTTGAACATATTGTTATGGCACTAAGAATGATCATGAATATATATTTAATCACTATATTACTGGGTCACAGTATTGGATATGACCATATCTTGTGCATTTTATCTTTATATTGCAAAGTCATTGCACTAGGAATGATTGTAACTTTGGACATTCCTCGGGAGCAAAAGTCATGACCCTATAAATAGTTAAAGCTCGAGTACTACTCTTTATAACTTTCTATAGCTAAAATTCTTGGGATTGGAAATATCACTATGGCTTTTTCCTTTGATTTGTAACCTCAAGTGTCAATATGCAAGACTAATATTTTGAGCTATGATTAAAACCTTTTATAGATTTGAATATGATTCATTTACACCTTTTTGGGTATTGTGAGCTTGTCTACATAACTCATTTAATATAAAAACAAAGAAATGATACTTTTCATATCCATGAGGATATTAAAAAAAGGCTTAGACATGCCAATAAAATAATTTTTTTTAATTTTTGATTGAAAGAGAGCTCATACTTCTTGCCCTGCTCAAACCGCCCTAGGGATAGTTTGTTCTAAAAGGCTACAAGGTGGTTATTTTTTTAGAGGTGAACTATGGTTTAAAAAAATTGCTTTGAGTGTGTGCATGAGATATATTTTAGAAGAAATTACAATAATCAATATAAATAGCATCCTCAACAACTAGCTAATTCAACACATAGGGGTACAACTTTGGTTTAGTCAGTTAGCTTACATGAGTCAAATTACCTTTAATAGCCTAGTAATTCAACATCAAATATGATGAGACATAATAGAGATAAAGTAAAAGCTACTATTATTTTGGTTAGAGCTTTAGCAATCATTCTAGATTTGAGAGAGGAACAAAATAAATTATTTTAAATATTCAATATAATTTCAATTATTATTTTAATTATTTAACAGTTTATTTTTATAGAAATATTAATTACAAAATAAATTATTAGTGAGACAAATATAATTTAAATTAAACTGGTATATCCTAATTAATAAAGAATAAATCTCATTTTATTTATCATTTTAATTTTAAATATTCAAATTTCATTATTTATTTGATTATTTTTATATAAATATTAATTACAAAATAAATTATGAGTTACACAAATATAATTTATATAAATTATTTTTAATCAAAATAATATAGATAAACTTTTTAAATGAAAAAGAAAATTTCAAAACAAAAAATTATTATATAGTAATATATTTTGCTTTGCTTCTGAATCATTTCAGGTTTTGTAATTAAATTATAATTGATATCTATCTTATTAATAATAGATTATTAATTTATTTTTTGATCATTATTAGAATATTTATCAATAACATAGTTTATATTGAATTTATATGATATATAAATATAATGATTATTATTACTAAATATTAAATTCACTTTTGAAAAAAAAATTAAAAATTATTATATTTTCTAAGGTTATAACCTTTGAAAATATCAAAAAATAATAAAAATAATTTTTGTTTTTTTATTTTTTAAATAAAACCTATAAACTACTAAATGCATACACAGTTAAATAAGTAAACTTCTAGACCACGTAATGCCTAAATACTGTAACCATTAAACCGATATATAATTCATAATAAATAATAAATCTAATTTTAATTTCTATTTATTATAATTGTAAATATTCATTTTAATTATTTATTAGTTTATTTTTTATAGAAATATTTATTACAAAATAAATTATGAGTGCGACTAATATAATTTAAATAATTTATTTTCAATGAAAAAAATATATATACGCACATAAAAGAAGTAAAAATTTAAAAATTTAAAAATTTAAAAATTTAAAAATTTAAAAATTTAAAATTATTATCCAATAATATATTTTACTTTAATTTTGAATCAATTTGGGTTTTGTAAATCATTTTTAATTAATTTCTATCTTATTATTAATAGTTTATTACTTTAATTTTTGATCATTATTATAACATCTATCAATAAAATTATTTATATTGAATTTATATGATATATAATCATTAATAATATTATAAATAAAAATTATATTCACATTTAAAAAAATTTTAAATATCATTATATTTCCAAAGGTTATAACCTATGGAAATGAGAAAAAATTATAAATTTTTTTTATGATTTTATTGTTTAAATAAAACCTATAAACCACTAAATGCCTAAAAACATAAATAACGAAATTTTCAAATGATAAACATCTAAATATATAAACCATTAAACTGGTATACATTATAAAAAATCATAAATCTCATTTTAATTTTTATTTAGTATAATTTAAAATTTTTATTTTAATTATTTAACTGTTTATTTTTATAGAAATATTATTTACAAAATAAATTATTAGTGAGATAGATATAATTAAAATTTAACTGGTATACACTAAATAATAATTAATAAATCTCATTTTTTATAATTATAATTTTAAATATTCATTTTAATTATTTATTTGTTTATTTTTATATAAATATTAATTATAAAAAAAATTATGAGTTAGACAAATATAATTTATATAAATTATTTTAAATTAAAAAAATATAGATAAACTTATTAAAACAAGAAAAAAATCAAAAACAAAAAATTATTATATAGTAATATATTTTTGTTTGCTTCTGAATCAATTTAAGTTTTGTAATTATATTTTAATTAATATCTATCTTATTATTAATGGATTATTAATTTATTTTTTGATTATTATTAGAATATATATCAATAAAATTCTTTATATTCAATTTATATAATATATAAATATAAGGATTAGTATAACTAAATATTGTATTCACATTTGAAATAAAATTAAAAATTATTTTATTTTCAAAGGTTATAACATTTGAAAATTTCAAAAAATAATAAAATAAATTTTTTGTTATTTTATTTTTTAAATAAAACCTATAAACCACTAAATGCTAGGGGTGTTCATGGGTCGGGATGGGATGGAGATTACAAATCTCCAGTCCCATCTCATAGTTCGGAGACTTTTTTTGAAGATCCAGACCCATCCCATAGGTTGACAATATCGGGACGGGAAGGGACGTAGATCGGAGATTTTGAATAGGAGAAAGCGGTTCCGGGACGCCAAGTTGTTTGGACATTTGTTTCAATTTATTTTCTTCAAACTGGCCAAGTTAGTTCATGTCGAAACCTTTTGTTGTACCATTTATCATTCTTTAGTTATGTATCTTTCAAACTCAAATTCGGTCAATTTTATTTTGTCAAATAGGCTAAATACCGCAAACGAGTTCAATTACCTTATCAAAATTTTTGATGTGCAGAAAAGGATAGAAATGTTAAATAGAACGGGACCGAGTTGTGTGCTTAATTTTGTTCTTTGTTTTGTCACAAGTTGGTTTTGTTCAGCCGAGTGAAATTAACCATAATAGAAATACTACATTTTTTAAACAATTACTTAAAATATTAAGGAATAGCTAAAAATGACCACAAATATTGGTAGCAGCAATTACTACTTAAGTAATTGCTAAAATTAGGCAGCTTAATATAACAAAAAAAAATAAAACTAATAACCACCATGATAATAATCATTTCAAAAGTCTATCCCGGAACAGCAATGAAAATCCAAACCCAATTAATTATCTCTTCTACAACTCCTCCCTTTTCTTCCAACAGTGTAGAAGGACAACCAAAGTTGAAAACCTGGTAATCATGTAGACATATATTTCTAAGATGAAAGAGTAATAAAAAAAAATATTACCTTATAAATTTAATACACCCATTCCAAATTTAGTTGGCCAACTATAGTTAGAAGAATATTTGGATATTATAACCCCTCTGAAAATTGTAATTGAACCATATTTTAATTAAATTGAATGAATAAAATAAGTAAAAGTGAAATTAAAATTTACAAGATTTTCCTACGAACCTGATTCATTATCATCAAGGTCATTAACTAATTCTTCAATTTCAATAAGTTTGTTTGAGCTTCTCTACCAATCTTGTAGACTTATGAGAACTTCAGTTGTAATAGGTGTTAAAGAACTGCAAAATTTATTTAAAGTTCTCCCCCTAGTGCTAAATGTAGATTCGTAGGCCATAGTAGATGTTTGGATAGCAAATACATCATTTTCTAGATTTTCCAAAGAATGATACCTAAACTCATTTACCTTCCTCTAGTTTAGAAGATCAAAATCAATTCTATTTTTTCAAGTTATTTTTCCAAGTACCTATCCAACTCTTCCAAAGCTGCAACTTATTGTTCTTTCTCCTAATTCAACAAAAATAATCATCAACATAAGTATCACTATCATCAAAGAAATCATCATTTTTCTTCAACACAGTAGAAGAGAAATCATCTTTTTATGATTCATCTTCATTTAAATCTTTATAATCATTCATCATCTCATTTAAAGTATTTATAACCTTTTTCACCAAATTTTTAGCCAATTCCTCTTCATAATGCTAAGTGTACTTTACCTTGAGATATTTGAGCTTATGTCTAGGATCCAACACTACTTCTACAAAAATCATAATATTTGTTGACGGGAGAGAACCCCAATATTTGTTGAATTTATGCCTAATTTTCATACCCATTTCAGACACATTTGTATCTCTACTATTTTCACAAAGCTCAATTTATTTCAAAATTCGAATAATCTGATGAAAATAAACACTAAAGGTTGAATATTATGAGTCAGAAAATTTACAAGTTACATCATAAAAAGTTTTCAAGAAATGAGCCAAAATTTTGGCATTTTTCAGTCTCTCTCCGTTGGAACATTTGAACCAAACTCTTTCAAAAATCTTTTGTCTTTGTCCTCCAACTTATCAAATTCTTTTTGATATTTTATATCAGTTTGTAGCATTAAATAAGTTGAATTACATATTGTAGGATAATCTAATTGCAATGAAGATCCATATGTCAAGTTTGCTTCTTCAACACATAACTTAAACATATCTAATCTTTTAGGACTGCTCCTCACATATTTCACCACACCTCATATTTTTTAGAATAGCACCCTCAACTACTGCAATACCATCTCTGACAATTAAGTTTAGGATATGAGCACAACATATCATATGAAAATGCTCGCCTCTCAATGGTACAATACTTTTCTTCACAAGCCTTTTTTTCAATTGTTCAACTGCAACATCATTATTTGATGCATTGTCAATAGTAATGCACATCAATTTTCTCAAACCCATTCATTCATGCAAAACTCAATAGCATACTTAATATTAACTTTAGAATGAATTCTAATTACACAAAGTTCAAAAGCCTTTTATGCATATTCCATTGAGAATCAATGGAATGAACTGTCAACATATATAAGACAAATTTTGAATACTAGTCCAAGTATTGGTAGTCAATGTAACTCTACAACAATGAGATGATATGCTATCAAATAATTTCTTCTTTTCCTTCGAAACCAAAGAAAAACAATCCCTCAGTGTATAGTGCCTAGATTGAATTTTAAATTGAGGCACACTAACTTCACAAAACTTCTTAAACTCATCCCTCTCAACAAAACAAAACGGCAATTCATCTTTTATGATCATTTTCACCAAAGCCTCCTTAACCAATTGTTGATCAAATTGCAAACAAGTTAATTTGTTATTCTCTGAACTAGTACCTTTAGTGAAACTCAATAAAGATTGTGATTTGTCTTTACCTTTGTGAGCTTCTATTATTTCTTTTTTGTGTGGAAATTTCCTACAAGTCTCTCTCAAGTATTTTCTTAAACCCGAAGTACATTGATCACTTTTTGCAAAATATTCTTTCCTACCCCATATACAAGCTGCCCTACCAGTTTCATTTCCCTCTGAATAAACTAATATCTCATAAGTTTCCCAAACAGCAGACTTATACTTTTTATGAGCTTGAGGTTCAGATGTACCTTTACTTTCTTTTACAATTAGAATTGAAGAACTTGTCGTAACAATAATAGGGTTTGTGAAAAAATGATGATTGGATTTACCAATACTTTGATCATTTGAGATGTGATCATCTTAAATTTATTGTATTTTTCGTTTACCGCTGGATTGTGCCATTTTCATTGCCATTAATTAATATGATATGTTAAGAATAAATACATATAAATATTTCAAACAAGCAAACTCTACAAAATTGACTATAACACATTCAGCCCACACATTCGGCCCAACCACAACACCACAACCAATACTAACTAAAACTGACTGAGACACATAATAATAATAATTAATCACTTAATTCTCGTTAGAAAAACAAACCAAAAGGCTGGTGGCATCTGAGACACGGTGGAGGCAACCAGAAGTGCGACAGGACAAGCGCTGGACCTAACTGAACAAGGCTGGAACGGCATGAGGTCTCCTGGAACTCGTCGAAATAGGAATAGGTGCGTCGGAATTGGATGAGCTGTAGCGGAATTGGGGGCATCTTCATGTAATATATATATATATATATATTCTTGGATCTAGTATCGGTTTTTTAGGATGGGATGGTTCTCGGGATGGATATTGTTTAAGATCCGGAACCATCCCAAAGAAAAAATACGCGACAGAACGGGATGGGAAATGTCAAAGTCAATGGATTTTTCTCAGTCCCGATTCTTTTGGGACAAGACTTCGGGTCTGGTCACAAATCTCCGAGTCCTGTGAGCAGCCCTACTAAACCCATATGAAGTTAAATCAGTAAACTCCTAAACCCTGTAATGTCTAAATACATAAACCATTAAACCGCTAAATACTACCTAATAATTAATAAATCTATTTTTTATTGCTATTTATTATATTTTTAAATATTCATTTTAATTATTTATTAGTGTATTTATTTAGAAATATATATTACAAAATAAATTATGAGTGGGACAAATATAATTTAAATAATATATTAATTATCTAATAAAAATATACGTTTATAAAAGAAGTATACATTTATAAATTTAAAAATTACTATCAAGTAATATAAGTTACTTTAATTTTGAATCAATTTTGGTTTTATAAATATTTTTTAATTAATAACTATCTTAATATTAATAGTTTATAAATTTAATTTTGATCATTATTATAATATCTATCAATAAAATTATTTATATTAAATTTATATGATATATAATAGTTAATATTATAATAACAAAATATTATATTAAAATTACAAAAAATTTTAAATATTATTATATTTTAAAATGTTATAACTTATGAAAATGATAAAAAATTATAACTTTTTTTTGTTATTTTATTTTTTAAATAAAACATATAAACCACTAAAAGCCTAAAAACATAAATCGCTAAACTCCTAACAACAAAACCTCTAAATACTTAAATCATTAAACTGGTATACATTAATAATAAATCATAAATCTCATTTTAATTTTTATTCAGTATAATTTTAAATTTTTATTTTAATTATTTATCAATCTATTTTATAGAAATATAAATAACAAAATAAATTATTAGTGAGACAGATCTAATTTAAATTAAACTGGTATCCCTAAATAATAATTAATAAATCTTTTTTTTCATTATAAATCCAAATATTCATTTTAATTATTTATTTGTTTATTTATATATAAATATTAATTACAAAATAAATTGAGTTAGACAAATATAATTTATATAAATTATTTTTCATCAAAAAATTATTGATAAACTTTTTAAAAGAAAAAAAAATTCAAAACAAAAAATTAGTATATAGTAATATATTATACTTTTCTTCTAAATCATTTTAGGTTTTATAATTATATTATAATTGATATCTATCTTATTAATAATAGATTATTAATTTATTTTTTGATTATTATTATAATATTTATCAATAAAATAGTATATATTGAATTTATATGATATATACATATAATGATTATTATAACTAAATATTGAATTCACTTTTGTAAAAAATTTAATAATTATAATATGTTCTAAGGTTATAACCTTTGAAAATATCAAAAAATAATAAAAATAAAGTTTTTGTTTTTTAAATAAAACCTATAAACTACTAAATGCATACATAGTTAAATAAGTAAACTTTTAGACCTCGTAATGCCTAAATACGGTAACCATTAAACTGATATATAATACATAATAAATAATAAATCTAATTTTTATTTCTATTTATTATAATTTTAAATATTCATTTTATTTATTTATTAGTTTATTTTTATAGCAATATTTATTACAAAATAAATAATGAGTGCGACAAATATAATTTAAATAATTTATTTTCAATGAAATAATATAAATACGCATATAAAAGAAGTAATAATTTAAAAATTTAAAATTATTATCCAGTAATATATTTTACTTTAATTTGAATCAATTTGGGTTTTGTAAATATTTTTTTATTAATTTCTATCTTTTTATTAATAGTTTATTAATTTAATTTTTGATCATTATTATAATATCTATCAATAAAATTATTTATATTGAATTTATATGATATATAATTATTAATATTATTATAAATAAAATATTATATTTACATTTAAAAAAATTTTAAATATTATTATATTTTCAAAGGTTATGACCTATAAACCACTAATTACCTAAAAACATAAATGGCTAAATTTACAAATGACAAAACATCTAAATACTTAAACCATTAAACTGGTATACATTAATAATAAATCATAAATCTGATTTTAATTTTTATTTATTATAATTTAAAATTTTTATTTTAATTATTTATTAGTTTATTTATATAGAAATATTAATTACAAAATAAATTATTAGTGAGACAAATATAATTAAAATTAAACTGGTATACCCTAAATAATAATTAAGAAATCTAATTTTTTTTTCATTATAATTTTAAATATTCATTTTAATAATTTATTTGTTTATTTTTATATAAATATTAATTTTAAAATAAATTATGAGTTAGACAAATATAATTTATATAAATTTTTTTTAATCAAAAATATAGATAAACTTTTTAAAATAAAAAAAAAATTCAAAACAAATAATTATTATATTGTAATATATTTTGCTTTCCTTTTGAATTATTTTAATTTTGTAATTATATTTTAATTGATATATATCTTATTAATAATACATTATTTATTTATTTTTTGATCATTATTAGAAAATTTATCAATAAATTTGGTTATATTGAATTTATATGATATATAAATATAATGATTATTATAACTAAATATTGTATTCACTTTTGAAAAAAAATTTAAAAATTATTATATTTTCAAAGGTTATAACCTTAAAAAATGAGAAAAAATAATAAAATTAAATTTTTTGTTATTTCATTTTTTAAATAAAACCTATAGATCATTAAATGCTTACTGACTTAAATCAGTAAGCTCATAAATCCAGAAACCCCTAAATACATAAACATTTTAACAGATATATACTACTTAATAAATAATAAATCTCATTTTTATTTCTATTTATTATAATTTTAAATATTCATTTTAATTATCTATAGTTTAATTTTTTAGAAAAATTAATTACAAAATAAATTTCGTGAGAGACAAATATTATTTAAATAATTTATTTTAATAAAAAAAATATATACGTTTATAAAAAGAAGGAAAATTTTAAAAATTAAATATTATTATTTAGTAATATATTTTGATTTGATTTTGAATCATTTTGTGTTATGTAAATATATTTTAATTAATATTTATATTATTAATAATAGTTTATAAATTTAATTTTTGATCATTATTATAATATCTATCATTAAAATTATTTATATTGAATTTTATGATATATAATTAGTAAGATTAATATAATTATACATTGTATTCACATTTCAAACAATTTTAAAAATTATTTTATTTTCAGAGGTTATAACCTCTGAAAATCAGAAAAAATCAAAAAAAGAATTTGAAATTTTTATTATATAAATAAAACCTATAAACCACTAAATGCCTAAAAACATAAATTGCTAAACTCCTAAATGACAAAACAACTATATAATCAAACCATTAAACCGGTATACCATATATAATAAATCATAAATCTCATTTTAATTTGTATTCATTATAATTTTAAATATTCATTTTAATTATTTATTAGTTTATTTTTTATAGAAATATCAATCACAAAATAAATAATGAGTGAAACAAATATAATTTTAATAATTTTTTTTTAATCAAAAAAATAAGCTTATATAAAGAAGTAAAAATTTAAAAACAAAAAATTATGATTTAATAATATATTTTACTTTGATTTTGAATCATTATATATAGGTTTTGCAATTATTTTTAATTGCAATCAATCTTATTAATAATAGTTATTAGTTTTTTATTTGATCATTTTTATAATATCGAACATTAAAATTACTTATATTAAATTAAAATGTCTTATAATTATTAAGTTATTATAACTAAATATTATATTTACATTTGAAAAAAATTTAAAAATTATGATATTTTCGAAGGATATAACCTTCTAATATGATAAAAAATCACAAAATTATTTTTTATTATTTTATTATTTAAATAAAACTTATAAACCACTAAATGCCTAAATATTTAAATCTCTAGACTCAAAAACCCCAAACCCCCCTAAATACTTAAACCATTAAACCTATATAACCAAAATAATAAATAATAAATCGAATTTTTATTTGTATTCATTATAATTTTAAATATTCATTTTAATTATTTTTTAGTTTATTTTTATAGAAATATTAATTACAAATTAAATAAAGTGTGAGACATATATAATTTAAATAAATTATTTTTTATGAAAAAATAAGCTTATAAAAATAAACAAAATTTCAAAAATTTAAAATTTTATTTAGTAATATAATTTACTTTGATATTAAATTATTTTGGGTTCTGCAAATATATTTTAATTAATATCTGTCATATTAATAAAAGTATATTAATTTATTTTTCGATCATTATAATAATATATATTAATAAAATTTTTATATTATATTTACATCAAATATAATTATTAAGATTATTATAACTATGTATTATATTCATATTTTATAAAGATTAAAAAATTATTATATTTTCAAAGGTTATAACCATTGAAAATCACCAAAATTAATAAAAATAAATTTTTTGTTATATCATTGATTAAATAAAACCTATAAACACCTAAATGTGCAAACATATAATCAATAAACTCTTTAACCCCAAAACCACAAAAAACTTAAACCATTAAATAGGTATACCCTAATAATAAATCATATATCTCTTTTTATTAGTATTCATTATAATTTTAAATATACATTTTAATTATTTATTAGTTAAATTTGATAGAAATATAAATTAAAAAATAAATTATTAGTGAGACAAATATAATTTAAATAATTTATTTTTCATCAAAAAATATATAGGATTATAAATGGATACAAAAATTTAAAAATTTAAAATTAATATTTATTAAAATATTTCACTTTGATTTTGAGTCATTTTAGGTTTTGTAAATATATTTTAAACAATATTTATCTTATTAATAATTAGTTATTAATTTTTTATGATCATTATTATTATAAATATCAATAAAATAGTTTATATTGAATTTATATGATATATAATTATTATGATTATTATAACTTCATATTGTATTCACTTTTCAAAAAAATATTTAAAAATTATTATATATTCAAAGGTTATAACCTTCAAAAATGAAAAAAAAAACAAAAATAAATTTTTTGTTATTTTTTTTTTATTTAAAACCTATAAACCAATAAATGACTAAATACTAAAATGACTAAACTTCTAAACCCCGAAGCCCATAAATACTTAAAACATTAAATTAGTTTATAGGTTTTGCAATTATTTTTTAATAGCTATCAATCTTATTAAGAATAGTTTATTAATTTATTATTTGATCATTTTTATAATATCAAAAAATAAAATTACTTATATTCAATTAAAATGTTTTATAATTATTAAGTTATTATAACTAAATATATGATTTACATTTAAAAAAAATTTAAAAATTATTTATTTTCAAAAGTTAAAACCTTCAAAAATGATAAAAAATCACAAAAATAATTTTTTTATTATTTTATTATTTAAATAAAACTTATAAACCACTAAATGCCTAAACATTTAAATTTCTAGACTCATAAACTCCAAAACTCCATAAATACTTAAACCATTAAACCTATATAACCTAAATAATAAATAATAAATAATAAATCTCATTTTTATTTGTATTCATTATAATTTTAAATATTCATTTTAATTATTTTTTAGTTTATTTTTATAGAAATATTAATTACAAAATAAATAATGAGTGAGACATATATAATTTAAATAAATTATTTTTATGAAAAAAAATAAGCTTATAAAAATAAACAAAATTTCAAAAATTTAAAATTTTATTTAGTAATATAATTTAGGTTGATTCTGAATTATTTTGGGTTCTGCAAATATATTTTAATTAATATCTATCTTATTAATAATAGTTTATTAATTTATTTTTTGATCATTATTATAATATATATTAATACATTTTTTTATATTGAATCTACAACAAATATAATTATTAAGATTATTATAACTAAGTATTGTATTCATATTTTAGAACTATTAAAAAATTATTATATTTTAAAGGTTATAACCTTTGAAAATCACGAAAATTCATAAAAATAAATTTTTTGTTATTTAATTGATTAAATAAAACCTATAAATACCTAAATGTGCAAACATATAAATCAATAATCTCATTAGCCCCAAAACCACACTAAACTTAAACCATTAAATAGGTATACCCGAAATAATAAATCATAAATCTCATTTTTATTAGTATTCATTATAATTTTATATATACATTTTAATTATTTATTAGTTTATTTTTATAGAAATATAATTAAAAAAATAAATTAATAGTTAGCCAAATATAATTTAAATTCTTTATTTTTCATTAAAAAATATATAAGCTTATAAATGGATACAAAAAATTTAAAATTTAAAATTAATATTTAGTAAAATATTTCGCTTTGATTTTGAATCATTTTAGGTTTGTAAATATATTTTAAACAATATTTATCTTATTAATAATTGTTTATTAATCTTTTGTATGCTCATTATTATAATATATATCAAAATAATTATTTATATTGAATTTACATGATATATAATTATTAAGATTATCATAACTAAATATAGTATTTACATTTAAAAAAAATTAAAAAATTCTTATAGTTTCAAAGGTTATATCCTTCAAAAATGAGAACAAATAACAAATAAATTTTTTTGTTTATTTATTTTTTAAATAAAACCTATAAACTACTAAATGCCTAAACACTTAAATCACTAAATTCTTAAATCCCAAAACTCCTAAATATATAATCTTTTAAGCCTGTATATTTTATCTTATTAATAATAGTTTTATTTAATATCTATCTTATTAATATATTTTACTTTGATTTTGCAAATAAACTTATTTAATATCTATCTTATTAATAATAGTTTATTAATTTATTTTATTATCGTCATCATAATATATATATAAAAATTATTTATATTGAATTTACATAATATATAATTATTTTGATTATTATAACAAATAATATTTTCACATTTTAAAAAATTTAAAAATTATTATGTTTTCAAATGTTATAATCTTTGAAAATATGAAAAAATAAAAAAATAAATTTTTTGTTATTAGATTTTTTAAATAAAATCTATAAACCACAAAATACCTAAATTCTTAATGACTAAACTCCTAAACACCAAAGCCCATAAATACATAAGCCTTTAAATTAGTATACTCTAAATAATAAATAATAAATCTTATTTTATTAGTATTCATTATAATTTTAAATATTCATTTTAATTATTTATCAATTTATTTTTATTGAAATATTAATTACAAAATAAATTATTAGTGAGACGGATATAATTTAAATAATTTATTTTTCATCAAAAAATATAAGTTCATAAAAAGAGGCAAAATTTTTAAAATAAATATTATTATTTAGTAATTTATTTTAATTTAATTTGAATAATTTAGATTTTACAATTATATTTTAATTTATATCTTTCTAATTAATAATAGTTTATTAATTTATTTATTGATCATTATTATAATATTTATTAATAAAATTATTTATATTGATTTTACATTATATATAATTATAAAGATTATTATAACTAAATTTTATATTCACATTTTAAAAAAAATTAAAAATTATTATATTTTCAAAGGTTATAACCTTCAAAAATTAGATAAAATCACCAAAGGCATAAACACTTAAATGACTAAACCCCAAAACACCTAAATACATAAACCATTAAACCTATATATCTTGAATAATAAATAAAGAATTTTTATTTTATTTATATTCTTTATAATTTTAAATATTTATTTTAATTATTTATTTGTTTATTTTTATAGAATTATAAATTACAAAATAAATTATGTGGAATACAAATATAATTTAAATAATTTATTTTTAATAACAAAAATATAAACTTATAAAAAAAGCAAAATATTAAAACAAATTATTATTTAGTAATATATACTTTGATTTTGAATAAATTAAGATTTTGCAAATGTATTTTAAATAATATCTATCTTATTAATAATAGTTTATTAATTTTTTATTGATCATTATTATAATATCTAGCAATGTGATTATTTATATTGAATTTAAATGACTTATATTTATTTAGATTATTATAACTAAATATTATATTACATTTGAAAAAAATTAGAAATTTTTATATTTTCAAAGGTTATAACCTTACTAAAATTAGTAAAAAAAACAAAAATAAATTTTTTGTTATATCATTGTTTAAATAAACTTATAGACCACTAAATTGCTAAACACTTAAATCTATAAACTCTTAAACACAAAAGCCCTTAAACACATAAAATTTTAAACTCGTAAACCTTAAATATAATTTAAATAATTTATTTTTCATCAAAAAAAATAAGCTTATAAAAATAAGCAAAAACAAAAAAATTAAAATTATTATTTGTTAATAAATTTTACTTTGATTTTGAATAATTTTAGGTTTTGCAATTATATTTTAATTTATATCTATCATATTAATAATAGCATATTAATTTATTTTTTAATAATTGATATCATATCTATCAATAAAATTGTTTATAGTTATTTTATATTATATTAAAATATAATGATTCTTTTTACAAGATATTGTATTCACAATTTTAAAAAAAGTTAAAATTATTACATTTTCAAAGGTTATAACCTTTGAAAATGTTAGAAAATATCAAAGATAATTTTTTTGTTATTTCATTGTTTAAATAAATCCTATAAACTACTAATGCCTAAACACTTAAGTCATAACTCTGAAATCTCGAAAACCCTAAATAGATAATCCTTTTAAAATGGTATACCATAAATAATAAATAATAATTCTCAATATTATTTTTTTCATTATAATTTAAAATATTCATTTCAATTCTTTATTAATTTATTTTTATTAAATATTAATTACAATATAAATTATGAGTTAGAAAAATATAATTTATATAGATTATTTTTCATCAAAAAATATAGATAAACATATAAAAAGAAGAAAAAATTTCAAAACAAAAATTTATTATATAGTAATATATTTTGCTTTCCTTCTGAATCATTTTAGGTTTTATAATTATATTATAATTGATATCTATCATATTAATAATAGATTATTAATTTATTTTTTGATCATTATTAGAATATTTATCAATAAAATTATTTATATTAAATTTATATGAAATATAAATATAATTATTATTATAACTAAATATTGAATTCAATTTTGAAAAAAATATAAAAATTATTATATTTTCAAAGGTTATAACCTTTGAAAATATCAAAAAATAATAAAAATAAATTTTTTTTTATTTATTTTTTAAATAAAACCCATAACCACTAAATACATACACAGTTAAATCAGTAAACTCCTAAACCCCGTAATGCCTAAATACATAAACCATTAAACCGCTATATACTACTTAATAATTAATAAACCTAATTTTTATTTCTATTTATTATAATTTTAAATATTTATTTTAATTATTTATTAGTTTATTTGTATAGAAATATTTATTACAAAATAAATTATGAGTGTGAGAAATATAATTTAAATAATTTATTTTTAATCAATAAAAGTATTTACGCTTATAAAATAAGTAAAAATTTAAAAATTAAAATTATTATTAAGTAATATATTTTACTTTAATTTTGAATCAATTTGGGTTTTGTAAATATTTTTTAATTAATATCTATCTTATTATTAATCATTTATTAATTTAATTTTTGATTATTATACTAATATCTAGCAATAAAATTGTTTATATTGAATTTATATGATATATAATTATTAATATTATTATAACTAAATATTATATTAATATTTTAACAAATGTTAAATATTATTATATTTTCAAAGGTTGACATATTAAAATGAGAAAAAATTACAAATTTTTTTTTAATATTTTATTGTTTAAATAAAACTTATAAACCACTAAATGCCTAAAAACATAAATCGCTAAACTTCTAAATGATAAAACCTTTAAATACTTAAACAATTAAACTGGTATACATTAATAATAAATCATAAATTTCATTTTAATTTTTATTCAGTTTAATTTTAAATTTTTATTTTAATTATTTATGAGTTTATTTTTATAGAAATATTAATTACAATATAAATTATTTGTTAGATAGATCTAATTTAAATTAAACCAGTATACCCAAAATAATAAATAATAAAACTCATTTTTTTATAATTTTAAATATTCATTTTATTTATTTATTTGTATAATTTTATATAAATATTAATTACAAAATAAATTATGAGTTAAACAAATATAATTTATATAAATTATTTTTCATCAAAAAAAATTTCAATAAATTTTTAAAAATAAATTTCAAAACAAAACATTATTATATAGTAATATATTTTGCTTTG
The DNA here is from genome assembly GCA_029783825.1 of Sapria himalayana. Taxonomy (NCBI): domain Eukaryota; kingdom Viridiplantae; phylum Streptophyta; class Magnoliopsida; order Malpighiales; family Rafflesiaceae; genus Sapria; species Sapria himalayana. Next base: position 98,894 of record JAREIK010001912.1, read on the forward strand.
CTTATGAATAATTTTAAATTTTTTAATTATATTTTAATTGATATCTATCTTATTAATTATAGATTATTAATTTATTTTTTGATCATTATTAGAATATTTTTCAATAAAAATGTTTATATTGAATTTATATGATATATAAATATAAATATTATTATAATTAAATATAGTATTCACTTTTGAAATAAATTTTAAAATTATTATATTTTCAAAGATTATAACATTTGAAAATGTCAAAAAATAAAAAAAAATAATTTTTTTTTGTTATTTCATTGTTTAAATAAAACCTATACATCACTAAAGGTCTAAGCACTTAAATCACTAAACCACAAAATCCTGATACCCCTATATAGATAATCCTTTAAACTGGTATACCCTAAATAATAATTAATCAATCTCATTTTTATTTGTTTTCATTATAATTTAAAAAATTAATATTGATTGTTTAGTTTTTTATTTATATATATATATTAATTATAAAATAAATTATGAGTTAAAAATATAATTTATTAAAAATATTTTTCATCAAAAAATAGATAAGCTTATAAAAATCATAAAAATTTAAAAACAAATAATTATTATTTAGTGATATATTTTGTTTTGCTTTTGAATCATTTTAGGTTTTGTTATTATATTTTAAGTAATAGCAATCTTATTTAAAATAGATTTTTACTTTATTTTTTTAATAATTATTAGAATATCTATCAATAATATTGTTTATATTGGATTTATATGATATTATTATTATGTTTTTTATACAAATTTTTTTTACAAAATAAATTATTAGTGGGACAAATATAATAGAAATAATTTAGTTTTAATAAAAAAAATTATATACGCATATAAAAGAAGTAAAAATTTAAAAATTTAAAATTATTATCCAATAATATTTGTTACTTTAATTTAGAATCAATTTGGGTTTTGCAAATATTTTTTTATTAATATCTATCTTATTATTAATAGTTTATTAATTTAATTTTTGATCATTATTATAATATCTATCAATAAAATTGTTATATTTTGAATTTATATGATATATAATTATTAAATTTATTATAACTAAATATTGCATTCACATTTCAAAAAATTTTAAATATTATTATATTTTAAAAGGTTATAACCTATGAAAATGACAAAAAATTATAAAATTATTTTTTATTATTTTATTGTTTAAATAAAACTTATAATCCACTAAATACCTAAAAACATGAATTGCTAAACACATATACGAAAAAACCACTTAATACTTAAAATATTAAACTGGTATACATTAATAATAATTCATAGATCTCATAATAATTTTTATTCAGTATAATTTTAAATTTTTATTTTAATTATTAATCAAGTTATTTTTATAGAAATATTAATTACAAAATAAATTATTAGTGAGATAGATCAAATTTAAATTATACTAGTATACTCAAAATAATAAAGAATAATTCTCAATATTATTTTTTTCATTATAATTTTAAATATTAATTTTAATTATTTATTTGTTTATTTTTATATAAATATTAATTAAGAAATAAATTATGAGTTAGACAAATATAATTTATATAAATTAATTTTCATCAAAAAAAATATGAATATACTTTTTAAAAGAAAAAAAAATTTCAAAACAATAAATTATTATATAGTAATATAATTTGAATTCTTTTGAATCATTTTAGATTTTTTATTATATTTTAATTGATAGCTATCATATTAATAATAGATTATTAATTTATTTTTTGATCATTTTTAGAATATTTATCAATAATAATGTTTATATTGAATTTATATGATATATAAATATAATGATTATTATAACTAAATATTGAATTCACATTTGAAAAAAATTTAAAAATTATTATTTTTTCAAAGATTATAAACTTTGAAAATATCAAAAAATAATAAAAATAAATATTTTTTTATTTTAATTTTTAAATAAAACCTATAAACCACTAAATGCATACACAGTAAAATCAGTAAACTCTTAAGGCCCTTAATGCCTAAATACATAAACCATTAAGCTGCTATATACTACTTAATAATTAAGAAATCTAATTTTTATTTTAATTTATTATTATTTTTAATATTCATTTTAAATATTTATAAGTTTATTTTATATAAATATTTATTACAAAATAAATTGTGAGTGCGACAAATATAATTTAAATAATTTATTTTTAATCAAAAAATATATATACGCTTATAAAAGAAGTAAAATTTTAAAAATTAAAAATTATTATCCAGTAATATTTTTTACTTTAATTTTGAATCAATTTGGGTTTTCTAAATATTTTTTAATTATTATCTATCTTATTATTAATAGTTTATTAATTTAATTTTTGATCATTATTATAATATCTATCAATAAAATTTTTTATATTTAATTTATACGATATATAATTATTAAAATTATTATAACTAAATATGGTATTCACATTTGAAAAAAATGTAAATATTATTATATTCTCAAAGTTTATAACCTATGAAAATGACAAAAAATTACAAATTTTTTTTTTGTTATTTTATTGTCTAAATAAAACCGATAAACCACTAAATGCCTAAAAACATAAATTGCTAAACTCTTAAACGACAAAACTTCTAAATACTTAAACTATTAAATTAGTATACATTAATAATAAATCATAAATCTCATTTTAATTTTTATTAAGTGTAATTTTAAATTTTTATTTTAATTATTCATTAGTTTATTTTTATAGAAATATTAATTACAAAATAAATTATTAGTGAAACAGATCTATTTTAAATAATTTATTTTTTATCAAAAAAAATATGCTTATAAAAAGAGGCAAAATTTTAAAAACAAAAATTTATTATAATGAAATTTAATATTTATTATTAATATATACTAATTTAATAGTTTAAGTATTTAAAGGTTTTTACATATAGGTCTTTAGAGATTCATGTTTTTAGGAATTTAGTGGTTTATAGGTTTTATTTAAACAATAAAATTACAAAATATAATTTGTAATTTTTTATCATTTTCATAGGTTATAACCTTTGAAAATATAATAATATTTAAAATTTTTTGAAATGTGAATACAATATTTAGTTATATTAATTTTAATAAATATATATCATATAAATTCAATATAAACAATTTTATTGATAGATATTATAATAATGATCAAAAATTAAATTAATAAACTACTAATAATAAGATAGATATTAATTAAAAAATATTTACAAAATCCAAATTGATTCAAAATTAATGTAAAAAAGATTATTGGATAATAATTTTTAATTTTTAAATTTTTACTTCTTTTATAAGCGTATATATTTTTTTATTAAAAATAAATTATTTAAATTATATTTGTCGCACTCAGTTTATTTTGTAATAAAAATGTATATAAAAATAAACTAATAAATAATTAAAATGAATATTTATAATTATAATAAATTGAAATAAAAATTAGATTTCATAATTATTAAGTAATATATAGCAGTTTAATAGTTTATGTATTTATGCATTACGGGTTCTTGGACTTTACTGATTTAACTGTGTATGCATTTAGTGGTTTATAGGTTTTATTTAAAAAATGAAATAACAAAAAATTTATTTTTTTTATTTTTTCATATTTTCAAAGGTTATAACCTTGGAAAATATAATAATTTTAAAACTTTTTTCAAAAGTGAATACAATATTTAGTTTGAATAATCAGTATATTTATATATCATATAAATTCAATATAAAAATTTTTATTGATAAATATTCTAATAATTATGAAAAAATAACTGAATAATCTATTATTAATAAGTTAGATATCAATTAAAATATATTTACAAAACCTAAAATGATTCAGAAGCAAATCAAAATATATTACTATATAATAATTTTTTGTTTTGAAATTTTTTTTTCTTATAAAAAGTTTATCAATATTATTTTGATGAAAAATAATTTATATAAATTATATTTGTGTAACTTATAATTTATTTTGTAATTAATATTTATATGAAAAAACAAATAAATAATTAAATTTGAATATTTAAAATTAAATTGAAAAAAAATGAGATTTATTCTTTATTATTTCGGATATACCGGTTTAATTGAATTTAGATCTGTCTTACTAATAATTTATATTGTAATTAATATTTCTATAAAAATAAACTGATAAATAATTAAAATTATAATGAATAATTAAAATAATTTATTTTGTTCCTCTCTCAACTCTAGAATGATTGATAAAGCTCTAACCAAAATAATAGGAGCTTTTACTTTATCTCTATTATGTCTCATCATATTTGATGTTGAATCACTGGGCTATCAAAGGTAATTTGACTCATGTACGCTAACAGACTAAACCAAAGTTGTACTCCTATGTGTTGAAATAGCTAGTTGTTGAGGATGCTATTTATATTGATTATTGTAATTTCTTCTAAAATATCTATCATGCACACATTCAAAGAAATTTTTTTTAAACATAGTTCACCTCTAAAAAATAACCACCTTGTAGCCTATTAGTACAAACTACTTCTGAGGTGGTTTGAGCATGGCAAGAAGTATGGGCTCTCTTTCAATGAAGAATCAAAAAATTTATTTTATTGGCTTGTTTAAGCCTTTTTTTTTATATCCTTATGGATATGAAAAGAATCAATTCTCTCTTTTTATATTAAATGAGTTATGTATACAAGCTCACAATACCCAAAAAGGTGTAAATGAATCATATTCAAATGTATAAAAGGTTTTAATAATTGCTCAAAATATTAGTCTTGCATATTGACACTTGAGGTCACAAATCAAAGAAAAATGCCATAGTGATATTTCCAATCCCAAGAATTATAGCTATATAAAAAGTTATAAATAGTAGTACTAGAGCTTTTACTATTTCTAGGGTCATGACTTTTGCTCTTGAAGAATGTCCAAAGTTACATTTATTCCTAGTGCAATGACTTTGCAATATAAAGATAAAATGCACAAGCTATGGTCATATCCAATACTGTGACCCAGTATTATAGTGATTAAATATGTATTCATGATCATTCTTATTGCCATAACAATATTTTAAATAAAGAGACACAAGTTATGGCATATTCTTATTGATATGATTTTGTGTTCTTGAGACAAAATATACAATCATGACCATTGCAAATGCTACAATAATCTAAAGCAAGAAAGAGACAGAATCAATAACTCACCCCTTGAGTCATGACTTTGTGTTACATATACAAAAAGATAAATCTGTGACATTCCTAAAAGTTGTGAATTTCAATTTAAATTTAACACTTAGTCAATTGATTATAAAAGAGAAAAACATGAGATTTAGGATTTAGGGTTTATGGACCAGGGATATAGTTTATGGTTTACGGTGTAGGATTTAAAGTTAAGGTTTTATGGTTTTATGGTTTTTTTGTTTTTTTTTGGAAAATACACACTTTATTTATCATTTAGGCACACAACTTACAAGAGACTAAAAAGCTGACTAATATAGGCCAGCCCACCAAATCATATGCTCCTTAATGATTCTATGAATAAAATACATATAAAAACATAATGCCTAATAATTCCAAGCATACAAATACAACTAAAATCACCTAGCATTCCCGAACTTCAGAGTTGGCATTGAGTCATTATGCACACTGCATCCTTTCAATTCAGATTTGTCCAAGCCTTTTGGAGGAACCTGAATGATGCACCATATTAATACTATGCAAAAATAAGATTGTGCATGTTTGTGACATGCAACATCAAGCGTTTGCCTATGTCATTGCTATGCAATGGAATACATGTAAAACTGAATACCCATAAATCCACAAGTCCATAACTACGGCACTTTGTCAATTCATTCTCACCATCAAATTCCACATTCTTTTCCTCCAATGATCCTCAAAAGAGTATCTCCTAGGTTAGAATGCTTCCTCCTAGAGCTCCAAGAAGTGGCTGTATGTTGCACAGACAAAATATCAAAAAATATGCATGCATCGGTGTGCATGTGTGAGGAAGTCCATCTCATAGTCTAAGTATCTACGCGTACAACCAAGCTAGAATACAAGTAAAATTACAAAATGCTAGAAAGATGGGTCTTCTGCTCCCGGGAGTGTAGCATCGCCTAATGTGTATTTACAAAATGCATTAAGAGGCTCCAAATAGAGATACTCATGGGTCCAGTTTCCCTCATTGCATGCTACATAGAGAAAAGACAAGATTGTGTGTATGAGTATGTCATGATCCATCTCTACAAGTACATGGTGCATACAAAGTTTAAAATACAAATAAGACTACAAAGATATACTAAAAGTTTGAATCTTTCGTTCCCGTATGGATAGTCTGGACTCCATTGCTTACTGGCCCTGCTTGGTGGTGCTTCAGATTTTACTGGCTTTTCAATTAATCATGGATTACCCGCTACTCCTATTGGGTGATGGTTGGGTGGCCCTCTATGCTGCCTGATAGGGCTAGTGGGATCCCACTGCTAGCTACTCCTGGGTTTACTACCCACCACTTTGCTCGGTCTTGTCAGTTTTGTGAATGTTATCATCCCAGCTTGCTAGTGGGGCCCTCCACAAGCTGGTGGCCCATATTTCTGGCTGCTTCCAGGACTTGCTGGCCCCTCTTAATGCTACACCAAAATGGACAAGATATGTGCACGTGTATACTGTGGTCCGTTGCTATGTGTGTGTGCTGCAGCAGTATCAGGGTTTAGGAATTTAGTAATTTAATTATTTAGGTATTTTGTGGTTTATAGGTTTTATTTTAATTTATTAAATAACAAAAAAATTATTTTTATGATTTTTTTTATTTTCATGGTTATAACCATTGAAAATATTTAATTTTTAATTTTTTTTCAAATGTTAATACAATATTTAATTATAATAATCATAAAAATTAAATATCATATAAATTCAATATAAATAATTTTATTGATCGATATTATAATGCTGATCTTAAATTAGAATAATAAACTATTATTAATAAGATAGATATTAATTAAAATATATTTGCAAAACCTAAAATGATTCAAAATAAAGTAAAATATATTACTAAATAATAATTTTTATTTTTAAATTTTTGATTCTTTTTATAAGCTTATAAATTTCTTTGATGAAGATAAATTATTTAAATTATATTTGTCTCATTCATAATTTTATTTTGCAATTAATATTTCTATAATAATAAACTAATAAATAATTAAAATGAATATTAAAATTATAATGAATACAAATAAAAATGAGATTTATGATTAATTATTTAGGGATTACCTGTTTAATGCTTTAAGTATTTAGGAGTTTAGGAGTTTAGTAATTTAAGTGTTTAGGCATTTAGTAGTTTATATGTTTTATTTAAATAATGAAATAACAAAAAAATTATTTTTCAAATTTTTTATCAATTTTGAATGTTATAACCTTTATAAATATAATAATTTTAAAATCTTTTTCAAATGTGAATACAATATTTAGTTATAATAAACTTAATAATTATATATTATGTAAATTAAAAATAAATAATTTTATTGATAGATATTAATAAACTAAATATAAATATAAATATAATAATGATCAAAAAATAAATTAATAAACTATTATTTATTTATAGATATTTATATATTATCTATAAATACTAAACATTTAAAGATGGTTTAAATGTTTAAATATTTAAGGGTTTTGGGGTTTAGGAATTTAATGATTTAAGCATTTAGGCATTTAGTAGTTTATAGGTTTTATATAAACAATAAAATAACAAAAAATTTATTTTTGTGATTTTATCTCATTTTCAAAGATGATTACCTTTAAAAATATAATAATTTTTAAATTAATTTGAAATGTAAATATAATATTTAGTTATAATAATCATTATATTTATATATCATATAAATTCAATATAAACAATTTTATTGATAAATATTTTTAATAATGATCAAAAAATAAATTAATAATCTATTATTAATAAGATAGATATCAATTAAAATATAATTACAAAACCTAAAATGATTTAGAAGCAAAGTAAAATAAATTACTATATAATAATTTTTTGTTTTGAATTTTTTTTCTTTTAAAAAGTTTATGTATATTTTTTTGGTGAAAAATAATGTATATAAATTATATTTGTCTAACTCATAATTTATTTTGTAATTATTATATTTATAAAAATAAACAAACAAATAATTAAAATGAATATTTAAAATTATAATGATAAAAAATGAGATTTATTATTTATTATTTAGGGATACCAGTTTAATTTAAATTAGATATTTCTCACTAATAATTTATTTTGTAATTAATATTTCTATAAAAATAAACTAATAAAAATTTTTAATAAAAATTTAAAATTATACTAAATAAAATTTAAAATGAGATTTATTATTTATTATTAATGTATACTAGTTTAATGGATTAAGTATTTACAGGTTTTTTCATTTAGGATTTTTACGATTTACGTTTTTAGGCTTTTAGTGGTTATACGTTTTATTTAAAAAAATAAAATATAAAAAAAATTTCTATAATTTTTTCTCATTTTCATAGGTTATAACCTTTGAAAATATAATAATATTTAAAATTTTTTGAAATGTGAATACAATACTTAGTTATAATAATAATAATTATTATATATCATATAAATTCAATATAAAGAATTTTATTGATATATATTATAATAATGATCAAAATTAAATTTATAGACAATTAATATTAAGATAGATATTAATTAAAAAATAATTACAAAACCAAATTGATTCAAAATTATAGTAAAATATATTTATAGATAACAATTTTTAATTTTTAAATTTGTACTTCTTTTATAAGCATATATATTTTTTAAATTATATTTGTCGCACTCATAATTTATTTTGTAATAAATATTTCTAAAAAAATTAACTAATAAATAATTAAAATTAATATGTAAAATTATAATAAATAGAATTAAAAATTAGATTTATTAATTATTAAGTAGTATATAACGGTTTAATGGTTTATGTATTTTGGCATTACGGTATTTATGAGTTTATTGATTTAACTATGCATGCATTTAGTGGTTTATAGGTGTTATTTAAAAAAAATATTAAAAAATTTATTTTTTTTATTTTTTCATATTTTCAATGGTTATAACCTTGGAATATATAATAATTTTAAAAATTTTTTCAAAAGTGAATACAATATTTAGTTATAATAATCATTATATTTATATATCAAATAAATTCAATATAAATATTTTTATTGGTAAATATTCTAATAATGATCAAATAATAAATTAAAAGTCTATTATTAATAAGATAGATACCAATTTAAATATAATTACAAACCTAAAATGATTCAGAAATAAAGCAAAATATATTACTATATAATATTTTTTTGTTTTGAATTTTTTTCTTTTAAAAAGTTTATCTATATTTTTTTGATGAAAAATAATAATATAAATTATATTTGTCTAACTCAATTTATTTGTAATTAATAATTATATAAAAATAAACGAATAAATAATTAAAATGAATATTTTTAATTATAATGAAAAAAATAATATTGAGATTTATTATTTATTATTTAGGGTATACCGGTTTAAAATCATTATCTATTTTGGGTTTTCGAGATTTAGGAGTTATTGATTTAAGTATTTAAGCATTTAGTGGTTTATAAGATTTATTTAAACAATAAAATAACAAAAAAATTATTTTTTTTTTATTTTTTCACATTTTCAAAGGTTATAACATTTGAAAATATAATAATTTTAAAATTTTATTAAAATGTGAATAAAATATTTAGTAATAAAAATCATTATAATTATATATAATATAAACTAATTATAAATAATTTATTGATAGATATGATATCAATTATCAAAAAATAAAATAATAAACTATTATTAATATGATAGATATAAATTAAAATATAATTACAAAACCTAAAATGATTCAAAATCAAAGTAAAATTTTTTACTAAATAATAATTTTTTGTTTTTAAATTTTTACTTCTTTTTATAAGATTATATTTTTTTTATTAAAAGTAAATTATTAATATTATATTTGTCTGACTAATTATTTTTTTTTGTAATTATAATTTATACAAAAAATAAACTAATAAATATTTAAAATGAATATTTAAATTTATAATGAATACAAATTAAAATGAGATTTAAGATTTATTATTGCTGTATATGTAATTTATTTTTTGATAATCTATTTGTATAACCAAATATTTTTTCTTTTTTAATAGTTTAATGTAAGTGCAGGAAAGGAAATATTAAGAGGCCGGGGATGCAGCAGTAGCACAATAATAGAGTTCTCAATGACCAGACAGCTGGCCAAAATTGGAGTAGAGCCTAACCCGTCTCATGATCCGACCCGCTCCCATTAAATGAACCGAGAGAAATTTTAATATAAAATGTTTTGTAATTTTATTTTTGGGTGGCAATTTTTGGACACGTGGACTGTTCATCGTCTCTTTCTCTTCTTTTCTATGCGATTTATCCCAATTATTCTGTGTGCTACATACTGTATGACATTTCTATTGCTTTAATCTATAATGCATAAGCATTTTTTCTGGATTTAGCTCGTCATACTAAGCGACTAGCGAAACACATTATTTTCGGTATTTATTTCTCGTTTTTTCATTCTATCATTGATGGTTGCTGAATTGTGATATATATATTGCTTGTTTTATGTTGTTACTGTGTTTCTGTATCTCAATCTCATTACCGTGGAAGCACAATTGCCCAACAATTATATATGGTATAATGGTTTAATGGATCGATTATTTAGGGGTTTTGTCGTTTAAAAGTTTAGCAATTTATGTTTTTAGGCATTTAGTGGTATATAGGTTTTATTTATATAATAAAAATAAAAATCTTTTGAAAAATGAATACCATGTATAATTATATTAATCTTATTAATTATATATCATATAAATTCAATATAAATAATTTTAATGATATATATTATAATAATGATCAAAAATTAAATTAATAAACTATTATTAAGAATATAAATATTAATTAAAATATATTTACATTACACAAAATGATTCAAAATCAAATAAAAATATATTACTAATTAATAATATTTAATTTTTAAATTTTTCCATCTTTTTATAAGCTTATATTTTTTTATGATTAAAAATAAATTATTTAAATAATATCTGTCTCACTCGAAATTTATTTTGTAATTAATTTTTCTAAAAATTAAAATATAAATAATTAAAATGAATATTTAAAATTATAATAAATAGAAATAAAAATGAGATTTATTATTTATTAAGTAGTATACAGCTATTATAAGGTTTATGTATTTAGGGGTTTTGGGTTTTATGAGCTACTGTTTTAAGTAATAAAACATTTAGTGGTCTATAGGTTTTATTTAAATAAGAAATAACAAAAAATTTATTTTTTGTATTCTTTCCCATTTTTTAAGATTAAATCTTTGAAAATATAATAATTTTTAAATTTTTTCAATAGTAAATACAAGATGTATTTATTATAATCATAATAATTATATATCAAATAAATTCAATATAAACAATTTTATTCATAGATATTCTAGTAATTATCAAAAAATAAATTAAAAATCTATTATGAATAAGATTGATATTACTTAAAATATAATATCAAAACCTAAAATGAATAAAAAAGCAAAGCAAAATATATTACTTAATAATAATTATTTGTTTTTAATTTTTTATTCTTTTTATAAGCTGATCTATTTTTGATGAAAGATAATTTTTATAAATTATATTTTTAACTCATAATTTATTTTATAATTAATATATATATATATAACTTAACAATCAAAATGAATTTTTTAAATTATATTGAAAACAAATAAAAATAAGATTTATTAATTATTATTTAGGGTATACCTGTTTAAAGGATTATCTATATAGGGGTATCAGTATTTTGTAGTTTAGTGATTTACGTGTTTAGGCATTTAGTGATTTATAGGTTTTATTTAAACAATGAAATAACAAAAAAATATATTTTTTTTATTTTTTCACATTTTCAAAGGTTATAATCTTTGAAAATATAAAATTTTAAAACTTTTTTCAAAAGTGAATACAATATTTAGTTATAATAATTATTTAATTTATATATCATATAAATTCAATATAAACATTTTTATTGAAAAATATTCTAATAATGATCAAAAAATAAATTAATAATCTATTATTAATAAGTTAGATATCAATTAAAATATAATTACAAAACCTAAAATGATTCAGAAATAAAGCAAAATATATTACTATATAATATTTTTTTGTTTTAAATTTTTTTCTTTTTTTATTAATTTATCTATATTTTTTTGTTGAAAAATAATTAATATAAATTATGTTTGTGTAACTTACAATTTATTTTGTAATTAATATTTATATAAAAATAAATAAATAAATGATTAAAATGAATATTTAAAAGTATAATGAAAAAAATAAAAATGAGATTTATTATTTATTATTTAAGATATACATGTTTAAAAAATTTATCTATTTAGGGTTTTCGATATATAGATGTTATTGATTTAAGTATTTAGGCATTTAATGGTTTATAGGTTTTATTATCACAATGAAATAATAAAAAATTTATCTTTGATATTTTTTAAAATTTTTAATGGTTATAACATTTGAAAATATAATAATTTTAAAATTTTTTAAAAATGTGAATACAATATTTAGTAATAATAAATATTATACCTATATATAATATAAACTAAATATAAACAATTTTATTGATAGATATTATATATTATCAAAAAATAAATTAATAAACTATTATTAATATGATAGATATAAATTTAAATATATTTTAAAACCTAAATGATTCAAAATCAAAGTAAAATTTATTACTAAATAATAATTTTTTTTAGTTTTTGCATCATTTTATAGGCTTATATGTTTTTATAATGAAAAATATATTATTTAAATTATATTTGTATCTCTTATCATTTATTTTGAAATTAATATTTCTATAAATTATTTAAATTATATTTAAGGTTTACTTGTTTAAAGGTTTAAGTATTTAAGGGCTTCGGGGTTTAGGAGTTTAGATATTTATGTATTTAGGCATATAATGGTTTATAAGTTTTATTTAAATAATGATATAACTAAAAATTTATTTTTGTTATTTTTTCTGATTTTTGAAGGTTATAAACTTTGAAAATATAACAATTTTTAAATTTTTTTTATATGTGAATACTGTATTTAGTTATGATAATCTTAATAATTATATATCATGTAAATTGAATATAAACAATTATATTGAAATATATTATATTAATTATCAAAAAATAAATTAATAAACTATTATTAATAAGATAGATATTATTTTAAATATATTTGCAAAATGAAAATTTATTCAAAATCAAAGTAAAATATATTACAAAATAATATTTTCTTTTATGTTTTGCTTCTTTTTATATGTCTATATTTTGTGTTATTAAAAGTAATTTATTTAAATTATATTTATCCTCCTCATAATTAATTTTTAATTTATAATTCTATAAAAATAAACTAATAAATAATTAAAATGAATATTTAAAATTATAATGAATACAAATAAAATAGAGATTTATTATTTATTATTCAGGATATACTAGTTTAATGGTTTAATTATTTAGGGGTTTTGGGGTTTAGTGTTTAGGCCTTTAGTGATTCATAGTTTTTATTTAAAGAATGAAAAAATAAAAAATTTAATTTTTTGATTTTTTTTAATTTTTATATGTTTAACCTTTTAAATTATAATAATTTTTAATTTTTTTTAAATGTGCATATAATATTCAATAATAATAATCTTAATAATTATATATAATGTAAACTCAATATAAATAATTTTATTAATTGATATTATAATAATGATCAATAAAAAATTTAAAAACTATTATTAATAAGAATGATATAAATTAAAATATAATTGCAAAATCTAAAATGATTCTAAATAAAAATAAAATATATTACTAAATAATAAATTTGTGTTTTTAAAATTTTGCCTCTTTATATAAGGATATATATTTTTTTGATGAAAAATAAATTATTTAAATTAGATCTGTCTCACTAATAATTTATTTTGTAATTAATATTTCTATAAAAATAAACTGATAAATAATTAAAATAAAAATTTAAAATTATACTTCATATAAATTAATGTACACTTGTTTATTAATGTACACCTGTTTAATGGTTTATGTATTTAGAGGTTTTGTCGTTTAGGAGTTTAGCAATTTTTGTTTTTAGGTATTTAGTGGTTTATAGGTTTTATTTAAACAATAAAATAACAAAAAAAATTTGTAATTTTTTTTCATTTTTATAGGTTATAACCTTTGAAAATATAATAATATTTAAAATTTTTTGAAATGTGAATACAATTTATAGTTATAATAATATTAATAATTATATATCATCTAAATTCAATATAATCAATTTTATTGATAGATAATTATATAATGATCAAAATTTAAATTAATAAACTATTAATAAAAAGATTGATATTAATCAAAAAATATTTATAAAACCCAAATTGATTCAAAATTAAAGTAAAATATATTACTAGATTATAATTTTTAATTTTTAAATTTTTACTTCTTTTATAAGCATTTATTTTTTTTGATTAAAAATAAATTAATTAAAATATATATTTCGCTCTCATAATTTAATTTGTAATAAATATTTCTATAAAAATAAACTAATAAATAATTAAAATGAATATTTAAAATTATAATAAATAGAAATAAAAATTAGATTTATTAATTATTAAGTAGTATATAGCGGTTTAATGGTTTATGTATTTAGGCATTATGAGGTCCAGCCCTTGTCCGTCGCACTTCTGGTTGCCTCCACCGTGTCCCAGATGCCACCAGCCTTTTGGTTTGTTTTTCTGATAAGAATTAAGTGATTAATTATTATTATTATTATGTGTTTCAGTCAGTTTTGTTGAGTATTGGTTGTGGTGTTGTGGTTGGGCCGAATGAGTGGGCTGAATGTGTTACAATTAGTTTTGTAGAGATTGCTTGTTTGAAATATTTATATGTATTTATACTTAACATATCATATTAATTAATGGCAATGCAGATGGCACAATCCAGTGGTAAACGAAAAATACAATAAATTGAAGATGATGACATTTCAAATGATCAAAGTACTGGTAAATCCAATCATCATTTTTTCACGAACCCTCCTATTGTTATGGTAGGTTCTTCAATTCCAATTGTAAAAGAAAGTCAAGGTACATATGAACCTCAAGCTCATAAAAAGTATAAGTCTGCTATTTGGGAAACTTATGAGATATTAGTTGATTCAGAGGGAAATAAAACTGGTAGGGCAGCTTGTATATGGTGCAGAAAATAATACTTGGTAAAAAGTGATCAAGGTACATCGGGTTTATGGAAATACTTGAGAAAGACTTGTAGGAAATTTCCACACAAAAAATAATTAATAGAAGCTCACAAAGGTAAAGACAAGTCACAATCTTTGTTGAGTTTCACTAAAGGTACTAGTTTAGAGGATAACAAATTAACTTGTTGGAAATTTGATCAAAAATTAGTTAGGGAGGCTTTGGTGAAAATTATTATAAAAGATGAATTGCTTTTTTGTTTTGTTGAGAGGGATGAGTTTGAAGAGTTTTGTGAAGTTAGTGTGCCTCAATTTAAAATTTCATTTTGGCACTCTACACTGAGGGATTGTTTTTCTTTGTTTGTGAAGGAAAAGAAGAAATTATTAGATAGCATATCATCTCATGGTAGTTGAGTTTCATTGACTACCGACACCTGGACTAGCATTCAAAATTTGTCTTATATATGTTTGATTGTTCATTTCATTGATTCTCAATGGAATATGCATAAAAGTATTTTGAACTTTTGTGTAATTAAAAGTTATTCTGGAATTAATATTAGAAATTGCTATTGAGTTTTGCATGAATGAATGGGGTTTGAGAAAGTTGATGTTCATTAATGTTGACAATGTATCAAATAATGATGTTGTAGTTGAACAATTGAAAAAAATGCTTGTGAAGAATAGTGTTGTACCTTTGAGAGGTGAGCATTTTCATATGAGATGTTGTGCACATATCCTAAACTTAATTGTCAGAGATGGCATTGCAGTAGTAGAGGGTGCTATTCAAAAAATTAGAGGCGTGGTTAAATATGTGAGGAGCAGTCCTAAAAGATTAGATATGTTTATGTGTTGAAGAAGCAAACTTGAGATACAGATCTTCATTGCAATTAGATTGTCCAACAATATGGGATTCAACTTATTTGATGCTACAAACTGATATAAAATATCAAAAATAATTTTCTAAGTTGGAGTACAAAGACAAGGTTTTTGAAGGAGTTTGGTTCTAACGTTCCAACTGAGAGAGACTGCACAAACGCCAAAATTTTGGTTCGTTTCTTGAAAACTTTTTATGAGGTAACTTGTAAATTTTGTGGCTCATAATATTCTACCTCTAGTGTTTATTTTCCTCAGATTATTCGAATTTTGAAAACAATTGAGCTTTGTGAAAATAGTAAAGATATAATTGTGTCTGAAATGGGTATGAAAATAAGGCATAAATTCAACAACTATTGGGGTTCTCTTCAGTCAACAAATATAATGCTTTTTGTAGCAGTAGTGTTGGATCCTTCATATAAGCTCAAATATCTCAAGGTTAAGTACACTTAGCATTATGGAGAGGAATTGACTAAAATTTGGTAGAAAAGGTTATAAATGCATTAAATGAGATGATGGATAATTATAAAGATTTAAATGAAGATGAATCAAAAGAAGATGATTTCTCTTCTATTGTGTTGAAGAAAAATGATGATTTCTTTGATTGTAGTGATACTTATGTTGATGACTTTTTTTATTGAATTGGAGAAAGAACAAGAAGTTGTAGCTTTTGAAAAGTTGGATAGGTGCTTGGAGGACAAACTTGAAAAAAATAGAATTGATTTTGATCATTTTAACTGGTGGAAGGTAAATGAGGTTAGGTATCCTTCTTTGACAAATGGAGCAAGGGATGTATTTGCTATCCAAGCATCTATTGTGGCCTACGAATCTACATTTAGCAATGGGGAAAGAACTTTAGATAAATTTAGAAGTTCTTTAACACCTATTACAGCCGAAGTTCTCATATGTCTACAAGATTGGTTGAGAAGCTCAAACAAACCTATTGAAATTGAAGAATTAGTTCAAGACCTTGATGATAATGAATCAGGTTAGTATACAAATCTTGTAAATTTTAATTTCACTTTTACTTATTTTATTAATTCAATTTAATAAAAATATGATTCAATTATAATTTTCAAAGGGGTCACACGATCCAAATATTCTTCAAACTATAGTTGGCCAACTAAATTTGGAATGAGTGTATTAAATTTTATAAGGTAATATTTTGTTTTTTTTATCACTCTTTCATCTTATAAATTTATGTCGACATGATTAACATGTTTTCATCTTTGGTTTTCCTTCTACAGTGGAGGAAGAAAAGAAAGGAGTTATAGAAGAGATAATTAATTCGGTTTGGATTTTCGTTGCTGTTCCGGGACGGACCTTTGAAATGATTATTTTCATGGTTGTTATTAGTTGTATTTTTTTATTATATTAAGCTGCCTAATTTTAGCAATTACTTAAGTAGTAATTGCTGCTACCAATGTTTGTGGTCATCTTTAGCTATTCCTTTATATATTTTAAGTAATTGTTTAAAAAATATAGTATTGCTATTATGGTTAACATTCACTCGGCTGAACAATGCCAACTTGTGATAAAACAAAGAACCAAATTAAGCACACAACTCGGTCTCGTTCTATTTAACATTTCTATTCTGTTCTACACATCAAATCTTTCGACAATGTAATGGAACTCGTTTGCGGTATTCAGCCTATTTGACAAAATAAAATTGGCCCAATTTGAGTTTGAAAGATACATAACTAAGGAATAATAAATGGTACAACAAAAGGTTTCGACATGAACTAACTTGGCTGGTTTGAATAAAATAAATTGAAAGAAATGTCCAAACTCCGTTCTGTCCAATAACCATTTTTCCTACCCAAAATCCATGATCTATGTCCCCTTCCGTCTCGATATTTTAAACCATGGGACGGGTCTGGATCTTCAAAAAAAAAATCTCTGAACTGTGGGAAGGGACTGGAGATTTGTAATCCCCATCCCGTCCCGTCCCATGAGCACCCCTAGAATTTTGTGGTTTATAGGTTTTATTTATAAAATAAAATAACAAAAAATTATTTTTATTATTTTTTGATATTTTCAAAGGTTATAACTGTTGAAAATATAATAATTTTTAAATTTTTTTCCAATGTGAATATAATATTTAGTTATACTAATCATTATATTTATATTTTATATAAATTCAATATAAACAATTTTATTGATAAATATTCTAATAATTATCAAAAAATAAATTAATAATCTATTAATAATAAAATAGATATTAATTAAAATATAATTATAAATCTTAAAATTATTCAGAAGCAAAGAAAAATATATTACTATATAATAATTTTTTGTTTTAGAATTTTTTATTCTTTTAATAAGTTTATCCATAATTTTTTAATGAAAAATAATTTATATAAATTATATTTGTCTAACTCATAATTTATTTTGTAATTAATATTTATATATAAATAAACAAAGAAATAATTAAAATGAATATTTACAATTATAATGAAAAAAAATGAGATTTATTCTTTATTATTTAGGGTATACCAGTTTAATTTAAATTATATTTGTCTCACTAATAATTTGTTTTGTAATTAATATTTCAATAAAAATAAACTTATCAATAATTAAAATAAAAATATAAAATTATACTGAATAAAAATTAAAATGAGATTTATGAATTATTATTAATGTATACCAGTTTAATATTTTAAGTATTTAATGGTTTTGTCGTTTAGGACTTTAGCGATTTATGTTTTTAGGGTATTTAGTGGTTTATTGGTTTTGTTTAAACAATGAAATAACAAAAAAATTATTTTTGATATTTTTTCACATTTTCAAAGGTTATAACCTTTGACAATATAATAATTTTAAAATTTTTTTAAAAAGTAAATACAATATTTAGTTATAATAATCATTATAATTATATATAATAAAAACTAAATATAAACAATTTTATCGATAGATATGATATATTTTATCAAAAAATAAATTAATATGTTATTATTATTATGATGGATATAAATTAAAATATAATTGCAAAACCTAAAATTATTCAAAATCCATGTTAAATTTATTACTAAATAAAATTTTTGTTTTTTAGTTTTTGCTTCTTTTTATAAGCTTATATATTTTTTTGATGAAAATTGAATTATTTAAATTATATTTGTATCACTCATAATTTATTTTGTAATTAATATTTTAATAAATTTTTTAAATTATATTTAAGGTTTACGAGTTTAAAGATTTAAGTATTTAGGAGATTTTCTGTTTAGGAGTTTAGATGTTTAAGTATGTAGGCGCTTAGTGTTTTATAAGTTTTATTTAAACAATGATATAGCAAAAAAATTATTTTTATTATTTTTTCTAATTTTTGAAGATTATATCCTTAGAAAATATAAGAATATTTAAATTTTTTTCAAATGTAAATATAATATTTATTTATAATAATCTTCATAATTATAATTCATTTAAATTCAATATAAATAATTATATTGCTAGATATTATAATTATGATCAAAAAATAAATTAATCAACTATTATTAAAAAAAAGTTCTTATTTAAAAAGTATTTGTAAATCTAAATTTATTCAAATCAAAGTAAAATATATTACTAAATATAATTTTTTTTAATGTTTTGCTTTTTTTATAACTTTATATTTTTGTTATTAAAAATAAATTATTTAAATTATATTTTCTTACTCATAATTTATTTTGTGATTTATAATACTATAATAATAAACTACTAAATAATTAAAATGAATATTTAAAATTATAATGAATACAAATAAAATTGAGGTTTATTATTTATTATTCAGGATATACCGGTTTAATGGTTTAAATATTTATGAGTTTTGTGGTTTAGGAGTTTAGTGATTTAATTGTTTAGACCTTTAGTGTTTCATAGTTTTTTTTAATGAATCAAAAAACAAAAAATTTAATTTTTTGATTTTTTTAATTTTTGAAGGTTGTAACATTTGAAATATAATAATTTTTAATTTTTTTTAAATGTGAATATAATATTTAGTTATAATAATTTTAATAATTATATATAATGTAAACTCAATATAAATAATTTTATTGATAGATATTATAATAAGATCAATAAATAAATTAATAAACTTGTATTTATAAGAATGATATAAATTAAAATATAATTGTAAAATCTAAAATGATTCAAAATCAAAATAATATATATTATTAAATAATAATTTTTTATTTTTAAAATTGTACCCCTTTTTATGATCATTTTTTTTGATGAAAAATAAATTATTTTAATTATATATGTCGCACTAATAATTTATTTTGTAATTAATATTTCTATAAAAATAAACTGATAAATAATTAAATTGAATATTTAAAATTATAATGAATACTAATAAAACTGAGATTTATGATTTATTATTTAGACTATACTAATTTAATATTTTAAGTATTTATGGGCTTCGGGGTTTAGGAGTTTAGTCATTTTAGTATTTAGTCATTTAGTGGTTTATAGGTTTTATATAAAAAATAAAATAACAAAAAATTTATTTTTGTTATTTTTTCTCATTTTTGAAGGTTAAAACCTTTGAAAATATAATAATTTTTAAAATTTTTTTGACAAGTGACTACAATATGAAGTTATAATAATCATAATAATTATATATAATATAAATTCTATATAAACTATTTTATTGATTTTATTATAATGATCAGAAAAAAGTAATAACCAATTATTAATACGATAAATATTGTTTAAAATATATGTGCAAAACCTAAAAAGACTCAAAATCAAAGTGAAATATTATACTAAATATTAATTTTAAATTTTTAAATTTTTAAATTTTTGTATCCATTTATAAGCCTATATATTTTTTGATGAAAAAATAAATTATTTAAATTATATTTGTCTCACTAATAATTTATTTTTTAATTTATATTTCTATAAAATTAAACTAATAAATAATTAAAATGTATATTTAAAATTATAATAAATACTAATAAAAATGAGATTTATTATTTATTATTTAGGGTATAACTATTTAATTGTTTAACTTTTTTGTGGTTTTGGGGTTAAAAAGTTTATTGATTTATATGTTTACACATTTTTGTGTTTATAGGTTTTTTTTATTAAATGAAATAACAAAAAAGATTATTTTTATGAATTTTTGTGATTTTCAAAGCTTAAGACCTTTGAAATTATAATAATTTTTTAATAGTTCTAAAATATAAATACAATACTTAGTTATAATAATCTTAATAATTATATTTGTTGTAGTTTCAATATAAAAAAATGTATTAATATATATTATAATAATGATAAAAAAATAAATTAATAAACTATTATTAATAAGATTGATATTAATTAAAATAAATTAATAATAAACTATTAGTACAAACTAGCACTAGGGTAGTTTGAGCAAGGCAAGAAGTATGGGCTCTCTTTCAATCAAGAATCAAAAAATTTATTTTATTGGGATGTCTAGGCCTTTTTTTTACATCCTCATGGATATTAAAAGTATCATTTCTTTCTTTTTATATTAAATGAGTTAGGTATAAAAGCTCACAATACCCAAAAAGGTGTATATGAATCATATTCAAATGTATAAAAGGTTTTAATCATTGCTCAAAATATTAGTCTTGCATATTGACACTTGAGGTCACAAATCAAAGGAAAAAGCCATAGTGATATTTCCAATCCCAAGAATTTTAGCTATAGAAAGTTATAAAGAGTAGTATTCGAGATTTAACTATTTCTAGGGTCATGACTTTTGCTCTTGAGGAATGTTAAAACTTACAATCATTCCTAGAGTAATTACTTTGCAATATAAAGATAAAATGCACAAGATATGGTCATATCCAATACTGTGACCCATTATTATAGTGATTAAATATATATTCATGATCATTCTTAGTGCCATAACAATATGTTCAACAGAGAGACACAAGTTATAGCATATTCACATCGATATGATTTTGTGTTCTAGAGACAAAATATAAAAACATGACCAATGCTAATGGTACAATAATCTAAAGCAAGAAAGAGAGTGAATCCATAACTCACCCCTTGATTCATGACTTTGTGTTACATATACAAAAAGATAAATTTGTGACATTGCTAAAAGTTGTGAATTTCAATTTAAATTTAACACTTAGTCATTTGATTATAAAAGTGCAAAAAAAGAGATTTAGGATTTAGGGTTTATGGGTTAGGGTTATAGTTTATGGTTTAAGGTTTATGATTTAAAGTTTTGGGTTTATTGTTTTTTATTTTTTTTTTTGGAAAATACACACTTTATTTATCATTTAGGCGCATAACTTACAAGAGACTAAAAAGCGGACTAAATTAAACTAGCCCACCAAATCCTATGCACCTTAATGATTATCTGCATAAAATAAATAAAAAACATAATGCCTAATAATTCCAAGCGTGCGAATACAACTAAAATCACCTGGCATTCCCGGACATCAGAGTTGGCATTGAGTCATTATGCGCACTGCATCCTTTCCATTCGGATTTGTCCAAGGCTTTTGGAGGAACCTGAATGATGCACCATATTAAAACTATGCAAATATAAGATTGTGCATGTGTGTGACATGCAACATCAAGCATTTGCCTATGTCATTGCTATGCAATGGAAAAAATAGCATAGCTATTTCATTACTTAATTAAAAGCTATAAACCTTTAAATGCCTAAATACTTAAATCAATAACTTCGAAATCTCAAAAACCCTAAATAGATAAATTTTTTAAACATGTATATCCTAAATAATAAATAATAAATCTCATTTTTATATTTTTCATTATAATTTTAAGTATTCATTTTAATTATTTATTTGTTTATTTTTATATAAATATTAATTACAAAATAAATTATAAGTTAGACAAATATAATTTATATAAATTATTTTTCAACAAAAAAATATAGATAAACTTATTAAAAGAAGTAAAAAATTAAAAACAAAAAATTATTATATAGTAATATATTTTACTTTGTTTTTGAATCATTTTAGGTTTCGTAATTATATTTTAATTGATATCTAACTTATTAATAATAGATTATTAATTTATTTTTTGATCATTATTAGAATATTTATCAATAAAAATATTTATATGATATATAGATTTAATAATTATTATAACTTAATATTCTATTCACTTTAGAAAAAAATTTCAAAATTATTAGATTTTCAAAGATTACCTTTGAACATGTAAAAAAAATATAATTTTTATGATTATTTCATTGTTTAAATAAAACCTATAAATCACTAAATGCCTAAACACTAAAATCACTATACTACAAAATCTCGATACCCATATATAGATAATCGTTTAAATGGGTATAAACTAAATAATAATTAATAAATCTCATTTTTATTTGTTTTCATTATAATTTAAAAAATTCATTTTGATTGTTTAGTTTTTTATTTATATACATATATTAATTATAAAATAAATTATGATTTAAAAATATAATTTATAAAAATTATTTTTCATCACAAAATAGATAAGCTTATAAAAAGAATAAAAATTTAAAAACAAATAAGTATTATTAAGTAATATATTTTGTTTTGCTTTTGAATTATTTTAGGTTTTGATATTATATTTTTAGTAATATCAAACTTATTCATAATATATTGTTAATTAATTTTTTGATAATTATTAGAATATCTATGAATAAAATTGTTTATATTGAATTGATATGATATATAATTATTATGATTATTATAAATAGATAATTATTCACTTTGGAAAAAAATTTAAAAATTATAATATTTTCAAAGGTTATAACCTTTGAAAATATCAAAAAATAATAAAAATAAATTTTTTTTATTTTTTTTCTTAAATAAAACCTATAAACAACTAAATACATACACAGTTAAATCAGTAAACTTCTAAACCTCGTAATACCTAAATACATAAACCATTAAACTGCTATATACTACTTAATAATTAATAAATCTAATTTTTATATCTTTTTATTATAATTTTAAATATTAATTTTAATTATTTATTAGTTTATTTTTATAGAAATATTTATTACAAATTAAATTATGAGAGCGACATATATATTTTAATTAATTTATTTTTAATAAAAAAAAATATATGCTTATAAAAGAAGTAAAAATTTAAAAATTAAAAATTATTATCCAGTAATATATTTTACTTTAATTTTGAATCAATTTGGGCTTTGTAAATATTTTTTAATTAATATCAATCTTTTTATTAATAACTTATTAATTTAAATTTGGATCATTATAATATTATTTATCAATAAAATTGTTTATATTGAATTTATATGATATATAACTATTAATATTATTATAACTAAATATTGTATTCACATTTCTAAAAATTTTTTATATTATTATATTTTCAATGGTTATAACCTTTTTAAAATGAGAAAAAAGTACAAATTTTCTTTTTGTTATTTTATTGTCTAAATAAAACCTATAAAACACTAAATGCCTAAAAACATAAATTGCTAAATTCCTAAATGACAAAACCTTTAAATACTTAAACTATTAAACATGTGTACATTAATAAAAAATAATAAATCTCAATTAAATTTTATTAAGTTTAATTTTAAATTTTTATTTAAATTATTTATCAGTTTATTTTTATAGAAATATTAATTACAAAATAAATTATTAGTGAGACGGATCTAATTTAAATAATTTCTTTTTCATCAAAAAAAATATATATCCTTATAAAAAGAGGCAAAATTTTAAAAACAAAAATTTATTATTTAGTAATATATTTTATTTTTATTTTGAATCATTTTAGATTTTGTAATTATATTTTAATTTATATCATTCTTATTAATAATAGTTTACAAATTTTTTATTGATCATTATTATAATATCTATTAATAAAATTATTTATATTGAGTTTACATTATATAAAATTATTATGAATATTATAACTAAATATTATATTAACATTTAAAAAAATAAAAATTATTATATTTTCAATGGTTATAACCTTCAAAAATTAAAAAAAATCAAAAAAATTAATTTTTTATTTTTTTATTCTTTAAATAAAAACTATAAATCACTATAGTCCTAAACACTTAAATCACTAAACCCCAAAACACCTAAATACTTAAACCATTAAACTAGTATATCTTGAATAATAAATAATAAATCTCAATTTTATTTGTATTCATTATAATTTTAAATATTCATTTTAATTATTTATTAGTTTATTTTTATAGAATTATAAATAAAAAATAAATTATGTGGAAGTCAAATATAATTTAAATAATTTACTTTTAATAACAAAAAATATAAACTTATAAAAAGAAGCAAAACATCAAAAAAATTATTATTTATTATTATATTTTACTTTGATTTTGAATAAATTTACGTTTTGCAAATATATTTTAAAAAATATATATCTAATTAATAATAGTTTATTAATCTATTTTTTGATCATTAATATAATATCTATCAATATTTTTTGAATTAACATGATATATTTTATTTGGAAATATATTTCTGATCATTAATAATTCAATATAATTGTTTATATTGAATTAACATGATATATAATTATTAAGATTATCATAACTAAATATAGTATTTACATATATTAAAAATTTAAAAATTATTACATTTTCAAAGGTTATAAACTTCAAAATTGAGAAAAAATAACAAAAATAAATTTTTTGTTATATCATTGTATAAATAAAACTTATAAACCATTAAATGCCTAAATACACAAATCTCTAAACTCTTAAATCCCGAAGCCCCTAAATACCTAAACCTTTAAACTCGTAAACCTTAAATATAATTTAAATAATTTATAGAAATATTAATTACAAAATAAATTATGAATGACAAATATAATTTAAATAATATATTTTTCAACAACAAAAAAAAATATATATATATATATACTTATAAAATGAAGCAAAAACTAAAAAAAATTATAATTTAGTAATAAATTTTACTTTGATTTTGGATCATTTTAGGGTTTTTAATTATATTTTAATTTATATATATCATATTAATAATAGTTTATTAATTTATTTTTTGATAATTTATATAATATTATAAATATTATTGTTTATATTTAGTTTATATGATATATAGTGATAATAATTATTATTACTAAATATTGTATTCACATTTTTAAAAAATTTTAAATTATTATATTTTGAAATGTTATGCTATTTTAAAATTTGAAAAAATATCAAAAATAAATTTTTTGTTATTTCATTGTTTAAATAAAAGCTATAAACCATTAAATGCCTAAATACTTAAATCAATAACTTCTAAATCTCGAAAACCCTAAATAGATAAATTTTTTAAACATGTATATCCTAAATAATAAATAATAAATCTCATTTTTATTTTTTTCATTATAATTTTTAATATTCATTTTAATTATTTATTATTTATTTTTAAATAAATATTAATTAATAAAATAAATTATAAGTTAGACAAATATAATTTTTATAAATTATTTTTCAACAAAAAAAATATGGATAAATTTATTAAAAGAATAAAAAAATTAAAAACAAAAAATTATTATATAGTAATATATTTTACTTTGTTTATGAATCAATTTAGGTTTTGTAATTATATTTTAATTGATATCTAACTTATTATTACTAGATAATTAATTTATTTTTTGATCATTATTAGAATATTTATCAATAAAAAAAATTTATATTTAATTTATATGATATATAAATTTAATAATTATTATAACTAAATATTGTATTCACTTTTGTAAAAAATTTTAATATTATTATATTTTCAAAGATTATAAACTTTGAACATGTGAAAAAACAATAAAATATATATTTTTTTATTTCATTGTTTAAATAAAACCTATAAATCACTAAATGCCTAACAACTTAAATCACTAAACTACAAAATTCCGATACCCCTATATACATAATCATTTAAATGGGTATACACTAAATAATAATTAATAAATCTCATATTTTTATTTGTTTTCATTATAATTTAAATAATTCATTTTGATTGTTTAGTTATATATATATATATATATATATATTAATTATAAAATAAATTATAAGTTAAAAATATAATTTATAACAATTATTTTTCATCAAAAAATTGATAAGCTTATAAAAAGAATACAAATTTAAAAACAAATAATTATTATTAAGTAATATATTTTGCTTTGCTTTTGAATCATTTTAGGTTTTGATATTATATTTTAAGTTAAATCAATCTTATTCATAATAGATTTTTAAGTTATTTTTTGATAATTATTAGAATATCTATCAATAAAATTGTTTATATTGAATTTATATCATATATAATTATTATGATTATTATAAATAAATATTTATTCACTTTTGAAAAAAATTTAAAAATTATTATATTTTCAAAGGTTATAAACTTTAAAAATATCAAAAAATAATAAAGATAATTTTTTTTATTTTTTTTCTTAAATAAAACCTATAAATCACTAAATGCATACATAATTAAATCAGTAAACTCCGAAACCACGTAATTCCTAAATAAATAAACCATTAAACTACTATATACTACTTAATAATTAATAAATCTAATTTTTATTTTTATTTATTATATTTTAAATATTCATTTTAATTATTTATTTATTTATTTTTATAGAAATATTTATTACAAAATAAAGTATGAGTGCGACAAATATAATTTAATTAATTGATTTTTACTAAAAAAAATATGCGCTTATAAAAGAAGTAAAAATTAAAAAATTAAAAATTATTATCCAGTAATATATTTTACTTTAATTTTAAATGAATTTGGGTTTTGTAAATATTTTTTAATTAATATATATCTTTTTATTAATAGTTTATTAATTTAATTTTTGATCATTATTATATTATCTATCAATATAATTTTTTATATTGAATTTATATGATATATAATTATTAATATTATTATAACTAAATATTGTATTCACATTTCAAAAAATTGTAAATATTATTATATTTTCAAAGTTTATAACCTATGAAAATGATAACAAATTATAGAAATTTCTTTTGTTATTTTATTTTTTAAATAAAACCTATTAACCACTAAAATCATAAAAACATAAATTGCTAAACATCTAATCAACAAACCTTTAAATACTTATTCCATTAAACTTGTATAGATTAATAATAAATCATAGATCTAATTTTAATTTTTATTCAGTATAATTTAAAATTTTTATTTTAATTATTTATCAGTTTATTTTTATAGAAATATTAATTACAAAATAAATTATTAGTGAGACAAATCTAATTTAATTTAAAATAGTTTCCCTAAATAATAAATAATAAATCTCATTTTTTTCATTATAATTTTAAATATTCATTTTAATTATTTATTTGTTTATTTATATATAAATATTAATTACAAAATAAATTGAGCTAGACAAAAATAATTTATATAAATTATTTTTCATCAAAAAATAATAGATAAACTTTTTAAAAGAAAAAAAAATTTCAAAACAAAAAATTATTATATAGTAATATATTTTGCTTTGCTTCTGAATCATTTTAGGTTTTGTAATTATATTTTAATTGATATCTATCTTATTAATAATAGATTATTAATTTATTTTTTGATCATTATTAGAATATTTATCAATAAAATTGTTTATATTGAATTTATATGATAAATAATTATAAAGATTATTATAACTAAATATTATATTTACGTTAGAAAATAATTTAAAAATTATTATATTTTCAAAGGTTAT
The DNA here is from genome assembly GCA_029783825.1 of Sapria himalayana. Classification (NCBI taxonomy): domain Eukaryota; kingdom Viridiplantae; phylum Streptophyta; class Magnoliopsida; order Malpighiales; family Rafflesiaceae; genus Sapria; species Sapria himalayana. Next base: position 127,652 of record JAREIK010001912.1, read on the forward strand.
AACCTTAAAAAATGAGAAAAAATAATAATAATAAATTTTTTGTTATTCATTTTTTAAATAAAACCTATAGATCATTAAATGATTACTTACTTAAATTAGTAAGCTCATAAATCCCGAAACCCCTAAATACAAAAACCTTTTAACATCTATATACTACTTAATAAATAATAAATCTCATTTTTTTTCTATTTATTATAATTTTAACTATTCATTTTAATTATTTATAGTTTAGCTTTTTAGAAAAATTAATTACAAAATAAATTTCGAGTGAGACAAAAATTATTTAAATAATTTATTTTAATAAAAAAAATATAAGCTTATAAAAAGAAGGAATATTTTAAAAATTAAATATTATTATCTTGTAATATATTTTTATTTGATTTTTAATCATTTTGTGTTATGTAAATATATTTTAATTAATATTTATATTTTTAATAATAGTTTATTAATTTAATTTTTGATCATTATTATAATATCTATCATTAAAATTATTTATATTGAATTTATATGATATATAATTAGTAAGATTAATATAATTATACATGGCATTCACATTTCAAAAAATTTTAAAAATTATTTTATTTTCAAAGGGTATAACCTTTGAAAATCAGAAAAAATCTAAAAGAAATTTTTTATTTATATTATATAAATAAAACCTATAAACCACTAAATACCTAAAATCATAAATTTGTTAACTTCTAAACGACAAAACTCCTAAATAATCAAACCATTAAACCGGGATACCACATATAATAAATCATAAATCTCATTTTAATTTGTATTCATTATAATTTTAAATATTCATTTTAATTATTTATTAGTTTATTTTTTATAGAAATATTAATTACAAAATAAATAATCAGCAAGACAACTATAATTTTAATAATTTATTTTTAATCAAAAAAAATATATAAGCTTATTAAAAGAAGTAAAAATTTGAAAACAAAAAATTATTATTTATTAATATATTTTACTTTGATTTTGAATCAATATATATAGGTTTTGCAATTATATTTTAATTGTTATCAACCTTATTAAGAATACGTTTTTAATTTATTATTTGATCAATTTTATAATATCTAATAATAAAATTACTTATATTGAATTTAAATGTCTTATAATTATTAAGATTATTATAACTAAATGTTATATTTACATTTGAAAAAAATTTAAAAATTATTATATTTTCAAAGGTTATAACCTTCAAAAATGATAAAAAATCACAAAAAATAATTTTTTATTATTTTATTATTTAAATAAAACTTATAAACCAATAAATGCCTAAACATTTAAATCTCTAAACTCCTAAACCCCAAAACCCCCTAAATACTTAAACATTAAACCTATATAACCTAAATAATAAATAATAAATCTCATTTTTATTTCTATTCATTATAATTTTTAATATTCATTTTATTTATTTTTTAGTTGATTTTAATAGAAATATTAATTACAAAATAAATAATGAGTGAGACATATATAATTTAAATAAATTATTTTTTATGAAAAAATATATAAGCGTATAAAAATTAAAGAAATTTCAAAAATTTAAAATTTTATTTAGTAATATAATTTACTTTGATTTTGAATTAATTTGAATTCTGCAAATATATTTTAATTAATATCTATCTTATTAATAATAGTTTATTAATTTATTATTCGATCATTATAATAATATATATCAATAAAAATTTTTATATTGAATTTACATCAAATATAATTATTAAGATTATTATTACTAAGTATTGTATTCAAAGGTTATAACCTTTGAAAATCACGAAAATTCATAAAAATAATTTTTTTTATTTCATTGATTAAATAAAACAAATAAACACCTAAATGTGCAAACATATAAATCAATAAACTTCTTAACCCCTTAACCACAAAAAACTTAAACCATTAAATAGGTATACCCTAAATAATAAATCATATATCTCTTTTTTATTAGTATTCATTATAATTTTAAATATTCATTTTAATTATTTATCAATTTATTTTTATAGAAATATTAATTACAAATTAAATTATTAGTGAGACACATATAATTTAAATAATTTATTTTTCATCAAAAATATATATATGCTTATAAAATGAGGCAAAATTTTTAAAATAAAAAATTATTATTTAGTAATATATCTTATTTTGATTTTGAATCATTTTAGATTCTACAATTATATTTTAATTTATATTATTCTTATTAATACTAGTTTATTAATTTATTTATTAATCATTATTATAATATCTATTAATAAAATTATTTATATTTAGTTTACATTATATATAATTATTAAGATTATTATAAATAAATATTATATTCACATTTAAAAAAATTTAAAATTATTATATTTACTAAGGTTACAACCTTCAAAAATTAAAAAAAAATTCAAAAAATTAAATTTTTTGTTTTTTAATTCTTTAGATAATAACTATAAATCACTAAAGGTCTAAACACTTAAATCACTAAACTCATGAACCAAAAAACACCTAAATACTTAAACCATTAAACCGGTATATCCTGAAGAATAAATAATAAATCTAAATTCTATTTGTATTTATTATAAATTTAAATAATTATTTTAACTATTTATTAGTTTATGATTATAGAATTATAAATTACAAAATAAATTATGAGTAAGTAAAATTAATTTAAATAACTTATTTATAATAACAAAAATATAATGTTATAAAAAAACCAAAACATTAAAAAAAGTATTATTAAGTAATATATTTTATTTAGATTTTGAATAAATTTAGATTTTGCAAATATATTTTAAATAATATCTATCTTATTAATAATAGTTTATTAAATTTTTTTTGATCATAATTATACTATCTAGCAATGTAATTATTTATATTAAATTTAAATGACTTATAATTATAAAGATTATCATAACTAAATATTATATTTACATTTGAAAAAAAATTTAAAAATTATTATATTTTCGAAGGTTATAACCTTCAAAAATTAAAAAAATAATAAAATTTATTTTTTGTTATATCATTATTTAAATAAAACTTATAAACCACTAAATGCCTAAACACTTAAACCTCTAAACTACTAAACACAAAAGCCTTTAAATAGTTAAACATTTAAACTAGTAAACCTTAAATATAATTTAAATAATTTATTAAAATATTAATTACAAAATAAATTATGAGTGATACAAATATAATTTAAATAATTTATTTTTCATCAAAAAAAATATAAGATTATAAAAAGAAGCAAAAACTAAAAAAAAATTATTATTTAATAATAAATTTTACTTGGATTTTGAATATTTTTAGGGTTTTCAATTATATTTTAATTTATATCAATCATATTAATAATAGCATATTAATTTATTTTTTGATAATTGATATCATATCTATTAATATAAATTTTTATATATAGTTTATATTATATATTATTATAATGATTATTATTACAAATATTGTATTCCCATTGTTAAAAAATATTAAAATTATCACATTTTCAAAGGTTATAACCTTTGAAAATGTGAAAAAATTTCAAAAATAATTTTTTTGTTATTTCATTATTTAAATAAAACCTATAAACCACTAAATGCCTAAAAATATAAATCGCTAAAGCCATAAACGAAAAAACTTTTAAATACTTAAAATATTAAACTAGTATACATTAATAATAATTCATAAATCTCATTTTAATTTTTATTCAGTATAATTTTAAATTTTTATTTTAATTATTTATCAGTTTATTTTTATAGAAATATTAATTACAAAATAAATTATTAGTGAGACAGATCTAATTTAAATTAGATTGGTATACCCAAAATAATAAAGAATAAATCTCAATATTATCTTTTTCATTATAATTGTAAATATTCATTTTAATTATTTATTTGTTTATTTTTATTTAAATATTAATTAAAAAATAAATTATGAGTTAGACAAAAATAATTTATATAAATTAATTTTCATCAAAAAAATATGGATAAACTTTTTATTAGAACAAAAAATTCAAAACAACAAATTATTATATAGTAATATATTTTGATTTCTTCTGAATCATTTTAGGTTTTTTTATTATATTTTAATTGATAACTATCTTATTAAAAATAGATTATTAATTTATTTTTTGATCATTTTTAGAATATTTATCAATAAAATTGTTTATATTGAATTTATATGATATATAAATATAATGGTTATTATAACTAAATATTGAATTCACATTTGAAAAATATTTAAAAATTATTATATTTTCAAATGTTATAAACTTTGAAAATATCAAAAAATAATAAAAATAAATATTTTGTTATTTTAATTTTTAAATAAAACCTATAAACCACTAAATGCATACACAGTAAAATCAGTAAACTCCTAAGTCCCATAATGCCTAAATACATAAACCATTAAACTGCTATATACTACTTAATAATTAAGAAATCTAATGTTTATTTCAATTTATTATTATTTTAAATATTCATTTTAATTATTTATAAGTTTATTTTATAGAAATATTTATTATAAAAGAAATTATGAGTGCGACAAATATAATTTAAATAATTTATTTTTAATCAAAAATATATATGTGCTTATAAAAGAAGTAAAGTTTTAAAAATAAAAATTATTATCCAGTAATATTTTTTACTTTAATTTTGAATCAATTTGGGTTTTGTAAATATTTTTTAATTAATATCAATCTTATTAATAATAAATTATTAATTTAATTTTTGATCATTATTATAATATCTATCATTAAAATTGTTCATATTGAATTTATAAGATATATAATTAGTAAGATTAATATAATTATACATAGTATTCACATTTCAAAGAATTTTAAATATTATTATATTTTCAAAGGTTATAACCTAAGACAATGAGAAAAAATTACAAACTTTTTTTTGTTATTTTATTGTTTTAAAAAACTTTTTAACCACTAAATGCCTAAAAACATAAATCACTAAAGTCCTAAATTAAAAAATCTCTAAATACTTAAACCATTAAACTGGTATACAGTAATAATCAATCATACATCTCATTTTAAATTTTATTCAGTATAATTTCAAATTTTTATTTTAATTATTTATCAGTTTATTTGTATAGAAATATTAATTACAAAATAAATTATTAGAGACAAGGATCTAATTTAAATTAAACTGGTATCACTAAATAATAAATAATAAATAATAAATCTTATTTTTTTTATTATAATATTAAATATTCATTTTAATTATTTATTTGTTTATTTATATCTAAATATTAATTGCAAATTAAATTATGAGTTAGATAAATAAAATTTATATATATTATTTTTCATCAAAAAAATATAGATAAACTTATTAAAAGAAAAAAAAATTTAAAAACAAAAAATTATTATATAGTATTATATTTTTCTTTGCTTCTAAATCATTTTAAGTTTTGTATTTATATTTTAATTAATATCTATCTTATTATTAATGGATTATTAATTTATTTTTTGATTATTATTAGAATATTTATCAATAAAATTGTTTATATTGAATTTATATAATATATAAATATAATGATTATTATAACTAAATATTGTATTCACATTTAAAGAAAATTAAAAAATTATTATATTTTCAAAGGTTATAACCTTTGAAAATATCAAAAAATAATAAAAATGAATTTTTTGTTATTTTATATTTTAAATAAAACCTATAAACGACTCAATGCTAGGGCTGCTCATGGAACTGGAAGGGATGGAGATTACAAATCTCCAGTCCCTTCTCACAGTTCGAAGATTTTTTTTGAAGATCCAGACTCGTCCCATAGCTTCAAAATATCGGGACGGGATGAGACGTAGATCGGGTATTTTGGGTAGGAGAAAACATTCCGAGATGGAACAGAGTTCGGACATTTTTTTAAATTTATTTTCTTCAAACCGGCCAAGTTAGTTCACGTCGAAACCTTTTGTTGTACCATTTATCTTTCCTTAGTTATGTATTTTTCAAACTCAAATTGGGCCAATTTTGTTTTATCAAATTGGCTGAATACCGCTAACGAGTTCCATTACCTTGTCAAAAGCTTTGATGTGCAGAAAAGGATATAAATTTTAACTAGAACATGACCGAGTTGTGTGCTTAATTTGGTTCTTTATTTTTTCACAAGTTGGTTTTGTTCAGCCGAGTGAAAGTTAACCATAATAGCAATACTACATTTTTTAAACAATTGCTTAAAATTTTAAGGAATATCTAAAGATGACCACAAACATTGGTAGCAGCAATTACTACTTAAGTAATTGCTAAAATTAGGCAGCTTAATATAACAAAAAAAATACAACTAATAACAACCATGATAATAATCATTTCAAAGGTCCGTCCCGGAACAGCAACGAAAATCCAAACCCAATTAATTATCTGTTCTACAACTCCTCCCTTTTCTTCCTCCACTGTAGAAGGACAACAAAAGATGAAACATGTTAATCATGTAGTCATAAATTTCTAAGATGATAGAGTAATAAAAAAACAAAATATTACCTTATAAAATTAATACACCCATTCCAAATTTAGTTGGCGAACTATAGTTGGAAAAATATTTGGATCTTGTGACCCCTCTGAAAATTGTAATTGAACCATATTTTTATTAAATTGAATGAATAATAGAAGTAAAAGTGAAATTAAAATTTACAAGATTTGTATACTGACCTGATTCATTATCATCAAGGTCTTGAACTAATTCTTCAATTTAAATAGGTTTGTTTGAGCTTCTCAACCAATCTTGTAGACATATGAGAACTTTAGCTATAATAGGTGTTAAAGAACTCCTAAATTTATCTAAAGTTCTCCCCCCATTGCTATATGTAGATTCATAGGCCACAGTATATGCTTGGATAGCAAATACATCCCTTGCTACATTTGCAAAAGAAGGATACCTAACCTCATTTACCTTCCACTAGTTTAGAAGATCAAAATCAATTCTATTTTTTTCAAGTTTGTCCTCCAAGTACCTATCCAACTCTTCCAAAGCTGCAACTTCTTGTTCTTTCTCCAATTCAACAAAAAAAATCATCAACATAAGTATCACTACCATCAAAGAAATCATCATTTTTCTTCAACACAGTAGAAGAGAAATCATCTTCTTTTGATTCATCTTCATTTAAATCTTTATAATTATACATCATCTCATTTAAGGCATTTATAACCTTTTTCACCAAATTTTAAGCCAATTCCTCTCCATAATGCTAAGTGTACTTAACCTTGAGATATTTGAGCTTATATCTAGGATCCAACTCTACTGCTACCAAAAGCATTATATTTGTTGACTGAAGAGAACCCCATTATTTAATTTATTTTGGCGTTTGTTCAGTCTCTCTCAATTGGAACGTTTGAACCAAACTCATTCAAAAATCTTTTGTCTTTGTCCTCCAACTTATCAAATTCTTTTTGATATTTTATATCATTTTGTAGCATCAAAAAAGTTGAATTCCATCTTGTAGGACAATCTAATTGCAATGAAGATCCATATGTCAGGTTTGCTTCTTCAACACATATCTAATCTTTTAGAGCTGCTCCTCATATATTTCACCACACCTCTAATTTTTCGAATAGCACCCTCAACTACTGCAATGCCATCTTCGAAAATTAAGTTTAGGATATGAGCACAACCTCTCATATGAAAATGCTCGCCTCTCAAAGGTACAACACTTTTCTTCACAAGCCTTTTTTTCATTTGTTCAATTGCAACATCATTATTTGATGCATTGTCAACATTAATGCACATCAACTTTTTCAAAACCCTTTCATTCATGCAAAACTCAATACATTTCTTATATTAACTCCAGAATGAGTTTTAATTACACAAAATTTCAAAAGCCTTTTATGCACATTCCATTGAGAATCAATGAAATGAGCAGTCAAACATATATAAGACAAATTTAAATGCTAATCCAAGTGTCGGTAGTCAATGAAACTCTACAACAATGAGATGATATGCTATCAAATAATTTCTTATTTTCCTTCACAAACAAAGAAAAACAATCCCTCAATATAGAGTGCCTAGATGAAATTTTAAATTGAGGCACACTAACTTCACAAAACTCCTTAAACTCATCCCTATCAACAAAACAAAAAGGCAATTCACCTTTTATGATCATTTTAACCAAAGCCTCCCTAATTAGTTGTTGATCAAATTGCCAACAAGTTAATTTGTTATTCTCTGAACTAGTACCTATAGTGAAACTCAACAAAGATTGTGACTTGTCTTTACCTTTGTGAGCTTCTATTAATTCTTTTTGTGTGTGGAAATTTCCGACAAATCTCTCTCTAGTATTTCCAAAAACCCAAAGTACCTTGATCACTTTTTGCCAAATATTCTTTCCTACACCATTTACAAGCTGCCCTACCAGTTTCATTTCCCTTTGAATCAACTAATATCTCATATGTTTCCCAAAAAGCAGACTTAAACTTTTTATGAGCTTGAGGTTCAGATGTACCTTGACTTTCTTTTACAATTAGAATTGAAGTACCTACCATAACAATTGGAACGTTCATGAAAAAATGATGATTGGATTTACCAGTACTTTGATCATTTGAGATGTGATCATCTTCAATTTATTATATTTTTTGTTTACCGCTGGATTGTGCCATCTGTATTGCCATTAATTAATATGATATGTTAAGCATGAATACATATAAATATTTCAAACAAGTAAGCTCTACAAAACTGACTATAACACATTCTGCCCACTCATTCGGCCCAAGCACAACACCACAACCAATACTCAACAAAACTGACTGAGAAACATAATTATAATAATAATTAATCACTAATTCTCATCAAAAAAACAAACCAAAAGGATGGTGGCATCTGGGACACGGAGGAGACAACCATAAGTGCGACGGACAAGGGCTGGACCTAACTAAACACGGTTGGAACGGCATGAGGTGGCGTGGAACTCATCGCAACAGCAAAAGTTGTGTCAGAATTGGTTGGGCAGTAGCGAAATTGGTGGCATCTTCATGTTATATATATATATATATGTATGTATGTATGTATGTATATTTATATTCCTGGTTCTAGTATCTGTTTTTTAGAATGGGATGGTTCTCGGGAGGGATATTGCTTAAGATTCGGAACCATCCCAAAAGAAAAAATATGTTACAGAACGGGACGGGAAAAGTCAAAGTCAATGGATTTTTCTCAGCCCCGATTCTTTCGGGAGAAGACTTTGGTTTGGGTCGCGAATCTCCAAGTCCAATGAGCAGCCCTACTAAACGCATATAAAGTTAAATCAGTAAACTCCTAAACCCCGTAATGCCTAAATACAAAAACCATTAAACCGCTAAATACTACTTAATAATTAATAAATCTATTTTTTATTGCTATTTATTATATTATTAAATATTCATTTTAATTATTTATTATTGTATTTATTTCGAAATATTTATATCAAAATAAATTATGAGTGGGACAAATATAATTTAAATAATATATTATTTATCTAATAAAAATATACGCTTATAAAAGAAGTATAAATTTTAAAATTAAAAATTATCAAGTAATATAAGTTACTTTAATTTTGAATTCATTTGGGTTTTGTAAATATTTTTTAATTAATATCTATCTTAATATTAATAGTTTATAAATTTAATTTTTGATCATTATTATAATATATATCAATAAAATTATTTATATTAAATTTGTATGACATATAATTATTAATATTATTATAACAAAATATTATATTAAAATTTCAAAAAATTTTAAATATTATTATATTTTCAAATGTTATAACCTATGAAAATGATAAAAAATTATAGAAAGTTTTTTTTGTTATTTTATTTTTTAAATAAAACCTATAAACCACTAAAAGCCTAAAAACATAAATCGCTAAACTCCTAATGGAAAGACCTCTAAGTACTTAAATCATTAAACTGGTATATATTAATAATAAATCATAAATCTCATTTTAATTTTTATTCTGTATAATTTTAAATTTTTATTTTAATTATTTATCAATTTATTTTATAGAAATATAAATAACAAAATAAATTATTTGTGAGACAGATCTAATTTAAATTAAATCGATATCCCTAAATAATAAATAAAAAATCTCAATTTTTTTCCATTATAATTTTAAATATTCATTTTAATTAATTATTTATTTATTTATATATAAATATTAATTACAAAATAAATTGAGTTAGACAAATATAATTTATATAAATTATTTTTCATCAAAAAATTCTTGATAAACTTTTTAAAAGAAAAAAAAATTCAAAACAAAAAAATATTATATAGTATTATATTTTGCTTTTCTTCTGAATCATTTTAGGTTTTGTAATTATATTTTAATTGATATCAATCTTGTTAATAATATATTATTAATTTATTTTATAATAATTATTAGAATATTTATCAATAAAATTGTTTATATTGAATTTATATGATATATAAATATAATGATTATTATAACTAAATATTGTATTCACATTTAAAAAAATTTTAAAAATTATTATATTTTCAAAGGATATAACCTTTGAAAATATCAAAAAATAATAAAAATAATTTTTTTATTATTTTATTTTTTTAATAAAACCTATAAACCACTAAATGCATAAGAAGTTAAATTAGTAAATTCCTATACCTCATAATCCCTAAATACATAAACCATTAAACCACTATATACGAATTAATAATTAATAAATCTAATTTTTATTTCTATTTATTATAATTTTAAAAATTAATTATAATTATTTATTAATTTATTTTTATAGAAATATTTATTCCAATTTAAATTATGAGAGCAACATATATATTTTAATTAATTTATTTTTAATTAAAAAAAATATATGCTTATAAAAGAAGTAAAAATTTAAAAATTAAAATTTATTATCTAGTAATATAATTTACTTGAATTTTGAATCAATTTGGGTTTTGTAAATATTTTTTAATTAATATCAATCTTTTTATTAATAGTTTATTAATTTAAATTTTGATCATTATCATATTATTTATCAATAAAATTGTTTATATTGAATTTATATGATATATAATTATTAATATTATTATAGCTAAATATTGTATCCACATTTCAAAAAATTTTAAAATATTATTAAATTTTCAAAGGTTATAACCTATGAAAATGAGAAAAAATTACAAATTTTTTTTAGTTATTTTCTTGTTAAAATAAAACCTATAAACCACTAAATGCCTAAAAATATAAATTGCTAAGCTCCTAAACGACAAAACCTCTAAATACTTAAACTATTAAACAGGTCTACATTAATAAAAAATCATAAATCTCAATTTAATTTTTATTAAGTATAATATTAAATTTTTATTTTGATTATTTATCAATTTATTTTAATAGAAATATTAATTACAAAATAAATTATTAGTGAAACAGATCTAATTTAAATAATTTATTTTTTCATCAAAAAAATATATATCCTTATAATAAGAAGCAAAATTTTAAAAACAGAAATTTATTATTTAGTAATATATTTTATTTTTATTTTGAATCATTTTAGATTTTGCAATTATATATTAATTTATATCATTGTTATCAATAATAGTTTATTAATTTTTTTTTGATCATTATTATAATATCTAATAATAAAATTATTTATATCGAGTTAACATTATATATAATTATTAAGATTATTATTACTGAATATTATATTCACATTTAAAAAAAAAATTAAAAATTATTATATTTTCAAAGGTTATTACCTTAAAAAATTAAAAAAATCAAAAAATTAAATTTTTTATTTTTTCATTCTTTAAATAAAAACTATAAATCATTTAAGGCCTAAACACTTAAATCACTAAACCCCAAAACACCTAAATACTTAAACAATTAAACTAGTATATTCTGGATAATAAAAAATAAATCTCTATTTTATTTGTATCATTATAATTTTAAATATTCATTTTACTTATTTATTTGTTTATTTTTATAGAATTATAAATTAAAAATTAATTATGAGGAAGACAAATATAATTTAAATAATTTACTTTTAATAACAAATAATATAAATTTATAAAAAGAAGCAAAACATCAAAGAAAGTATTATTTTGTAATATATTTTACTTTGATTTTGAATAAATTTATAAATTTTGCAAATATATTTAAAATAATATCTATATTATTAATATGAGTTTATTAATTTATTTTTTGATCATTAATATAATATATTTCAATATATTTGTTTATATTGAATTTACATGATATATAATTATTAAGATTACCATAACTAAATATAGTATTCACATATAAAAAAAATTTAAAAATTGTTATATTTTCAAAGTTTATAACCTTCAAAAATTAGAAAAAATAAAAAAAATAAATTTTTTGTTATATCATTATTTAAATAAAACTTATAAAACATTAAATGCCTAAATACATAAATATCTAAACTCCTAAACCCCAAAGCCCCTAAATACTTAAATCTTTAAACTCGTAAACCTTAAATATAATTTAAATTATTTATAGAAATATTAATTACAAAATAAATTATAAGTGATACAAATAAATTTAAATAATATATTTTTCATCAAAAAAACATATAAGCTTATAAAATGATGGAAAACTAAAAAAAATTATTATTTAGTAATAAATTTTACTTTGATTTTGAATCATTTTAGGTTTTTTAATTTTATTTTAAATTATATCTATCAAATTAATAATAGATTATTAATTTATTTTTTGATAATAGATATATTATCTATCAATAAAATTGTTTATATTTAGTTTATATTAAATATAGTTGTAATATTTATTATTACTAAATATTGTCTTCACATTTTTAAAAAATTTAAAAATTATTATATTTTCAAATGTTATAACCTTTGATAATTAGAAAAAATATCAAAAATAATTTTTTTGTTATTTCATTCTTTGAATAAAACCTATAAACCATAAAATTCCAAAATACTTAAATGAATAACTTCTAAATCTCGAAAACCCTAAATATATAAACAAAAAATCCATTTTTATTTTTTTCATTATAATTTTAAATATTCATTTTAATTATTTATTTGTTTATTTTTATATAACTATTAATTACAAAATAAATAATGAGTTAGACAATCATAATTTATATAAATTATTTTTCATCAAAAAAAAATATAGATAAACTTATTAAAAGAAAAAAAAATTAAAAACAAAAAATTATTATATAATAATATAATTTGTTTTGCTTCTGAATCATTATTGGTTTTGTAATTATATTTTAAAAGATATTTATCTTATTAATAATAGATTATTAAGTTATTTTTTGATCATTATTAGAATATTTATCAATATAAATGTTTATATTGTATTTATATGATATTTAAAAATAATGATTATTATAACTAAATAATGAATTCACTTTTGAAAAAAAATTTAAAATTATTATATTTTCAAAGTTTATAAACTTTGAAAATGTCAAAAAATAAAAATAAATATATTTTTTTGATATTTCATTGTTTAAATAAAACCTATAAAACACTAAATGCCTGAACACTTAAATCAATAATTGTTAAATCTCTAAAACACTAAATAATAAATAATAATACTTTTAAACAAGTAACCCTAAATAATAAATAATAAATCTCAATATTATTTTTTTCATTATATTTTTAAATATTCATTTATTTTATTTATTTGTTTATTTTTATATAAATATTAATTGCAAAATAAATTATGATTTAGACAAATAAACTTATATAAATTATTTTTCATTAAAATGAAAAATAATTTATTTTAAAATGAAAAAAAATTTCAAAACAACAAATTATTATATAGTAATATATTTTGCTTTCTTCTGAATCATTTTTATATAGTATTATGTGTTTCATCTAAATATTATTATTTATTAATAATTTTTTGATTTGATTTTGAATCATTGTGTTATGTAAATATATTTTAATTATTATTTATATTATTAATAATAGTTTATTAATTTAATTTTGATTAATATTTATAATATCTATAATTAAAATTGTTTATATTGAATTTATATTATATATAATTAGTAAGATTACTATAATTATACATAGTATTCACATTTTAAAAAATTTTAAAAAATATTTTATTTTCAAAGGTTATAACGTTTGAAAATCAGAAAAAATCAAAAAAAAATATTTTATTTTTTTTATATAAATAAAACATATAAACCACTAAATACTTAAAAACATAAATTGATAAACTCCTAAACGACAAAGCTCCTAAATAATCAAACCATTAAACCGGTATACCACATATAATAAATCATAAAAAAATTTTAATAATTTATTTTTAATCAAAAAAAAATATAAGCTTATAAAAAGAAGTAAAATTCTAAAAAAAAAGTATTATTTAGTAATATATTTTACTTTGAATTTGAATCATTATTTATAGGTTTTGCAATTAAATTTTATTTGCTATCAATCTTATTAATAAAAGTTTATTAATTTATTATTTGATCATTTTTATAATATCTGAAAATAAAATTACTTATATTCAATTTAAATGTCTTATAATTATTAAGATTATTATAACTAAATATTATATTTACATTTGAAAAAAATTTAAAAATTATTATATTTTCAAAGGTTATAACCTTCAAAAATGATAAAAAATCACAAAAATAATTTTTTTATTATTTTATTAATTATATAAAACTTATAAACCACTAATGCCTAAACATTTAAATCTCTAGACTCTTAAAAACCAAAATCCCCTAAATACTTAAACCATTAAGCCTATAAAAATAAAAAATAAAAAAAATAAATCTCATTTTTATTTTTATTCATTATAAATTTAAAAATTCATTCTAATTATTTTTTAGTTTATTTTTATAGAAATATTAATTACAAATTAAATAATGAGTGAGACATATATAATTTAAATAAATTATTTTTTATGAAAAAAAATAAGCTTATAAAAATAAACAAAATTTCAAAAATTTAAAATTTTATTTAGTAATATAATTTACTTTGATTTTGAATTATTTTGTTTTCTACAAATATATTTTAATTAATATGTATCTTATTAATAATTATTAATTATTTTATTTTTTGAACATTATAATAGTATATATTAATAAATTTTTTTATATTGAATTTACAACAAATATAATTTTTAAGATTATTATAACTAAGTATTGTATTCATATTTTATAACTATTAAAAAATTATTATATTTTTAAAGGTTATAACATTTGAAAATCACGAAAATTCATAAAATTAATTTTTTTGTTATTTCATTGATTAAATAAAACCAATAAACACCTAAATGTGTAAACATATAAATCAATAAACTCATTAACCCCAAAACACAAAAAATTTAAACAATTAAATAGTTATAGCCTAAATAATAAATCATAAATCTCATTTTTATTTGTATTCATTATAATTTTAAATATAAATTTTAATTTTATAGAAATATAATTTAAAAAATAAATTATTAGGGAAACAAATATAATTTAAATATTTTATTTTTCATCAAAAAATATATAGGCTTATAAATGGATACAAAAATTTAAAAATATAAAATTAATATTTCGTTAAATATTTGACTTTGATTTTAAAACATTTTAGATTTTGAAAATATATTTTAAACAATATTTATATTATTAATAATTATTTATTACTTTTTTATGATCATTATAATAATATATATCAATAAAATAGTTTATATTGAATTTATATGATATATAATTATTATGATTATTATAACTTCATATTATATTCTCTTTTCAAAAAACATTATAAATTATTATATTTTCAAAGGTTATAACATTCAAAAATGAGAAAAAATAACAAAAATAATTTTTTTTTATTTTATATTTTATATAAAACCTATAAACCACTAAATAACTAAATTCTAAAATGACTAAACTCCTAAACCCCGAAGCCCATAAATACTTAAAACATTAAATTTATATAGTCCAAATAATAAATCATAAATCTAATTTTTATTAGTATTCATTATAATTTTAAATATTCATTTTTATTATTTATCAATTTATTTTTATAGAAATATTAATTACAAAATAAATTATTAGTGCGACATATATAGTTTAAATAATTTATTTTTCTTTAAAATAAATGCATAAAAAAAGGCAAATTTTTAAAAATAAATAATTATTATTTAGTAATATATCTTATTTTGATTTTGAATCATTTTAGATTTTACAATTATATTTTAATTTATATCACTCTTATAAATACTAGTTTATTAATTTATTTATTGATCATTATTATAATATCTATCAATAAAATTATTTATATTGAGTTTACATTATAAATAATTATTAAGATTACTATAACTAAATATTATATTCACAATTTAAAAAAAATTTAAAATTATTATATTTTCAAAGGTTATAACCTTCAAAAATTAAAAAAAAATCAAAAAATTAAATTTTTTGTTTTTTCATTCTTTAAATAAAAACTATAAATCACTAAAGGTCTAAACAATAAAATCACTAAACTCGTAAACCACAAAACATTTAAATAGTTAAACCATTAAACTGGTATATCCTGAATAATAAATAATAAATCCCAATTTTATTTGTATTCATTATAATTTTAAATATTCATTTTAATTATTTATTAGTTTATTATTATTGAATTATAAATTACAAAATAAAGTATGTGTAAGATTAATATAATTTAAATAATTTATTTTTAATAACAAAAATATAAACTTATAAAAAAAGCAAAATATTAAAAAAAATTATTATTTAGAAAGATATTTTACTTTGATTTGAATAAATTTAGATTTTGCAAATACTTTTTAAATAATATGTATTTTATTAATAATAGTTTATTAATTTATTTTTTGATCATTATTATAATATCTAGAAATGTAATTATTTATATTGAATTTAAATAACTTATATTTTTGAAGATTATTATAAATAAATATTATATTTACATTTGAAAAAAATTTAAAAATTATTATTTTTTCAAAGGATATAACCTTCAAAAAATAGAAAAAATAAATAAATTTTATGTTATATCATTGTTTAAATAAAACTTATAAACCACTAAATCCCTAAACACTTAAATCTCTAAACTCCTTAACACAAAAGCCACTAAATACTTAAACCTTTAAACTCATAAACCTTAATTATAATTTAAATAATTTATTAAACTATTAATTACAAAATAAATTATGAGTGATACAAATTTAATTTAAATAATTTATTTTTAATCAAAAAAATATATATAAGCTTATAAAAAGAGGCAAAAACTAAAAAACAAAAATTATTATTTATTTATAAATTTTACTTTGATTTTGAATAATTTTAGGTTTTGCAATTATATTTTAATTTATATCTATCATATTAATAATAGCATATTAATTTATTTTTTGATAATTGATTTAATATCTATCAATAAAATTATTTATCTTTTGTTTATATTATATATAATTATAATGATTATTATTACAAAATATTGTATTTACATTTTTAAAAATTTTGAAATTATAACATTTTCAAAGGTTATAACCTTTGAAAATGTGAGAAAATATCAAGGATAATTTTTTTGTTATTTCATTGTTTAAATAAATCTTATAAACCACTAAATGCCTAAACACTTAAATCAATTACTCCTAAATCTTTAAAATCCTAAAAAGACAATCCTTTTAAACTAGTATACCCTAAATAATAAATAATAAATCTCAAATTTATTTTTTTTCATTATAATTTAAAAGATTCATTTTAATTATTTATTCCTTTATTTTTATATAAATATTAATTACAAAATAAATTATGAGTTAGACAAATATAATTTATATAAATTATTTTTCATCGAAAAATATAGATAAACTTATAAAAACAATAAAAAATTTAAAATCTAATATTTATTATATAGTAATATATTTTGCTCTCCTTCTCAATATTTTTTGGTTTTGTAATTATATTTTAATTGATATCTATCTTATTAATAATTGTTTATTAATTTATTTTTTGATAATTACTAGAATATTTATCAATAAAATTATTTATATTGAATTTTTATGATATATAAATATAATGATTATTATAACTAAATATTGAATTCACATTTGAAAAAAATTTAAAAATTATTATATTTACAATGGTTAGAACCTTTGGAAATATGAAAAAATAATAAAATAAATTTTTTGTTATTTTATATTTTAAATAAAACCTATAAACCAGTAAATGCATACATAGTTATATCAGTAAACTCCTAAACACCGTAATGCCAAAATACATAAACCCATTAAACTGCTATATACTACATAAAAATTAATAAATTTAATTTTTATTTCAATTTATTATTATTTTAAATATTCATTTTAATTATTTATTAGTTTATTTTTATAAAAATTTTTATTACAAAATAAATTATGAGTTTGACACATAATTTTAATAATTTATTTTTAATCAAATAAAATATATATTCTTTTAAAAGAAGTATAAAAGAAGTATTATTAAAAATTAAAAATTATTACCATCTAATATATATTATATTAATTTTGAATCAATTTGGGTTTTGTTAATATTTTTTAATTAATATCTATCTTATTATAAATAGTTTATTAATTTAATTTTTGATCATTATTATAATATCTATCAATAAAATTGTTTATATTTATTTTATATGATATAGAATTATTAAAATTATTATAACTAAATATTGTATTCAAATTTCAAAAAATTTTAAATATTATTAAATTTTCAAATGTTATAACATTTGAAAATGACAAAAAATTACAATTTTTTTTTGTTATTTTATTGTTTAAATAAAACTTATAAATCACTAAATGCCTAAAAACATAAAACACTAAACTCTTAAACGGCAAAACCTCAAAATACATAAACCATTAAACCGGTATACATTAATAATAAATAATAAATCTCATTTTAATTTTTATTCAGTATAATTTTAAATTTTTAATTTAATTATTTATCAGTTTATTTTTATAGAATATTAATTACAAAATAAATTATTAGTGAGACAGTTATATCTTAAATTTAACTGGTATACCCTAAATAATAAATAATAAATCACATTTCTTTCATTATATTTTTAAATAATCATTTTAATTATTATTTTTTATTTTTATTTAAATTTTAATTAAAAAATAAATTATGAGTTAGACAAATATAATTTATGTAAATTATTTTTAATTAAAAAAATATAGATAAACTTTTAAAAAAAAAAATTCAAAACAAAAAATTATTTTATATTAATATATTTTTCTTTGTTTATTAATCATTTTATGTTTTGTAATTATATTTTAATTGATATCTATTTATTAATAATAGATTATTAATTTATTTTTTGATCATTATTAGAATATTTATCACTAAAATTGTTTATGTTGAATTTATATGATATATAAATATAATGAAATTATAACTAAATATTGAATTTACTTTTGAAAAAAATTTAAAATTATTTTATTTAAAAAGGTTATAACCTTTTAAAATATCAAAAAATAACAAAAATAAATGTTTTGTTATTTTATTTTTTAAATAAAACTTATAAACCAATAAATGCATACACAATTAAATCAGTAAACACCTAAACCCCGTAATACATAAATACATAAACCATTAAACTACTATATAATACATAATAATTAATAAATCTACTTTTAATTTCTATTTATTATAGTTTTAAATATTCATTTTAATTATTTATTATTTTATTTTTATAGAAATATTTATTACAAAATAAATTATCAGTGCGACAAATATAATTTAAATAATTTATTTTTAATCAAAAAATATATATACGCTTATAAAAGAAGTAAAAATTTAAAAATTAAAAATTATTATCTAGTAATATATTTTACTTTAATTTTTAATCAATTTAGATTGTGTAAAAATTTTTTAATTAATATCTATCTTATTATTAATAGTTTATTAATTTAATTTTTGATCATTATTGTAATATCTACCAATAAAATTATTTATATTAAACTTATATCATATATAATTATTAATATTATTATAACAAAATATTGTATTCACATTTCAAAAAATTTTAAATATTATTATATTTTCAAACGTTATACCCTACAAAAATGAGAAAAAATTACAATTTTTTTTGTTATTTTATTGATTAAATAATACCTATAAACCACTAAATGTCTAAAAACCTAAATCGCTAAATTCCTAAAAGACAAAACCTCTAAATACTTAAACCATTAAACTAGTATACATTAATAATAAATCATAAATATCATTTTAATTTTTATTCAGTATAATTTTAAATTTTTATTTTAATTAATTTTCAGTTTGTTTTTATAGAAATATTAAATACAAAATGAATTCTTAGTAAGACATATCTAATTTAAATTAGACTGGTATACCCTAAATAATAAATAATAAATCTCAATTTTTTAATTATAATTTTAAATATTAATTTTAATTATTTATTTGTTTATTTTTATATAAATATTAATAACAAATTAATTTATGAGTTACACAAATATTTCTTTATATAAATTATATTTCATCAAAAAATTATAGATAAACTTTTTAAAATAAAAAAAAATTCAAAACAAAAAATTATTCTATAGTATTATATTTTGCTTTGCCTCTGAATCATTTTATGTTTTGTAATTATATTTTAATTGATATCTAGCTTATTAATAATAGATAATTAAGTTATTTTTTCATCATTATTAGAATATTTATGAATAAAAATGTTTATATTGAATTTATATGATATATAAATATAATGATTATTATAACTAAATATTGTATTCACTTTTGAAAAAATTTTAAAATTATTATATTTTCAAAAATTATAAACTTTGAAAATGTTAAAAAATAAAAAAAATTATTTTTTCTATGTTATTCTATTGTTTAAATAAAACCTATACACCACTAAATGCCTAAGCAATTAAATCATTAAACTAGAAAACTTCGATATGCCTATATAGATAATCCTTTAAATCGGTATTCCCTAAATAATAAATAATAAATTTCATTTTTATTTATTTTCATTATAATTTAAAGAATTCATTTTGATTATTTAATTTTTTATTATTATATATGTATTAATTATAAAATAAATTATGAGTTAAAAATATAATTTATAAAAATTATTTTTCATCAAAAAATTGATAAGCTAATAAAAAGAATAAAAATTTAAAAACAAATTATTATTATTTAGAAATATATTTTGCTTTTATTTTGAATCATTTTAGGTTTTGATATTATATTTTAAGTAATATCAATCTTATTCATAAAAGATTTTTAATTTATTTTTTGATCATTATTAGAATATCTATCAAGAAAATTGTTTATATTGAATTTATATGATATATAATTATTATGATTATTATAAATAAATATTGTATTCACTTTTGAAATAATTTAAAAATTATTATATTTTCAAAGGTTATAATCGTAAAAAATCAAAAAAATAATAAAAATAAATTTTGTTATTTTATTTTTTAAATAAAACCTATAGACCATTAAATGCATATTTACTTAAATTCGTAAGCTCATAAACTCTGAAACCCCTAAATAGATAAACATTTTAACATCTATATACTACTTAATAAATATTAAATCTCATCAGTATTTCTATTTATTATAATTTAAATATTTATTTTAATTATTTATAGTTTAATTATTTAGAAAAATTAATTACAAAATAAATTTCGAGTAAGACAAATATTATTTAAATATTTTATTTTTAATCAAAAAAAATATAAGCTTATAAAAAGAAGGACGAATTTAAAAATTAAATATATTATTTATTAATATATTTTGATTTGATTTTGAATCATTTTGTGTTATGTAAATATTTTTTAATTAATATTTATATTATTAATAATAGTTTAATTTAATTTTTGATCATTATTATAATATCTATCATTAAAATAATTTAAATTGAATTTATATGATATATAATTAGTAAGATTAATATAATTATACATAGTATTAAAATTTCAAAAGATTTTAAATATTATTTTATTTTTAAAGGTTATAACATTTGAAAATCAGAAAAAATATAAAAAAAAAATTTTATTTTTTTTTATATAAATAAAACCTATAAACCACTAAATACCTAAAAACATAAATTGATAAACTCCTAAATGATAAAGCTCCTAAATAATCAAACCATTAAACTGGTATACCACATATAATAAATCATAAATCTCATTTTAATTTGTATTCATTATAATTTTAAATATTCATTTTAATTATTTATTAGTTTATTTTTTATAGAAATATTAATTACAAAATAAATAAAGAGTTAGACAGATATAATTTTAATAATTTATTTTTAATCCAAATAAAATATAAGCTTATAAAAAGAAGTAAAAATTTAAAAACAAAAAAGTATTATTTAGTAATATATGTTACTTTGATTTTGAATCATTATATATAGATTTTGCAATTATATTTTTATTGCTATAAATCTTATTAATAAAATTTTATTAATTTATTATTTGATCATTTTTATAATATATAACAATAAAATTACTTATATTCAATTTAAATGTCTAATAATTATTAAGATTATTTTATTATTTAAATAAAACTTATAAACCACTAAATGGCTAAACATTTAAATCTCTAGACACCTAAACCCCAAAACCCCCTAAATACTTAAACCATTAAACCTATATAACCTAAATAATAAATAATAAATCTCATTTTTATTTGTATTCATTATAATTTTAAATATTCATTTTAATTATTTTTTAGTATATTTTTATAGAAATATTAAATACAAATTAAATAATAAGTGAGACATATATAATTTAAATAAATTATTTTTTATGAAAAAAAAAATAAGCTTATAAAAATAAACAAAATTTCAAAAATTTAAAATTATATTTAGGAATATAATTTACCTTGATTTTGAATTATTTTGGGTTATGCAAATATATTTTAATAAATATCTGTCTTATTAATAATAGTTTATTTATTTATTTTTTGATCATCAAAATAATATTTATTAATAAAATTTTTTATATTGAATTTACTTAAAATATAATTATTAAGATTATTATTACTAAGTATTGTATTCATATTTTAGAACTATTACAAAATTATTATATTTTCAAAGATAATAAACATTGAAAATCATGAAAATTCATAAAAATAAATTCTTTTTTATTTCATTGATTACATAAAACCTATAAATCAATAAATAAAACCTAAATGTGTAAACATATAAATCAATAAACTCATTAACCCCAAAACCACAATAAACTTAAACCATTAAATAGGTATACCCTAAATAATAAATCATAAATTTCATTTTTATTAGTATTCATAATAATTTTATATATACATTTTAATTATTTATTAGTTTATTTTTATAGAAATATAAATTAAATAATAAATTAATATTTATACAAAAATAATTTAAATAATTTATATTTCTTTAAAAAATATATAAGTTTATAAATGGATACAAAAATTTAAAAAATTAAAATTAATATTTAGTAAAATATTTCACTTTGATTTTGAATCATTTTAGGTTTTGTAAATATATTTTAAACAATATTTATCTTATTAATAATTATTTATTAATCTTTTGTATGATCATTATTATAATATATATCGATATAATTGTTTATATTGAATTTATATGATATATGATTATCAAGATTATCATAACTAAATATAGTATTCACATTTAAAAAAAACTTAAAAATTGTTATAGTTTCACAGGTTATATCCTTCAAAAATGAGAACAAATAACAAAAAAAAATTTTTGTTATTTTATTTTTTAAATAAAACTTATAAACTACTAAATGCCTAAACACTTAAATCACTAAATTCTTAAATCCCAAAACTTTTAAATATATAATTTTTTAAACCTGTATATTTTATCTTATTAATATTAGTTTTATTTAATATCTATCTTATTAATATATTTTACTTTGATTTTGAATCATTTTAGGTTTTGCAAATAAATTTTATTTAATATCTATCTTATTAATAATAGTTTATTAATTTATTTTATTATTGTCATCATAATATCTATAAAAAAATTATTTATATTGAATTTACTTAATATATAATTATTTAGATTATTATAACAAAATAATATTTTCATATTTTAAAAAAATTTATAAATTATTAAGTTTTCAAAGGTTATAACCTTTGAAAATAAGAAAAAATAAAAAAATAATTTTTTTGTTATTAGATTTTTAAAATAAAATATATAAACCACAAAATACCTAAATTTTTAATTATTAAACTCCTAAACTCCGAAGACCATAAATACATAAGCCTTTAAATTTGTATACTCTAAATAATAAATAATAAATCTCATTTTTATTAGTATTCATTATAATTTTAAATATTTGTTTTAATTATTTATCAGTTTATTTTTTTTTTGAAATATTAATTACAAAATAAATTATTAGTGAGACGGATATAATTTAAACAATTTATTTTTCATCAAAAAAATATAAGATTATAAAAATAGGTAAAATTTTTAAAACAAAATATTATTATTTAGTAATTTATTTTAATTTAATTTTGAATAAATTTAGATTTTGCAATTATATTTTAATTTATATCACTCTAATTAATAATAGTTTATTAATTTATTTATTGATCATTATTAAAATATCTATTAATAAAATTATTTATATTGATTTTACATTATATATAATTATCAAGATTATTATAACTAAATAGTATATACACATTTAAAAAAAATAAAAATTATTATTTTTTCAATGGTTTTAAACTTCAAAAATTAGATAAAATCACCAAAGGCATAAACACTTAAACGACTAAACCCCAAAATACCTAAATACTTAAACCTTTAAACCTATATATCCTGAATAATAAATAATAAATCTCAATTTTATTTGTGTTCATTATAATTTTAAATATTTATTTTAATTATTTATTAGTTTATTTTTATAGAATTATAAATTACAAAATAAATAATGTGGAATACAAATATAATTTAAATAATTTACTTTTAATAACAAAAATATAAACTTATAAAAAAGAAAAATATTAAAAAAATTATTATTTAGTAATATATACTTTGATTTTGAATAAATTTAGATTTTGCAAATATATTTTAAATAATATATATCTTATTAATAATAGTTTATTAATTTATTTATTGATCATTATTATAATATCTAGCAATGTGATTATTTATATTGAATTTAAATGACTTATAAAAAGAAGCAAAAACTAAAAAACAAAAATTATTCTTTGGTAATAAATTTTACTTTGATTTTGAATAATTTTAGGTTTTGCAATTATATTTTAATTTTTATCTATCATATTAATAATAGCATATTAATTTATTTTTTGATAATTGATATCATATCTATCAATAAAATTGTTTATATTTAGTATATATTATATATAATTATAATGATTCTTATTAATAAATATTGTATTAATATTTTTAAAAAAATTTAAAATTATTATATTTCAAAGATTATAACCTTTGAAAATGTGAAAAAATTTTTAAATTTTTTTTAAAAGTGAATACAATATGATTCTATAATAATCTTAATAATTATTATCATATAAATTCAATATAAACTATTTTATTGATATTTATTATAATAATGATCATAAAAAAGTAATAACCAATTATTAATAAGATAAATATTGTTTAAAATATATTTGCAAAACCAAAAATGACTCAAAATCAATGTTAAATATTTTACTAAATATTAATTTTAAATTTTTAAATTTTCATATCCATTTATAAGCCTATATATTTTTTGATGAAAACAAAATTATTTAAATTATATTTTTTTCACTAATAATTTATTTTTTAATTTATATTCCTATAAAATTAAACTAATAAATAATTAAAATGTATATTTAAAATTATAATGAAGACTAATAAAAATGAGATTTATGATTTATTATTTAGGGTATAACTATTTAATTGTTTAATTTTTTTGTGGTTTTGGGGTTAAGGAGTTTAATAATTTATATGTTTACACATTTTCGTGTTTATAGGTTTTATTTAATCAATGAAATAACAAAACATTTATTTTTATGAATTTTCGTGATTTTCAAAGGCTATAACCTTTGAAAATATAATAATTTTTTAATAGTTCTAAAATATGAATACAATACTTAGTTATAATAATCTTAATAATCTTAATAATTATATTTGTTGTAGATTCAATATAAAAAAATGTATTAATATATATTATAAAAATGATCAAAAAATAAATTAATAAACTATTATTAATAAGTTTGATATTAATTAAAATATATTTGCAGAACCCAATATAATTCAAAATCAAAGTAAATTATATTACTAAATAAAATTTTAAATTTTTGAAATTTTGTTTATTTTTATAAGCTTATTTTTTTTTCATAAAAAATAATTTATTTAAATTATATATGTCTCACTCATTATTTATTTTGTAATTAAAATTTTTATAAAAATAAACTAAAAAATAATTAAAATGAATATTTAAAATTATAATGAAAACATATAAAAATGAGATTTATTATTTATTATTTAGGTTATATAGGTTTAATTGTTTAAGTATTTAGGGGGTTTTGGGGTTTAGGAGTCTAGAGACTTAAATGATTTGGCATTTAGTGGTTTATAAGTTTTAATTAAATAATAAAATAATAAAAAAATTATTTTTGTGATTTTTTATCATTTTTGAATGTTATAACCTTTTAAAATATAATAATTTTTAAATTTTTTACAAATATAAATATAATGTTTAGTTATAAGAATCTTAATAATTATAAGACATTAAGATTCAATATAAGTAATTTTATTGTTAGATATTATAAAAATGATCAAATAATAAATTAATAAACTATTCTTAATAACATTAATAGCAATTAAAATATAATTCCAAAACCTATATATAATGATTCAAAATCAAAGTAAAATATATTACTAAATAATAATTTTTTGCTTTTAAATTTTTACTTCTTTTTATATGCTTTGATTTTTTTATTGATTAAAAATAAATTTTTAAATTTATAGTTGTCTCGCTCATTATTTATTTTGTAATTAATATTTCTATAAAAAATAAACTAATAAATAATTAAAATGAATACTTAAAATTATAATGAATACAAATTAAAATGAGATTTATGATTTATTATATGTGGTATGCCGATTTAATTGTTTGATTATTTAGGAGTTTTGCCGTTAAAGAGTTTATCAATTTATGTTTTTAGGCATTTAGTTATTTATAGGTTTTATTTTTATAATAAAAATTTAAATTTCTTTTTTTGATTTTTTCTGATTTTAAAAGGTCATAACCTTTGAAAATAACATAATTTTCAAAATTTTTTGATAAGTGAATACAATGTAAAATTATATTAATCTTACTAATTATATATCATATAAATTCAATATAAATAATTTTAATGATAGATATTATAATAATGATCAAAAATTAAATTAAAAAACTTTTATTAATAATATAAATATTAATTAAAATATATTTACATAACACAAAATAATTCAAAATCAAATCAAAATATATTACTAAATAATAAAATTTAATTTTTAATTTTTTTTTTCTTTTTATAAGCTTATATTTTTTTTTATTAAAATAAATTATTTAAATAATATTTGTCTCACTCAAAATTTATTTTGTGATTAATTTTTCTAAATAATTAAACTATAAATAATTAAAATGAATATTTAAAATTATAATAAATAGAAATAAAATGAGATTTATTATTTATTAAGTAGTATATAGCTGTTAAAAGGTTTATGTATTTAGGGGTTTCGGCATTTATGAGCTTACTGATTTAAGTAAGTAAGCATTTAATGATCCATAGGTTTGATTTAAAAAAAGAAATAACAAAAAATTTAATTTTATTATTTTAAATGATTTTTTAAGGTTATAACCTTTGAAAATATAATTATTTTTGAATTTTTTTCAAAAGTGAATACAATATTTAGTTATAATAATCATTATATTTATATATCTTATAAATTCAATATAAACAATTTTATTGATATATATTCTAATAATTATCAAAAAATAAATTAAAAATCTATTATGAATAAGATTGATATTACTTAAAATATAATAACAAAATCTAAAATGATTCAAAAGCAAAGCAAAATATATTACTAAATAAAAATTATGTGTTTTTAAATTTTTATTCTTTTTATAAGCTTATCTATTTTTTGATGAAAAATAATTTTTATAAATAATATTTTTAACTCATAATTTATTCTATAATTAATACAGATATACAAATAAAAAACTAGATATAAAAATGATTTTTTTAAATTATATTGAAAACAAATAAAAATGATTTTTATTTAATATTAATTTAGTGTATACTGGTTTAAAGGATTTTCTATATAGTGGTATCGGGATTTTGTAGTTTAGTGATTTAAGTGTTTAGGCATTTAGTGGTGTATAGGTTTTATTTAAACAATGAAATAACAAAAAAAAATATTTTTTTTATATTTTTTCACAAGTTCAAAGGTTATTATTTAGGGTATACCAGTTTAATTTAAATTAGATCTATCTAACTAATAATTTATTTTGTAATTAATATTTCTATAAAAATAAACTGATAAATAATTAAAATAAAAATTTAAAATTAAACTGAATAAAAATTAAAATGAAATTTATTATTTATTATTAATGTATACCCGTTTAATTGTTTAAGTATTTAAAAGTTTTTTCATTTAAAAGTTTAGGGATTTATATTTTTAGGCATTTAGTGGTTTATATGTTTTATTTAAACAATAAAATAAAAAAAATTTGTGATTTTTTCTCATTTTCATAGGTCATAACCTTTGAAAATATAATAATATTTAATATTTTTTGAAATGTGAATATAATATTTAGTTATTATAATATTAATAATTATATATCTTATAAATTCAATATAAACAATTTTATTGATTGATATTATAATAATGATCAAAAATTAAATTGATAAACTATTAATAATAAGATAGTTATTAATTAAAAAATATTTTCAAAACTCAAATTGATTCAAAATTTAAGTAAAATATATTACTTAATAATACTTTTTAATTTTTAAATTTTTACTTATTTTATAAGCGTAAATACTTTTATTGATTAAAAATAAATTATTTAAATTATATTTCTCGCACTCATAATTTATTTTGTAATAAATATTTCTATAGAAATAAATTAATAAATAATTAAAATAAATATTTAAAATTATAATAAATAGAAATAAAAATTAGATTTTTTTAATTATTAAGTCGTAAATAGCAGTTTAATGAATTATGTATTTAGGCATTACGAGGTTTAAGAGTTTACTGATTTTACTGTGTATTCCATATAGTGGTTATAGGTTTTATTTAAGAAATAAATAAATATAAATTTTTTTTTTATTATTTTTTGATATTTTCAAATGTTATATCCTTTGAAAATATAATAATTTTTAAATTTTTTTCAAAAATGAATTCAATATTTAGTTATAATAATCATTATATTTATATTTCATATAAATTCAATATAAATAATTTTATTGATACATATTCTAATAATGATCAAAGAATAAATTAATAATCAATTATTAATAAGATAGATATCAATTAAATTATAATTACAAAACCCAAAATGATTCATAAGGAAAGAAAAATATATTACTATATAATAAATTTTTGTTTTGAAATTTTTTTTTGTTATTATAATTTTATCTATATTTTTTCATGAAAAATAATTTATATAAATTATATTTGTCTAGATCATAATTTATATTGTAATTAATATTTAATAAAAATAAACAAATAAATAATTAAAATGAATATTTTAAATTATAATGATAAAAATAATATTGAGATTTATTATTTATTATTTAAGGTTTACCAGTTTAAAAGGATTATCTATTTAGGGTTTTCGAGATTTCAGAGTTATTGACTTAAGTATTTAGGCATTTAGTAGTTAATAGGATTTATTTAAACAATGAAATAACGAAAAAAATATTTTTGATATTTTCTCAAATTTTCAAAGGTTATAACCTTTGAAAATGTGAAACACTATTTAGTAATAAGAATCATTATAATTATATATAATATAAACCAAATAAAAAAAATTTTATTGATAGATATGATATTAATTATCAAAAAATAAATTAATATGCTATTATTAATATGATGGATATAAATTAAAATATAATTGCAAAACCTAAAATTATTCAAATTCAAAGTAAAATTTATTACCAAATGATAATTTTTGTTTTTTAGTTTTTCCTTCTTTTTTAAGTTTATATTTTTTTTTGATGAAAAATAAATTATTTAAATTATATTTAAGGTTTACGAGTTTAATGTTTTAAGTATTTCGGGGCTTTTGTGTTTAGGAGTTTATAGATTTAAGTGTTTAGGCATTTAGTGGTCTATATGTTTTATTTAAACAATGATATAACAAAAAATTTATCTTTATTTTTTTTTTCTAATTTTCGAAGGTTATAACCTTTGAAAATATAAAAATTTCTTAATTTTTTTCAAATGTAAATATAATATTTAGTTATAATAATCTTAATAAATATAAGTCATTTAAATTCAATATAAATAATCACATTGATATATATTATAATAATGATCAATAAATAAATTAATAAACTATTATTAATAATATAGATATTTTTAAAATATATTTGCAAAATCTAAATTTATTCAAAATCAAAGTATACATTACTAAATAATAAGTTTTTTTAATATTTTGCTTTTTTTATAAGTTTATATTTTTGTTATTAAAAATAAATTATTTAAATTATATTTGTCTTCCTCATAATTTATTTTGTAATTTTTAATTTAATAAAATTAAACTAATAAATAATTAAAATAAATATTTAAAATTATAATGAATACAAATAAAATTAAGATTTATTATTTATTATTCATGATATACAGGTTTAATGGTTTATGTATTTAGGTGTTTTTGGGTTTAGTCATTTAAGTGTTTATGCCTTAAGTGATTTTATCTAATTTTTGAAGGTTATAACCTTGGAAAATATAATAATTTTTATTTTTTTTAAATGTGAATATAATATTTAGTTATAATAAGCTTGATAATTATATATATTGTAAAATCAAAATAAATAATTTTATTAATAGATATTATAATAATGATCAATAAATAAATTAATAAACTATTATTAATTAGAATGATATAAATTAAAATATAATTACAAAATCTAAAATTATTCAAAATTAAATTAAAATAAATTACTAAATCATAATATTTTGTTTTAAAAATTTTGCCTCTTTTTATAATCATATATTTTTTTGATGAAAAATAAATTATTTATATTATATCTATCTCACTAATTATTTATTTTGTAATTAATATTTTTTAAAAATATAAACTGATAAATTATTAAAATGAATATTTAAAATTATAATAATACTAATAAAAATGAGATGTATTATTTATTATTTAGAGTATACTAATTTAAAGGCTTATGTATTTATGGGCTTTGGGGTTTAGGAGTTTAGTCATTAATAATTTAGGTATTTTGTGGTTTATAGATTTTATTTAAAAAATCTAATAACAAAAAATTTATTTTTTTATTTTTTTCTTATTTTCAAAGGCTATAACCTTTGTAAACTTAATAATTTATAAATTTTTTTAAAATGTGAAAATATTATTCTGTTATAATAATCTAAATAATTATATATTATGTAAATTCAATATAAATAATTTTTTATAGATATTATGATGACGATAATAAAATAAATTAATAAACTATTATTAATAAGATAGATATTAAATAAAATTTATTTGCAAAACCTAAATTGATTCAAAATCAAAATAAAATATATTAATAAGATAGATATTAAATAAAACTATTATTAATAGATTAAATATACAGGTTTAAAAGATTATATATTTAGGAGTTTTGGGATTTAAGAATTTAGTGATTTAAGTGTTTAGTCATTTAGTAGTTTATAGGTTTTATTTGAAAAATAAAATAACAAAAAAAAAATTTTTGTGTTTTGTTATCATTTTTGAAGGATCATATTGATAATCTTAATAACCTTTGAAACTATAACAATTTTTAAATTTTTTTTAAATGTGAATACTATATTTAGTTATGATAATCTTAATAATTATATATCATGTAAAATTAATATAAACAATTATATTGATATATATTATAATAATGATCATACAAAAGATTAATAAATAATTCTTAATAAGATAAATATTGTTTAAAATATATTTACAAAACCTAAAATGATTCAAAATCAAAGTAAAATATTTTACTAAATATTAATTTTAAACTTTTGTATCCATTTATAAGCTTATATATTTTTTGATGAAAAATAAATTATTTAAATTCTATTTGTATCACTATTAATTTATTTTTTAAATTATATTTCTATAAAAATAAACCAATAAATAATTAAAATGTATATATAAAATTATAATGAATACTAATAAAAATGAGATTTATGAATAATTATTTAAGGTATAACTATTTAATTGTTTAAGTTTATTGTTGTTTTTTTGTTAATTAGTTTATTAATTTATATGTTTACACATTTAGATGTTTATAGGTTTTATTTAATAAATGAAATAACAAAAAAATTATTTTTATGAATTTTCGTGATTTTCAAATTTTATAAGCTTTGAAAATATAATAATTTTTAATAGTTCTAAAATATGAATACAATACTTACTTATAATAATCTTAATAATTATATTTGATGTAAATTCAATATAAAAAATTTTATTAATATATATTATTTTGATGATCAAAAAATAAATTAATAAACTATTATTAATAAGATAGATATTAATTAAAATATATTTGTAGAACCCAAAATAATTCAAAATCAAAGTAAATTATATTACTAAATAAAATTGTAAATTTTTGAAAGTTTGTTAATTTTTATAAGCTTATATTTTTTTAATGAAAAATAATTTATTTAAATTATATATGTCTCATCATTATTTATTTTTTAATTAATATTTCTATAAAAATAAACTAAAAAATAATTAAAATGAATATTTAAAATTATAATGAATACAAATAAAAATGAGATTTATTATTTATTATTTAGGTTATATAGGTTTAATGTTTTAAGTATTTAGGGGGTTTTGGATTTTAGGAGTCTAGAGATTTAAATGTTTAGGCATTTAGTGGTTTATAATTTTTTTTTAAATAATAAAATAAAAAAAAATTATTTTTGTGATTTTTGATCATTTTTTAAGGTTATAACCTTTGAAAATATAATAATTTTTAAATTTTTTTAAATGTAAATATGATATTTAGTTATAATAATCATAATAATTATAAGACATTTAAATTCAATATAAGTAATTTTATTGCTAGATATTATAAAATTGATCAAATAATAAATTAATAAACTATTCTTAATAAGATTGATACCAATTAAAATATAATCGCAAAACTTAAATATAATGATTCAAAATCAAAGTAAAATATATTACTAAATAATAATTTTTTGTTTTTAAATCCTTACTTCTTTTTATATGCTTATATCTTTTTTTGATTAAAAATAAATTATTAAAATTATAGTTGTCTCGCTCATTATTTATTTTGTAATTAATATTTCTATAAAAAATAAACTAATAAATAATTAAAATGAATATTTAAAATTATAATGAATACAAATTAAAATGATTTTTATGTTTTATTATATGTGGTATACCAGTTTGATAGTTTGATTATTTAGGAGTTTTTTGTTTAGGAGTTTATCAATTTATGTTTTTAGGTATTTAGTGGTTTATAGGTTTTATTTATATAATAAAATTAAAAAAAAATTTAATTTTTTTTTGATTTTCAAAGGTTATAACCTTTAATAATAAAATAATTATTAAAATTTTTTTAAATGTGAATACTATGTATAATTATATTAATCATACTAATTATATATCATATAAATTCAATATAAACAATTTTAATGATAGATATTATAATAATGATCAAAAATTAAATTAATAAACTATTATTAATAATTTAAATATTAATTAAAATATATTTACATAACACAAAATGATTCAAAATCAAATCAAAATATATTACTAAATAATAATATATAATTTTTAAATTTGTCCTTCTTTTTATAAGCTTATATTTTTTTTGTTTAAAAATAAATTATTTAAATAATATTTGTCTTACTCGAAATTTATTTTGTAATTAATTTTTCTAAATAATTAAACTATAAAGAATTAAAATGAATATTTAAAATTATAATAAATAGAAATAAAAATGAGATTTATTATTTATTAAGTTGTATATAGATGTTAAAATGTTTATATATTTAGAGGTTTCGGGGTTTATGAGCATACTAATTTAAGTAAGTAAGCATTTAATGGTCTATAGGTTTTATTTAAAAAATAAAAAAAACTAAAAATTTATTTTTATTATTTTTTCTCATTTTTTAAGATTATAACCTTTGAAAATATAATAATTTTTAAATTTTTTCCAAAAGTAAATACAATATTTATTTATAATAATCATAATAATTATATATCATATAAATTCAATATAAATAATTTTATTGATAGATATTCTAATAATTATAAAAAATAAATTAAAGATATATTATGAATAAGATTGATATTACTTAAAATATAATATCAAAAACTAAAATGATTCAAAGTCAAAGCAAAATATATTACTAATTATTAGTTATTTGTTTTTAAATTTTTATTCTTTTTATAAGCTTATCAATTTTTTGATGATAAATAATTTTCATAAATTATATTTTTTACTCATAATTTATTTTATAATTATTACATATATAAAAATAAAAAACTAAACAATCAAAATGAAAATTTAAATTATAATGAAAACAAATAAAAATGAAATTTATTAATTATTATTTAGGGCATACCAATTTAAAGGGTATCTATATTGGGGTATCGGCATTTTGTACTTTAGTGATTTAAATGCTTTGGCATTTAGAGGTTTATAGGTTTTATTTAAACAATAGAATAACAAAGGAAAAATATTTTTTTTTATTTTTTCACATTTTCAAAGGTTATAACCTTTGAAAATATGATAATTTTAAAATTTTTTTCAAAAGTGAATACATAATTTAGATATAATAATCATTATATTTATATATCATATAAATTCAATATAAACAATTTAAATTATAAATATTCTAATAATGATAAAAAATAACTTAATAATCTATTATTAATAACATAGATATCAATTAAAATATATTTACAAAACCTAAAATGATTCAGAAGCAAAACAAATTATATTACTATAGAAAAATTTTTTGTTTTGAAATTTTTTTTATTTTAAAAGGTTTATCTATAATTTTTTGATTAAAAATAATTTATATAAATTATATTTGTGTAACTCATAAATATTTTTGTATTTAATATTTATATAAAAATAAATAATTAAATAATTAAAATGAATATTTAAAATTATAATTAAAAAAATAAGATTTATTATTTATTATTTTGGGTATTCCTGTCTAATTTAAATTAGATCTGTCTTACTAATAATTTATTTTGTATTTAATATTTCTATAAAAATAAATTTAAAATTAATTAAAAAAAATTTAAAATTATTAATTACTAATAATTAATATGATATTTATGATTTATTATTAATGTATACTAGTTTAATAGTTTAAGTATTTAGAGGTTGTCTTTTAGGAGTTTAGCGATTGAGGTTTTTAGGCATTTAGTTGTTTATAGGTTATATTTAATCAATAAAATAACAAAAAAAATATTTGTAATTTTTTCTCATTTTCATATGTTATAACCTTTGAAAATATAATAATATTTAAAATTTTTTGAAATGTGAATACAATATTTAGTTATAATAATATTAGTAATAATATATGATATAAATTTAATATAAATAATTATATTGATAGATATTATAATAATGATCAAAAATTAAATTAATACACTACTAATAATAAGATATATATTAATTAAAAAATATTTACAAAACCCAAATTGATTAAAAATTAAAGTAAAATATATTACTGGATAATAATTTTTAAATTTAAATTTTTACTTCTTATATAAGCGTATATAATTTTTTTGATTAAAAATAAATTATTTAAATTATATTTGTTGCACTCATAATTTATTTTATCATAAATATTTTTATAAAAATAAACTAATTAATAATTAAAATGAATATTTAAAACTATAATAAATAGATATTAAAATTAGATTTATTAATTATTATGTATTATATAGCAGTTTAATGGTTTATGTATTTAGGTATTACGGGGTTTAGGAGTTTACTGATTTAATTGTGTATGAATTTAGTGGTTTATATGTTTTATTTAAAAAATAAAATAACAAAACAATTATTTTTATTATTTTTTGATATTTTCAAAGGATATAACCTTCGAAAATATAATAATTTTTAAATTTTTTTCAAAAGTGAATTGAATATTTAGTTATAATAATTATTATATTTATATATTTTAGTGATAAATATTCTAATAATGATCAAAATATAAATTAATAATCTATTATTAATAAGATTGATATCAATTAAAATATAATTACAAAACATAAAATGATTCAGAAGCAAAGCAAAATATATTACTATATAATAATTTTTTGTTTTCAATTTTTTTTTATTTTGAAAAGTTTATCTATATTTTTTTGATAAAAATAATTTACATAAATTATATTTGTCTAACTCAAAATTTATTTTTTAATTAATATTTATATAAAAATAAAAAATTAATAATTAAAATGAATATTAAAAATTATAATGAAAAAAAAACGAGATTTATTATTTATTATATATTTTTTAGGGTATACCGGTTTAATTTAAGTTAAATCTGTCTCACTAATAATTTATTTTTTAATTAATATTTCTATAAAAATAATCTAATAAATAATTAAAATAAAAATTAAAATTATACTGAATAATTAATATAATTTATTTTGTTCCTCTCTCAACTCTAGAATGATTGCTAAAGCTCTAACCAAAATAATAGCTTTTACTTTATCTCTATTACATCTCATCATATTTGATGTTTAATCACTGGGCTATCAAAGGTATTTTGACTCATGTACACTAAAAGACTAAACCAAAGTTGTACCCCTATGTGTTGAAATAACTAGTTGTTGAGGATGCTATATATATTGAATATTGTAATTTCTTCTAAATTATATCTCATGCACACACTCAAAGCACTTTTTTTAAAACATAGTTCACCTCTAAAAAAATAACCACCTTATAGCATATTAGAACAAACTAGCCCAGGGCAGTTTGAGCAGGGCAAGAAGTATGGGCTCTCTTTCAATCAAGAATCAAAATATTTAATTTATTGGCATTTCTAAGCCCTTTTTTTATATCCTCATGGATATGAAAAGTATCATTTCTTTTTTTTTATATTAAATGAGTTATGTATACAAGCTCACAATACCCAAAAAGGTGTAAATGAATCATATTCAAATGTATAAAAGGTTTTAATCATTACTCAAAATATTAGTCTTGCATATTGACACTTGAAGTTACAAATCAAAGGAAAATGCCATTGTGATATTTCCAATCCCAAGAATTTTAGTTATAGAAAGTTATAAATAGTAGTACTCGAGCTTTAACTATTTCTAGGGTCATGACTTTTGCTCTTGAGGAATGTCCAAAATTACAATCATTCATAGTGCAATGACTTTGCAATATTAAGATAAAATGCAGATGCTATGGTGATATCCAATATTGTGACCAAGTATTATAGTGATTAAATATGTATTCATGATCTTTCTTAGTGCCATAACAATATGTTAAACAGAGAGACACAAGTTATGGCATATTCTCATCGATATGATTTTGTGTTCTAGAGATAAAATATACAATCATGACCATAGCTAATGCTACAATAATCTAAAGCAAGAAAGAGACTGAATGCATAACTCACCCCTTGAGTCATGACTTTGTGTTACATATACAAAAAGATAAAACTGTGACATTCCTAAAAGTTGTGAATTTCAATTTAAATTTAATACTTAATCATTTGATTATAAAAGTGCAAAACATGAGAGTTAGGATTTAGGGTTTATAGACCAGGGTTATAGTTTATGGTTTAAGGTTTAGGATAAAAAGTTTAGGGTTTGTGGTTTTTTTTTGGAAAATACACACTTTATTTATCATTTAGGCACACAACTTACAAGAGACTAAAAAGCCGACTAATTTAGGCTAGCCCACCAAATCCTATGCACCTTAATGATTCTATGCATAAAAAACATAAAAAAACATAATGCCTAATAATTCCAAGCGTACGAAAACAACTAAAATCATCTGGCATTACCGGACTTCAGAGTTGGCATTGAGTCATTAAGTGCACTGCGTCCTTTCCATTTGGATTTGTCCAAGCCTTTTGGAGGAACCTGAATGATGCACCATATTAAAACTATGCAAATATAAGATTGTGAATGTGTGTGACATGCAGCATCAAGCATTTGTCTATATCATTGCTATGCAATGGAATACATGTAAAATTGAATACCCATAAATCCACAAGTCCATATCTACGCACTTTGTCAATTCATTCTCACCTCTGAATTCCACATTCTTTTGCTCCAATGATCCTCAAAAGAGTATCTCTTGGATTAGAATGATTCCTCCTCGAGCTCCAAAAAGTGGTTGTATATTTCACCGACAAAATATAAAAAAATATGCATGCATCGGTGTGCATGTGTGATGAGGTTCATCTCATAGTCTAATTATCTACGTGTACAAAAAAGCTAGAATACAAGTAAAATTACAAATTGCTATAAAGATGGGTCTTATGCTCCCAGGAGTCTAGCATCACCTAATGTGTATTTACAAAATGCATTAGTGGGCCCCACTTACTCATTGGTCCAGTTGCCCTCATTGCATGCTACATAGAAAACACACAAGATTTTGTGTGTGAGTATGTCATGATCCATCTCTACAAGTGCATGGTGCATACAATGTCCAAAATACAAATATGACTACAAACATAAACTACAAGTTTGAATCTTTCGCTCTAGTGTGGCTGGTATGGACTCCATTGTTTAGTGGCCCTGCTTGGTGATGCTTCGGATTTTGCTGGCTCTCCAATTAATCATGGATTGCCCTCTACTCTTGTTGGGCGATGGTTGGGTGGCCCTCTATGTTGCCTGATAGGGCTAGTGGGACCCACTCCTAGCTACTCATGGGTTTACTACCGACAACTTTGCTCGTTCTCGTAAGTTATTTTAATGTTATCATCCTGGCTTGCTAGTGGGGCCCTCTACAAGCTGGTGGTCCATACTTCTGGCTGCTTCCAGGACTTGCTGGCCCCTCTAAATGCTACACTAAAATGGACAAGAATATGTGCATGTGTGTACTGTGGTTCATCGCTATGTGTGTGTGTTGCAGCAGTATCAGGGTTTAGGAGCTTAGTAATTTCAGTATTTAGGTATTTTTTTTGTTTATCGGTTTAATTTAAATAATTAAATAACAAAAAAAATCATTTTTATGATTTTTTCTCATTTTTACGGTTATGACCATCGAAAATATTTTAATTTTTAATTTTTTTTTCAAATGTTAATACAATATTTAGTTATAATAATCATAAAAATTAAATATCATGTAAATTTAATATAAATAATTTTATTGATCGATATTATAATACTGATCATAAAATAGATTAATAACCTATTTTTAATAAGATAGATATTAATTAAAATATATTTGCAAAACCTAAAACGATTCAAAATCAAAGTAAAATATATTACTAAATAATAATTTTTTTTTTAAAATTTTTGATTCTTTTTATAAGCTTATAAATTTTTTTGATGAAGATAAATTATTTAAATTATATTTGTTTCATTCATAATTTTATTTTGCAATTAATATTTCTATAAAAATAAAATAATAAATAATTAAAATGAATATTAAAATTATAATGAATACAAATAAAAATGATATTTATGATTAATTATTTAGGGCATACCAGTTTAATGGTTTAAGTATTTAGGAATTTAGGAGTTTAGAGATTTAATTGTTTAGGCATTTAGTAGTTTATATGTTTTATTTAAATAATGAAATAACAAAAAAATTATTTTTAAAATTTTTTATAAATTTTGAACGTTATAACCTCTATAAATATAATAATTTTTAAATTTTTTTCAAATGTGAATACAATATTTAATTATAATAAACTTAATAAATATATATCATGTAAATTAAAAATAAACAATTTTATTAATAGAAGTTAATAAACTAAATATAAATATAAATAAAATAATGATCAAAAAATAAATTAATAAACTATTATTTTTTGATAGATATTTATATATTATTTATAAATACTTAAACCTTTAAAAATGGTTTAAATGTTTAAGTATTTAAAGGTTTTGTGGTTTTGAGATTTAGGAGTCTAATGATTTAAGCATTTAAGTATTTAGTAGTTTATCGGTTTTATATAAATAATAAAATAACAAAAAATTTATTTTTGTGATTTTATCTCATTTTCAAAGATGATAACCTTTAAAAATATCATAATTTTTAAATTATTTTCAAATGTAAATATAATATTTAGTTATAATAATCTTTATAATTATATAATATGTAAATTCAATATAAACAATTTTATTGATAAATATTCTAATAATGATCAAAAAATAAATAAATAATCTATTATTAATAAGATAGATATCAATTATAAAATAATTACAAAACCTAAAATGATTGTGAAGCAAACCAAAATATATTACTATATAATAATTTTTTGTTTTGAAATTTTTTTTTAAAAAAGTTTATTTATATTTTTTTGAAGAAAAATAATTATATAAATTATATTTGTGTAACTCATAATTTATTTTGTAATTAATATTTATATAAAAATAAAAAAATAAATAATTAAATTTGAATATTTAAAATTAAAATGAAAAAAACAGAGATTTATTCTTTATAATTTAGGATATACCGGTTTAATTTAAATTAGATCAATCTCAATAATAATTTATTTTGTAATTAATATTTCTATAAAAATAAACTGATAAATAATTAAAATTATACTGAATAATTAAAATAATTAATTTTGTTCCTCTCTCAACTCTAGAATGATTGCTAAAGCTCTAACCAAAATAATAGGAGCTTTTACTTTATCTCTATTATGTCTCATTATATTTGATGTTGAATCACTGGGCTATCAAAGGTAATTTGACTAATGTACGCTAACAGGCCAAACCAAAGTTGTACCCCTATGTGTTGAAATAGCTAGTTGTTGAGTATGCTATTTATATTGATTATTGTAATTTCTTCTAAAATATCTCTCATGCACACACTCAAAGAAATTTTTTTAAAACATAGTTCACCTCTAAAAAAATAACCACCTTGTAGCCTATTAGAACAAATTAGCCCCAGGGCTGTTTGAGCAGGGCAATAAGTATGTGCTCTCTTTCAATCAAGAATCAAAAAATTTATATTATTAGCATGTCTAAGCCTTTTTTTTATATCCTCATGGATATGAAAAGTATCATTTCTTTCTTTTTATATTAAATGAGTTATGTATACAAGCTCACAATACCCAAAAAGGTGTAAATGAATCATATTCAAATGTATAAAAGGTCTTGATCATTGCTCAAAATA
The DNA here is from genome assembly GCA_029783825.1 of Sapria himalayana. Classification (NCBI taxonomy): domain Eukaryota; kingdom Viridiplantae; phylum Streptophyta; class Magnoliopsida; order Malpighiales; family Rafflesiaceae; genus Sapria; species Sapria himalayana. Next base: position 169,066 of record JAREIK010001912.1, read on the forward strand.
TTAGTCTTGCATATCGACACTTGAGGTCATAAATCAAAGGAAAAAGCCATAGTGATATTTCTAATCCCAAGAATGTTAGCTATAGAATGTTATAACGAGTAGTACTCGAGCTTTAACTATTTCTAGGGTCATGACTTTTGCTCTTGAAGAATGTCCAAAGTTACAATGATTCCTAGTGCAATGACTTTGCAATATAAAGATAAAATTCACAAGCTATGGTCATATCAAATACCGTGACCCAGTATTATAGTGATTAAATATATATTCATGATCATTCTTAGTGCCATATCAATATGTTCAATAGAGAGACACAAGTTCTGGCATATTCTCATCGATATGATTTTGTGTTCTAGAGACAAAATATACAATCATGACCATTGCTAATGCTACAATAATCTAAAGAAAGAAAGTGACTGAATTCAAAACTCAACCCTTGAGTCATGACTTTGTGTTGCATATACAAAAAGATAAATCTATGACATTCCAAAAAGTTGTGAATTTCAATATAAATTTAACACTTAGTCATTTGATTATAAAAGTGCAAAACATGAATTTAGGATTTAGGGTTTATGTATTAGGGTTATAGTTTATGGTTTAAGGTTTAGGATTTAAAATTTAGGGTTTATGTTTTTTTTTGTTTTTTTTGGAAAATAACACTTTATTTATCATTTAGGCACACAACTTACAAAAGACTAAAAAGCTCACTAATTTAGGCCAGCCCACCAAATCCTATGCACCTTAATGATTCTATGCATAAAATACATAAAAAAACATAATGCTTAATAATTCCAAGTGTAAGAATACAACTAAAATCACCTGGCATTTCCGGACTTCATAGTTGGCATTTAGTCATTATGTGCTCTGCATGCTTTCCATTCGGATTTGCCCAAGCCTTTTGGAGGAACATGAATTATGCACCATATTAAAACTATGCAAATATAAGATCGTGCATGTGTGTGACATGCAGCATCAAGCATTTGCCTATGTCATTGATATGCAATGGAATACATGTAAATCTGAATACCCATAAATCCACATGTCCATATCTATGGTACTTTTTCAATTCATTCTCACCTCTGAATTCAACATTCTTTTGCTCCAATGATCCTCAAAAGTGTCTCTTGGGTTAGAATGCTTCCTCCTTGAGCTCCAAGAAGTGGCTGTACGTTGCACCGACAAAATATCAAAAAACATGCATGCATCGGTGTGTATGTGTGATGAGTCCCATCTCATAGTCTAATTAACTACGTGTAAAACCAAGCTAGAATACAAATTAAAATTACAAAATGCTATAAAGATAGGTCTTCTTCTTCCGGAAGTGTAGCATTGCCTAATGTGTATTTACAAACTACATTAGTGGGCCCCACTTAGAGATACTCATGGGTCCAGTTTCCCTAATTGCATGCTACATAGAGAACAGACAAGATTGTGTGTGTGAGTATATCATTATCCATCTCTACAAGTACATGGTGCATACAAAGTCCAAAATACAAATAAGAGGACAAAATTAACTACAAGTTTGAATCTTTCGCTCCCGTGTGGCTGGTCTGGACTCCATTGCTTACCGGCCCTGCTTGGTGATTCTTCAGATTTTGTGGGCTCTCCAATTAATAATGGATTACCCGCTACTCCTATTGGGCGATGGTTGGGTGGCCCTCTATGCTGCTTGATAGGGCTAGTGGGACCCACTCCTAGCTACTCCTGGGTTTACTCCGGACCACTTTGCTCGCTCTCATCAGTTTTCTGAATGTTATCATTCCTGCTTGCTAGCGGGGTCCTCTACAAGCTGGTGGCCCATACTTCTAGCTGCTTCTAGGACTTGCTAGCCCCTCTAAATGCGACACCAAAATCTACAAGAATATGTGCACGTGTGTACTATGGTCCGTCGCTATGTGTGTGTGGTGCAGAAGTATCAGGGTTTAGGAGTTTAGTAATTTAAGTATCTAGCTATTTTGTGGTTTATAGGTTTTATTTAAATAATTAAATAAGAAAAAAATTATTTTTATGATTTTTTCTCATTTTCAAGGTTATAACCATTGAAAATATTATAATTTTTAATTTTTTTTCAAATGTTAATACAATATTTAATTATAATAATTATAAAAATTAAATATTAGGTAAATTTAATATAAATAATTTTATTAATCGATATTATAATACTGATCATAAAATAGATTAATAAAATATTATTAATATGATAGATATTAATTAAAATATATTTACCAAACCTAAAACAATTCAAAAGCAAAGTAAAATATATTACTAAATAATAATTTTTTATTTTTAAATTTTTGATTCTTTTTATAAGCTGATAAATTTTTTGATGAAGATAAATTATTTAAATTATATTTGCCTCATTCATAATTTTATTTTGTAATTAATATTTCTATAAAAATAAACTATTAAATAATTAAAATGAATATTAAAATTATAATTAATACATATAAAAATGAGATTTTTGATTAATCATTTAGGGTATACTGGTTTAATGGTTTAAGTAATTAGGAGTTTAGGAGTTTAGTGATTTAAGTGTTTAGGCATTTAGTAGTTTATATGTTTTATTTAAATAATGAAATAACAAAAAAATTATTTTTGAAATTTTTTATCAATTTTAAAGGTTATAACCTTTATAAATATAATAATTTTTAAATTTTTTTCAAATGTGAATACAATATTTAATTATAATAAACTTAATAAATATATATCATGTAAATTAAAAAATAAACAATTTTATTGATAGATATTAATAAACTAAATATAAATATAAATATATTAATGATCAAAAAATAAATTAATAAACTATTATTTACTGATAGATATTTATATATTATTTATAAATACTTAAACCTTTAATGATGGTTTAAATGATTAAGAATTTAATAGTTTTTGGGTTTTGGAGTTTAATGATTTAAGTTTTTAGGCATTTAGTAGTTTATAGGTTTTATATAAACAATAAAATAACAAAAAATTTATTTTTGTAATTTTATCTCATTTTAAAAGATGATAACCTTTAAAATTATAATATTTAGTTATAATAATCTTAATAATTATATATCATGTAAATTCAATATAAACAATTTTATTGATAATATTCTAATAATGTTCAAAAAATAAATTAATAATCTATTATTAATAAGATAGATATCAATTAATATATAATTACAAAACCTAAAAAGATTCCTAAGCAAAGCAAAATATATTACTATATAATAATTTGTTGCTTTAAATTTTTTTTTTCTTTTAAAAAGTTAATATATAATTTTTTGATGAAAAACAATTTATATAAATTATATTTGTCTAACTCAATTTATTTTGTAATTAATATTTATATATAAATAAACAAATAAATAATTAAAATGAATATTTAAAATTATAATGAAAAAAATAAAAATGAAATTTATTATTTATTACTTAGGATATACATGTTTAAAAAAAATATTTATTTAGGGTTTTCGTGATTTAAAAGTTATTGATTTAAGTATTTAGGCATTTAATAGTTTATAGGTTTTAATCAAACAATAATATAACAAAAAAATTTATTTTTGATATTTTTTCAAATTTTCAAAATTTTATAACATTTGAAAATATAAAAATTTTAAAATTTTTTAAAAATATGAATACAATATTTAGTAATAATAAATATTATAACTATATATAATATAAATTAAATATAAAAAATTTTATTGATAGATATTATATCAATTATCAAAAAAAATTAATAAACTATTATTAATATGATAGATATAAATTAAAATATAATTTAAAAACCTAAAATGATTCAAAATCAAAGTAAAATTTATAACTAAATAATAATTTTTTTAGTTTTTGCATCATTTTATAAGCTTATATGTTTTTTTTGATAAAAAATATATTATTTAAATTATATTTGTATCACTCATAATTTATTTTGTAATTAATATTTCTTTAAATTATTTAAATTATATTTAAGGTTTACAATTTAAAGGTTTATGTATTTAGGGGCTTCGGGGTTTAAGAGTTTAGATAATTATATATTTATGCATTTAATGGTTTATAAGTTTTGTTTAAACAATGATATAACAAAAAGTTTATTTTTGTTATTTTTTCACATTTTTGAAGGTTATAAACTTTGAAAATATAACAATTTTAAAATTTTTTTTATATGTGAATACTGTATTTTGTTATGATAATCTTAATAATTATATATCATGTAAATTCAATATAAATAATTATATTGATAGATATTATATTAATATTCAAAAAATTAATTAATAAACTATTCTTAATAGATAGATATTATTTTAAATATATTTGCAAAACGCAAATTTATTCAAAATCAAAATAAAATATATTACAAGATAATACTTTCTTTGATGTTTTGCTTCTTTTTAAAGTTTGTTTTTTTGTTATTAAAAGTAAATTATTTAATTATATTTGTCTTCCTCATAATTTATTTTTAATTTTTAATTCTATAAAAATAAACTAATAAATAATTAAAATGAATATTTAAAATAATAATGAATACAAATAAAATTGAGATTTCTTAGTTATTATTCAGGATATACTAGTTTAATGTTTTAAGTATATAGGAATTTTGGGGTTTAGTGATTTAAGTGATTAGGCCTTAAGTGATTTATAGTTTATATTTAAAGAATGAAAAAATAAAAAATTTAATTTTTTGATTTTTTTTAAATTTTTGAAGGTTATAACCTTTGAAAATATAATAATTTTTAATTTTTTTAAATGTGAATATAATATTCAGTAATAATAATCTCAATAATTATATATAATGTTAACTCAATATAAATAATTTTATTATTAGATATTATAATAATGATCAAAAAAAAATTAATAAACTATTATTGATAACAATGATATAAATTAAAATATAATTGCAAAATCTAAAATGATTAAAAATAAAAATAAAATATATTACTAAATAATAAAATTTTGTTTTTAAAATTTTGCCTCTTTTTATAAGGATATATTTTTTTTGATAAAAAATAAATTCTTTAAATTAGATATGTCTCACTAATAATTTATTTTGTATTTAATATTTATATAAAAATAATCTGATAAATAATTAAAATAAAAATTTAAAATTATACTTAATAAAAATTAAATTAAGATTTATGATATTTTATTAATGTACACCTATTTAATGGTTTAAGTATTTATAGGTTTTGTCATTAAGGAGTTTAGCAATTTATGTTTTTAGGCATTTAGTGGCTTATAGGTTTTATTTAAACAATAAAATAACTAAAAAAAATTTGTAATTTTTTATGATTTTAATAGGTCATAACCTTTGAATAAATAATAATATTTAAAATTTTTTGAAATTGGAATACAATATTTAGTTATAATAATATTAATCATTATATATCATATAAATTCAATATAAATAATTTTATTGATAGATAAAATAATAATGATCAAAATTTAAATTAATAAACTATTAATAAAAAGATTAATATTAATTAAAAAATATTTACAAAACCCAAATTGATTCAAAATTAAAGTAAAATATATTACTAAAAAATAATTTTTAATTTTTAAATTTTTACTTCTTTTATAGGCATATATTTTTTTGATTAAAAATAAATTAATTAAAATATATATGTAGTACTCATAATTTAATTTGTAATAAATATTTCTATAAAAATAAACTAATAAATAATGAAAATGAATATTTAAAATTATAATAAATAGAAATAAAAATTAGATTTATTAATTATAAAGTAGTATATTGCGGTTTAATGGTATTTATTTAGGCATTATGAGGTTTAGGAGTTTACTGATTTAACTGTGTATGCATTTATTGGTTTATAGGTTTTATTAAAAAATAAAATAATAAAAAAATTATTTTTAATATTTTTTGATATTTTCAAAGGTTAACCTTTGAAATATAATAATTTTAAAATTTTTTTTTAATGTGAATACAATATTTAGTTATAATAATTATTATATTTATATTTCATATAAATTAAGTATAAAAAATTTTATTGATTAATATTCTAATAATGATCAAAAAATAAATTAATAATCTATTATTAATAAGATAGATATCAATTAAAATATAATTACAAAACCTAAAATGATTAAGAAGAAAAGTAAAATATATTACTATATAATAATTTTTTGTTTTGAAATTTATTTTTTTCTTTTAAAAGTTTTATCAATATTTTTTTGATGAAAATTAAATTATATAAATTATATTTGTCCAACTCAATTTATTTTATAATTAATATTTATATATAAATAAACAAATAAATAATTAAAATGAATATTTAAAATTATAATGAAAAAAATGAGATTTATTATTTATTATTTAGGGATACCAGTTTAATTTAAATTAGATCTGTCTCACTTATAATTTATTTTGTAATTAATTTTTCTATTAAATAAATTTATAAATAATTAAAATAAAAATTTAAAATTATTATGAATAAAAATAAAAATGAGATTTAGATTTATTATTCATGTATACCAGTTTAATGATTTAAGTATTTAATGCTTTTGTCGTTAGGAGTATAGCAATTTATGTTTTTAGGCTTTTAGTGGTTTATAAGTATTATTTAAAAAAATAAAATAACAAAAAAAAATTTTATAATAAAAATAGTATATAGTATACCAGTTTAATGGTTAAATTATTTAGGGGTTTTGTTGTTTAGTAGTTTAGCAATTTATGTTTTTACGCTTTTAGTGGTTTATAGGTTTTAATTATATAATAAAAATAAAAAAAATTTTGATTTTTTTTAGATTTCAGAGGGTATAATCTTTGAAAAGAAAATAATTTTTGAAATTTTTTGAAATGTGAATACCATATATAATTATATTAATCTTACTAATTATATATTATATAAATTAAAATTTAAATAATTTTAATGATAGATATTATAATAATGATCAAAAATTAAATTAACAAACTATTATTAAAAATCTAAATATTAATTAAAATATATTTACATAACACAAAATGATTCAAAATAAAATAAAAATATATTACTAAATAATAAAATTTAATTTTTATATCTTTTTACAAGCTTATATTTTTTTATGATTAAAAATAAATTAGTTAAATAATATCTGTCTCACTCGAAATTTATTTTGTAATTAATTTTTCTAAAAATTAAAATATAAATAATTAAAATGAATATTTAAAATTATAATAAATAGAAATAAAAATGAGATATATTATTTATTATGTAGTATACAGTTGTTATAAGGTTTATGTATTTAGGGGATTCGGGTATTATGAGCTACTGATTTAAGTAAGTAAACATTTAGTGGTCTATAGGTTTTATTTAAAAAAGAAATAACAAAAAATTTATTTTTTGTATTCTTTCTCATTTTGTAAGATTAAAACCTTTGAAAATATAATAATTTTTAAATTTTTTTCAAAAGTGAATACAATATTTATTTATAATAATCATAATAGCTATATATCATATAAATTCAATATAAACAATTGTATTCATAGATATTTTAATAATTATCAAAAAATAAATTAAAAATCTATTATGAATAAGATTAATATTACTTAAAATATAATATCAAAACCTAAAATGATTCAAAATCAAAGCAAAATATATTACTTAATAATAATTATTTGTTTTTAAATTTTTATTCTTTTTATAAGCTTATCTATTTTTTGATAAAAAATAATTTTTATAAATTATATTTTTAACTCATAATTTATTTTTTAATTAATATATATTTATAAATAAAAAACATAACAATCAAAATGAATTTTTTAAATTATAATGAAAACAAATAAAAATGAGATTTATTAATTATTATTTAGGTTATACCTGATTAAAGGATTATCTATATAGGGGTATCGGGATTTTGTAGTATAGTGATTTATGTGTTTAGGCATTTCGTGATTTATAGGTTTTATTTAAACGATGAAATAACAAAAAAAAAATATTTTTTTTATTTTTTCACAATATGAAAGGTTATATTCTTTGAAAATATAAAAATTTTAAAACTTTTTTCAAAAGTGAATACAATATTTAGTTATAAAAATTATTAAATTTATATATCATATAAATTCAATATAAACATTTTATTGATAAATAATCTAATAATGATCAAAAATAAATTAATAATCTATTATTAATAAGTTAGATTTTAATTAAAATATAATTGCAAAACCTAAAATGATTCAGAAATAAAGCAAAATATATTACCATATAATATTTTTTTGTTTTTAATTTTTTTATTCTTTTATTAAGTTTATCTATATTTTTTTGTTGAAAAATAATTTATATAAATTGTATTTGTATAACTTATAATTTATTTTGTAATTAATATTTATATAAAAATATACATATAAATAATTAAAATGAATATTTAAAATTATAATAAAAAAAATTAAAAATGAGATTTATTATTTATTATTTAGGAAATACATGTTTAAAAAATTTATCGATTTAGGGTTTTCGAGATTTAGAAGTTATTGATTTAAGTATTTAGGCATTTAATGGTTTATAGGTTTTATTCAAACAATGAAATAACAAAAAAATTATTTTTGGTATTTTTCAAATTTTCAAAGGTTATAAAATTTGAAAATATAATAATTTAAAAATTTTTTAAAAATGTGAATACAATATTTAGTAATAATAAATATTATAACTATATATAATATAAACTAAATATAAACAATTTTATTAATAAATATTATATCAATTATCAAAAAAAAATTAATAATCTATTATTAATATGATAGATATAAATTAAAATATAATTAAAAAACCAAAAATGATTCAAAATAAAAGTAAAATTCGATACTAAAAAATAATTTTTTTTAGTTTTTGCATCATTTTATAAGCTTATATGTTTTTTTGATGAAAAATATATTATTTAAATTATATTTGTATCACTCATAATTTATTTTGTAATTAATATTTCTATAAATTATTTAAATTATATTAAGGTTTATGAGTTTAAAGGTTTAGGTATTTAGGGGCTTCAGGGTTTAGGAGATTAGATATTTATGTATTTAGGCATTTAATGGTTTATAAGTTTTATTTAAACAATGATATAACAAAAAATTTTTTTTTGTAATTTTTTCTCATTTTTGAAGGTTATAAACTATGAAAATATAACAATTTTTAAATTTTTTTTATATGTGAATATTATATTTTGTTATGATAATCTTAATAATTATATATCATGTAAATTCAATATAAACAATTATATTGAAATATATTATATTAATGATCAAAAAATTAATTAATAAACTCATATTAATAATATAGATATTATTTTAAATATATTTGCAAAATTTGTAAATTTATTCAAAATCAAAGAGTTTTGTGAAGGATGATTTATATTGAATCTTCACTGAAATTAGATTGTCCTTCAAGATGGAATTCAACTTATTTGATGCTACAAACTGATATAAAATATCAAAAAGAATTTGATAAGTTGGAGGACAAAGACAAAAGGTATTTGAAGGAGTTTGGTTAAACCGTTCCAACTGAGAGATACTGAAGAAATGCCAAAATTTTGGCTCATTTCTTGAAAATATTTTACAATGTAACTGGTAAATTTTATGGCTCATAATATTCTACCTCTAGTGTTTATTTTCCTGAGATTATTCGAATTTTGATAAAAATTGAGCTTTGTGAAAATTGTAGAGATACATTGGTGTCTGAAATGGGTATGAAAATGAGGCATAAATTCAACAAATATTGGGTTTCTCTTTAGTAAACAAATATTATGCTTTTTGTAGCAGTAGTGTTGGATCCTAGATATAAGCTCAAAATCTCAAGGTTAATTACACTTAGCATTATGGTGAGGAATTGGCTAAAAATTTGTTGAAAAACGTTATAAATGCTTTAAATGAGAAGATGAATGATTATAATGATTTAAAAAAAGATGAATCAAAAAAAAGATGATTTCTCTTCTATTGTGTTGAAGAAAAATGATGATTTCTTTGATGGTAGTGATACTTATTTGATGATTTTTTTGTTGAATTGGAGAAAGAACAAGAAGTTGTAGCTTTGGAAGGGTTGGATAGGTACATGGAAGACAAACTTGAATAAAATAGAATTGATTTTGATCTTCTAAACTGGTGGAAGGTAAATGAGGTTAGGTATCCTTCTTTCGCAAATGTAGCAAGGGATGTATTTGCTATCCAATCATCTACCGTGGCCTACGAATCTACATTTAGCAATGGCGAGAGAACTTTAGATAAATTTAGGAGTTCTTTAACATCTATTACAGCTGAAGTTCTCATATGTCTACAAGATTGGTTGAGAAGCTCAAACAAACCTATTGAAATTGAAGAATTAGTTCAAGACCTTGATGATAATGAATCAAGTTAGTATACAAATCTTGTAAATTTTAATTTCACTTTTACTTATTTTATTCATTCAATTTAATAAAAATATGGTTTAATTACAATTTTCAGAGAGGTCTCAAGATCCAAATTTTCTTCCAACTATAGTTGGCCAAATAAATTTGGAATGGGTGTATTAAATTTTATAAGGTAATATTTTGTTTTTTTATTACTCTTTAATCTTAGAAATTTATGTCTACATGATTAACATGTTTTCATCTTTGGTTGTCCTTCTACAGTGGAGGAATAAAAGGGAGGAGTTGTAGAAGAGATAATTAATTGGGTTTGGATTTTCGTTGCTGTTCCGGGACGGACCTTTGAATTGATTATTATCATGGTTTTTATTAGTTGTATTTTTTTGTTATATTAAGCTACCTAATTTTAGCAATATCATAAGTAGTAATTGATGCTATCAATGTTTGTGGTCATCTTTAGCTATTTCTTAATATTTTAAGTAATTATTTAAAAAATGTAGTATTGCTATTATGGTTAACTTTTGCTCGGCTGAAAAAAACCAACTTGTTAAAAACAAAGAACAAAAATAAGCACACAACTCGGTCATGTTCTATTTAATATTTCTATCCTTTTCTACGCATCAAAGCTTTTGACAAGGTAATGGAACTCGTTTGCGGTATTCAGCCTATTTGACAAAACAAAATTGGCCCAATTTGAGTTTGAAAGATACATAACTAAGAAAGATAAATGGTACAACAAAAGGTTTCGACATGAACTAACTTGGCCGGTTTGAAGAAAATAAATAGAAAAAAAAGACCGAACTCCATTCCATCCCGGAACCATTTTCTCCTACCCAAAATTCCTGATCTCCGTTCCGTCCCAATATTTTCAACCTATGAGACAGGTCTGGATCTTCAAAAAAAAATCTCAGAACTGTGGGAAGGAACTAGAGATTTGTAATCTCCATCCCATCCCGTCCCATCAGCACCCCTAACATTTAGTGGTTTATAGGTTTTATTTAAAAAATAAAATAACAAAAAATTTAATATAACCTTTGAAACTATAACAATTTTTAAATTTTTTTAAATGTGAATACTATATTTAGTTATGATAATATTAATAATTATATATGATATAAATTCAATATAAACAATTATATTGATAAATATTATTATAATGATTATACAAAAGATTAATAAACAATTATTAATAAGATAAATATTGTTTAAAATATATTTACAAAACCTAAAATGATTCAAAATCAAAGTGAAATATTTTACTAAATATTATTTTTAAAATTTTAAATTTTTGTATCCATTTATAAGCTTATATATTTTTTGATAAAAAATAAATTATTTAAATTATATTTGTCTAACTATTAATTTATTTTTTAATTTATATTTCTATAAAAATAAACTAATAAATAATTAAAATGTATATATAAAATTAAATTAATACTAATAAAAATGAGATTTATGATTTATTATTTAGGGTATACCTATTTAATGGTTAAGTTTATTGTGGTTTTGGGGTTAATGAGTTTATTGATTTATATGTTTACACATTTAGGTTTTATTTATTGATTTATAGGTTTTATTTAATCAATGAAATAACAAAAAATTTATTTTTATGAATTTTCGTGATTTTCAAAGGTTATAACCTTTGAAAATATAATAATTTTGTAATAGTTTTAAAATATATATACAATACTTAGTTATAATAATCTTAAAAATTATATTTTTGTAAATTCAATATAAAAAAAATTATTAATATATATTGTTATAATCATCAAAAAATAAAATAATAAACTATTATTAATAAGATACATATTAATTAAAATATATTTGCAGAAAACGAAATAATTCAAAATCTAAGTAAATTATATTACTAAATAAAATTTAAATTTTTGAAATTTTCTTTCTTTTTATAAGCTTATATTTTTTTCATAAAAAATAATTTATTTAAATTATATAAGTCTCAATCATTATTTATTTTGTAATTAATATTTCTATAAAAATAAACTAAATAATAAGTAAAATGAATATTTAAAATTATAATGAATACAAATAAAAATGAGATTTATTATTTAATATTTACGTTATAGGTTTAATGGTTTAAGTATTTTGGGTGTTTTGGGGTTTAGGAGTCTAGAGATTTAAATGTTTAGGCATTTAGTTCTTTATAAGTTTTATTTAAATAATAAAATAATAAAAAAGTTATTTTGTGATTTTTTATCATTTTTGAAGGTTATAACCTTAGAAAATATAATAATTTTTAAATTTTCTTCAAATGTAAATATAATATTTAGTTATAAGAATCTTAATAATTATAAGACATTTAAATTTAATATAAGTAATTTTATTGTTAGATATTATAAAATTGATCAAATAATAAATTAATAAATTATTTATAATAAGATTTATTGCAATTAAAAAATAATAGCAAAACCTATATATAATAATTCAAAATCAATGTAAAATATATTACGAAATAATAATTTTTTTGTTTTTAAATTTGTAATTCTTTTATAAGCTTATATTTTTTTATGAGTAAAAATAAATTATTAAAATTATAGTTGTCTCGCTCATTATTCATTTTGTAATTAATATTTCTGTAAAAAATAAACTAATAAATAATTAAAATGAATATTTAAAATTATAATGAATACAAATTAAAATGAGATTTATGATTTATTATATGTGGTATCCCTGTTTAATGGTTTGATTATTTAGGAGTTTATCAATTTATGTTTTTAGGTATTTAGTGGTTTATAGGTTTTATTTATATAAAAAAAAATAATTTTTTTTTAGATTTTTTCTGATTTTCAAAAGTAATAACCATTGAAAATAAAATTATTTTTAAAATTTTTTGAAATGTGAATACTATGTATAATTATATTAATCTTACTAATTATATAGCATATAAATGCAAAAGAAACAATTTTAATGATAGATATTATAATAATGATCAAAAATTAAATTAATAAACTATTATTAATAATATAAATATTAAATAAAAAATATTTACATAACACAAAATGATTCAAAATCAAATCAAAATATATTACTAAATAATAATATTTAATTTTAAAATTTTTTCTTTTTTTTATAAGCTTATTTTTTCTTGTTTAAAAATAAATTATTTAAATAATATTTGTCTCACTCGAAATTTATTTTGTACTTAATTTTTCTAAAAAATTAAACTATAAATAATTAAAATGAATATTTAAAATTATAATAAATAGAAAAAAAATGAGATTTATTATTTATTAAGTAGTATATAGATGTTAAAATCTTTATGTATTTAGGGGTTTCGGGGTTTATTAGCTTACTAATTTAAATAAGTAAGCATTTAATGGTATATAGGTTTTATTTAAAAAATAAAATAACTTAAAATTTATTTTATTATTTTTTCTCATTTTTTAAGATTATAACCTATGAAAATATAATAATTTTTAAATTTTTTTCAAAAGTGAATACAATATTTATTTATAATAATCATAATAATTATATATCTTTTTAATTCAATATAAACAATTTTATTGATAGATATTCTAATAATTATCAAAAAATAAATTAAAAATATATTATGAATGAGATTTTATTACTTAAAATATAATATCAAAACCTAATATGATTCAAAATCAAATCAAAATATATTAATGAAAAATAATTATTTGTTTTTAAATTTTTATTCTTTTTATAAGCTTATTGATTCAATATAAATAATATCAAAACCTAATATAAATAATTTTATTGATATATATTATAATAATGATCAAAATTAAATTAATAACCTATTAATAATAAGATATATATTATTAAAAAAATATTTACAAAACCCAAATTGATTCAAAATTAAAGTAAAATATATTACTGGATAATAATTTTTAATTTTTAAATTATTATTTTTTATAAGCATATATATATATTGATTAAAAATAAATTATTTAAATTATATGTGTCGCACTCATAATTTATTTATTAATAAAAATTTCTATAAAAATAAACTAATAAATAATTAAAATGAAAATTTAAAATAATTATAAATTGAAATAAAAATTCAATTTATTAATTATTAAGTAGTATATAGCAGTTTAATGGTTTATGTATTTAGGCATTACGGGGTTTAGAAGTTTAATGATATAATTGTGTATTCATTTAGTGGTTTGTAGGTTTTATTTAAAAAATAAAATAACATAAAATTCATTTTTATTATTTTTTAATATTTCCAAAGGTTATAACCTTTGTAAATATAATAATTTTAAAATTTTTTTCAAAAGTTAATTTAATATTATGTTATAATAATCATTATATTTATATATCATATAAATTCAATATAAACAATTTTATTGATAAATATTCAAATATTGATCAAAAAATAAATTAATAAACAATTATTAATGAGATAGATATCAATCAAAATATAATTACAAAAACTAAAATGATTCAGAAGGAGAGCAAAATATATTACTATATAATAAATTTATTTTTTAATTTTTTTTTCTTTTTATAAGTTTATCTATATTTTTCGATGAAAATTAATTTATATAAATTATTTTTGTCTAACTCATAATTTATTTTGCAATTAATATTTATATAAAAATAAAAGAATAATTAATTAAAATAAAAATTTAAAATTATACTAAATAAAAATTAAAATGAGATTTATGATTTATTATTAAAGTATACCAGTTTAATGGTTTTGATATTTAAAATTAAGAGCTTTAAGAGTTTACTGATTTAACTGTGTATGCATTTAGTGGATTATAGGTTTTATTTAAAAATTAAAATAACAAAATATTTATTTATTTTAAATTTTTATTTTTTCAAAGGTTATAACCTTTGAAAATATAATAATTTTTAAATTTTTTTCAAATGTGAATTCTATATTTAATTATAATAATCATTATATTTATATATCATTAAATTCAATATAAAAAATATTATTGATAAATATTCTAATAATGATCAAAAAATAAATTAATCATCTATTATTAATAAGATAGATATCAATTAAAATACAATTACGAAACCTATAATGATTTAGAAGCAAAGGAAATTATATTACTATATAATAATTTTTGTTTTAATTTTTTTTAATTAGTTTATCTATATTTTTGTTGATGAAAAATAATTTATATAAATTATATTTGTCTAACTCATAATTTATTTTTTAATTAATATTTATATAAAATATTATATTTGATGAAAAAGCCTTAGTTTATCACTATGGCTTTTTCCTTTGATTTGTGACCTCAAGTGTTAATATGCAAGACTAATATTTTTAGCAATGATTAAAACCTTTTATACATTTTAATATTATTCATTTACACCTTTTTGGGTATTGTGAGCTTGTATACATAACGCATTTAATATAAAAAGAAAGAAATGATTCTTTTCATATCCATGAGGATATGAAAAAGGCTTAGACATGCCAATAAATAAATTTTTGATTCTTGATTGAAAGAGAGCACATACTTCTTGCCCTGCTCAAACCGCCCTAGGGATAATTTGTTCTAATAGGCTACAAGGTGGTTATTTTTTTAGAGGTGAACTATGTTTTAAAAAAATTGCTTTGCGTGTTTGCATGAGAGATATTTTAGAAGAAATTACAATAATCAATATAAATAACATCCTCAACAACTAGATATTTCAATACATAGGGGTACAACTTTGGTTTAGTCTGTTAGCGTACATGAGTCAAATTACCTTTGATTTCCCATTGATTCAACATCAAATATGATGAGACATAAGAGAGATAAAGTAAAATCTTTTATTATTTTGGTTAGAGCTTTAGCAATCATTCTAGAGTTGAGAGGAACAAAATAAATTATTTTAATTATTTAGTTTAATTTTATTTTTATTTTAATTATTTATCATTTTATTGTTATAGAAATATTAATTACAAAATAAATTATTAGTGAGATAGATCTAATTTAAATTAAACAGGTATATTCTAAATAATAAAGAATAAATCTCATTTTTTTTTCATTTTAATTTTAAATATTCAAATTAAATTATTTATTGTTTATTTTATAAAAATATTAATTACAACATAAATTATGAGTTACACAAAGATAATTTATATAAATTATTTTTCATCAAAATAATATAGATAAACTTTTTAAAAGAAAAAAAAAATTAAAAACAATAAATTATTATATAGTATATATTTTTCTTGATTCTGAATTATTTTAGGTTTTGTAATTATATTATAATTGATATCTATCCTATTAATAATAGATTATTAATTTATGTTTTGATCATTATAGAAAATTTATCAATAAAATAGTTTATATTGAATTAATATGATATATAAATATAATGATTATTATAACTAAATATTGATTTCATTTTGATAAAAATTAAAAATTATTATATTTTCAAATGTTATCACCTTAAAAAATGAGAAAAAATAATAAAAATAAATTTTTTGTTATTTCATTTTTTAAATAAAACCTATAGATCATTAAATGCTTACTTGCTTAAATCAGTAAGCTCATAAATCCCGAAACCCCTAAATACATAAACCTTAAAACAGCTATATACTACTTAATAAATAATAATCTCATTTTTATTAAAGTTTATTATAAGTTTTAATATTCATTTTAATTATTTATAGTTTAATTTTTAGAAAATTAATTACAAAATAAATTTCGAGTGAGACAAATATTATTTAAATAATTTATTTTAATAAAAAGAAATATAATTTTAAAAAAAGAAGGAAAATTTTAAAAATTAATATTATTATTTAGTAATATAATTTGATTTGATTTTGAATCATTTTGTGTTATGTAAATATATTTTAATTAATATTAATATTATTAATAATAGATTATTAATATAATTTTTGATCATTATTATAATATCTTTCATTTAAAATTATTTATATTGAATTTATCTGATATATAATTAGTA
>JAREIK010001912.1:190767-270767 GCA_029783825.1 Sapria himalayana
GGTTTAATGGTTTATGTATTTAGGTTTTTTTGGGTTTAGTCATTTAAGTGTTATGCCTTAAGTGATTTTATCTAATTTTTGAAGGTTATAACCTTGGAAAATATAATAATTTTTATTTTTTTTTAAATGTGAATATAATATTTATTTATAATAAGCTTGATAATTATATATATTGTAAAATCAAAATAAATAATTTTATTAATAGATATTATAATAATGATCATAAATAAATTAATAAACTATTATTAATTAGAATGATATAAATTAAAATATAATTACAAAATCTAAAATTATTCAAAATTAAATTAAAATAAATTACTAAATCATAATATTTTGTTTTAAACATTTTGCCTCTTTTTATAATCATATATTTTTTGATGAAAAATAAATTATTTATATATATCTATCTCACTAATTATTTATTTTGTAATTAATATTTTTTAAAAATATAAACTGATAAATTATTAAAATGAATATTTAAAATTATAATGAATACTAATAAAAATGAGATGTATTATTTATTATTTAGAGTATACTAATTGAAAGGCTTATGTATTTATGGGCTTTGGAGTTTAGGAGTTTAGTCATTAATAATTTAGGTATTTTGTGGTTTATAGATTTTATTTAAAAAATCTAATAACAAAAAATTTATTTTTTTATTTTTTCTTATTTCAAAGGCTATAACCTTGTAAACTTAATAATTTTTAAATTTTTTTAAATGTGAAAATATTATTCTGTTATAATAATCTAAATAATTATATATTATGTAAATTCAATATAAATAATTTTTTTATAGATATTATGATGACGATAATAAAATAAATTAATAAACTATTATTAATAAGATAGATATTAAATAAATTTATTTGCAAAACCTAAATTGATTCAAAATCAAAATAAAATATATTAATAAGATAGATTAAATAAAACTATTATTAATAAGATTAAATATACAGGTTTAAAAGATTATATATTTAGGAGTTTGGGATTTAAGAATTTAGTGATTTAAGTGTTAGTCATTTAGTAGTTTATAGGTTTTATTTGAAAAATAAAATAACAAAAAAAAATTTTTGTGTTTTGTTATCATTTTTGAAGGATCATATTGATAATCTTAATAACCATTGAAACTATAACAATTTTTAAATTTTTTTTAAATGTGAATACTATATTTAGTTATGATAATCTTAATAATTATATATCATGTAAAATTAATATAAACAATTATATTGATATATATTATAATAATGATCATACAAAAGATTAATAAATAATTCTTAATAAGATAAATATTGTTTAAAATATATTTACAAAACCTAAAATGATTCAAAATCAAAGTAAAATATTTACTAAATATTAATTTTAAACTTTTGTATCCATTTATAAGCTTATATATTTTTGATGAAAAATAAATTATTTAAATTCTATTTGTATCACTATTAATTTATTTTTTAAATTATATTTCTATAAAAATAAACCAATAAATAATTAAAATGTATATATAAAATTATAATGAATACTAATAAAAATGAGATTTATGAATAATTATTAAGGTATGACTATTTAATTGTTTAAGTTTATTGTTGTTTTTTGTTAATTAGTTTATTAATTATATGTTTACACATTTAGATGTTTATAGGTTTTATTTAATAAATGAAATAACAAAAAAATTATTTTTATGAATTTTCGTGATTTTCAAATTTTATAAGCTTTGAAAATATAATAATTTTTAATAGTTCTAAAATATGAATACAATACTTACTTATAATATCTTAATAATTATATTTGATGTAAATTCAATATAAAAAATTTTATTAATATATATTATTTTGATGATCAAAAAATAAATTAATAAACTATTATTAATAAGATAGATATTAATTAAAATATATTTGTAGAACCCAAAATAATTCAAAATCAAAGTAAATTATATTACTAAATAAAATTGTAAATTTTTGAAAGTTTGTTAATTTTTATAAGCTTATATTTTTTTTAATGGAAAATAATTTATTTAAATTATATATGTCTCATCATTATTTATTTTTTAATTAATATTTCTATAAAAATAAACTAAAAAATAATTAAAATGAATATTTAAAATTATAATGAATACAAATAAAAATGATATTTATTATTTATTATTTAGGTTATATAGGTTTAATGTTTTAAGTATTTAGGGGGTTTTGGATTTTAGGAGTCTAGAGATTTAAATGTTTAGGCATTTAGTGGTTTATAATTTTTTTTTAAATAATAAAATAAAAAAAAATTATTTTTGTGATTTTTGATCATTTTTGAAGGTTATAACCTTTGAAAATATAATAATTTTTAAATTTTTTTTAAATGTAAATATGATATTTAGTTATAATAATCATAATAATTATAAGACATTTAAATTCAATATAAGTAATTTTATTGTTAGATATTATAAAATTGATCAAATAATAAATTAATAAACTATTCTTAATAAGATTGATACCAATTAAAATATAATCGCAAAACTTAAATATAATGATTCAAAATCAAAGTAAAATATATTACTAAATAATAATTTTTTGTTTTTAAATCCTTACTTCTTTTTATATGCTTATATCTTTTTTTTGATTAAAAATAAATTATTAAAATTATAGTTGTCTCGCTCATTATTTATTTTGTAATTAATATTTCTATAAAAAATAAACTAATAAATAATTAAAATGAATATTTAAAATTATAATGAATACAAATTAAAATGATTTTTATGTTTTATTATATGTGGTATACCAGTTTGATAGTTTGATTATTTAGGAGTTTTTGTTTAGGAGTTTATCAATTTATGTTTTTAGGTATTTAGTGGTTTATAGGTTTTATTTATATAATAAAAAAAAATTAATTTTTTTTTGATTTTCAAAGGTTATAACCTTTAATAATAAATAATTATTAAAATTTTTTTAAATGTGAATACTATGTATAATTATATTAATCATACTAATTATATATCATATAAATTCAATATAAACAATTTTAATGATAGATATTATAATAATGATCAAAAATTAAATTAATAAACTATTATTAATAATTTAAATATTAATTAAAATATATTTACATAACACAAAATGATTCAAATCAAATCAAAATATATTACTAAATAATAATATATAATTTTTAAATTTGTCCTTCTTTTTATAAGCTTATATTTTTTTTGTTTAAAAATAAATTATTTAAATAATATTTGTCTTACTCGAAATTTATTTTGTAATTAATTTTTCTAAATAATTAAACTATAAAGAATTAAAATGAATATTTAAAATTATAATAAATAGAAATAAAAATGAGATTTATTATTTATTAAGTTGTATATAGATGTTAAAATGTTTATATATTTAGAGGTTTCGGGGTTTATGAGCATACTAATTTAAGTAAGTAAGCATTTAATGGTCTATAGGTTTTATTTAAAAAATAAAAAAAACTAAAAATTTATTTTTATTATTTTTTCTCATTTTTTAAGATTATAACCTTTGAAAATATAATAATTTTTAAATTTTTTCCAAAAGTAAATACAATATTTATTTATAATAATCATAATAATTATATATCATATAAATTCAATATAAATAATTTTATTGATAGATATTCTAATAATTATAAAAAATAAATTAAAGATATATTATGAATAAGATTGATATTACATAAAATATAATATCAAAAACTAAAATGATTCAAAGTCAAAGCAAAATATATTACTAATTATTAGTTATTTGTTTTTAAATTTTTATTCTTTTTATAAGCTTATCAATTTTTTGATGATAAATAATTTTCATAAATTATATTTTTTACTCATAATTTATTTTATAATTATTACATATATAAAAATAAAAAACTAAACAATCAAAATGAAAATTTAAATTATAATGAAAACAAATAAAAATGAAATTTATTAATTATTATTTAGGGCATACCAATTTAAAGGGTATCTATATTGGGGTATCGGCATTTTGTACTTTAGTGATTTAAATGCTTTGGCATTTAGAGGTTTATAGGTTTTATTTAAACAATAAAATAACAAAGGAAAAATATTTTTTTTTTATTTTTTCACATTTTCAAAGGTTATAACCTTTGAAAATTTGATAATTTTAAATTTTTTTTCAAAAGTGAATACATAATTTAGATATAATAATCATTATATTTATATATCATATAAATTCAATATAAACAATTTAAATGATAAATATTATAATAATGATAAAAAATAACTTAATAATCTATTATTAATAACATAGATATCAATTAAAATATATTTACAAAACCTAAAATGATTCAGAAGCAAAACAAATTATATTACTATAGAAAAATTTTTTCTTTTGAAATTTTTTTTATTTTAAAAGGTTTATCTATAATTTTTTGATTAAAAATAATTTATATAAATTATATTTGTGTAACTCATAAATATTTTTGTATTTAATATTTATATAAAAATAAATAATTAAATAATTAAAATGAATATTTAAAATTATAATTAAAAAAATAAGATTTATTATTTATTATTTTGGGTATTCCTGTCTAATTTAAATTAGATCTGTCTTACTAATAATTTATTTTTTATTTAATATTTCTATAAAAATAAATTTAAAATTAATTAAAAAAAATTTAAAATTATTAATTACTAATAATTAATATGATATTTATGATTTATTATTAATGTATACTAGTTTAATAGTTTAAGTATTTAGAGGTTGTCTTTTAGGAGTTTAGCGATTGAGGTTTTTAGGCATTTAGTTGTTTATAGGTTATATTTAATCAATAAAATAACAAAAAAAATATTTGTAATTTTTTCTCATTTTCATATGTTATAACCTTTGAAAATATAATAATATTTAAAATTTTTTGAAATGTGAATACAATATTTAGTTATAATAATATTAGTAATAATATATGATATAAATTTAATATAAATAATTATATTGATAGATATTATAATAATGATCAAAAATTAAATTAATACACTACTAATAATAAGATATATATTAATTAAAAAATATTTACAAAACCCAAATTGATTAAAAATTAAAGTAAAATATATTACTGGATAATAATTTTTAAATTTAAATTTTTACTTCTTATATAAGCGTATATAATTTTTTTGATTAAAAATAAATTATTTAAATTATATTTGTTGCACTCATAATTTATTTTATCATAAATATTTTTATAAAAATAAACTAATTAATAATTAAAATAAATATTTAAAACTATAATAAATAGATATTAAAATTAGATTTATTAATTATTATGTATTATATAGCAGTTTAATGGTTTATGTATTTAGGTATTACGGGGTTTAGGAGTTTACTGATTTAATTGTGTATGAATTTAGTGGTTTATATGTTTTATTTAAAAAATAAAATAACAAAACAATTATTTTTATTATTTTTTGATATTTTCAAAGGATATAACCTTCGAAAATATAATAATTTTTAAATTTTTTTCAAAAGTGAATTGAATATTTAGTTATAATAATTATTATATTTATATATTTTAGTGATAAATATTCTAATAATGATCAAAATATAAATTAATAATCTATTATTAATAAGATTGATATCAATTAAAATATAATTACAAAACATAAAATGATTCAGAAGCAAAGCAAAATATATTACTATATAATAATTTTTTGTTTTCAATTTTTTTTTTATTTTGAAAAGTTTATCTATATTTTTTTGATAAAAATAATTTACATAAATTATATTTGTCTAACTCAAAATTTATTTTTTAATTAATATTTATATAAAAATAAAAAATTAATAATTAAAATGAATATTAAAAATTATAATGAAAAAAAAACGAGATTTATTATTTATTATATATTTTTTAGGGTATACCGGTTTAATTTAAGTTAAATCTGTCTCACTAATAATTTATTTTGTAATTAATATTTCTATAAAAATAATCTAATAAATAATTAAAATAAAAATTAAAATTATACTGAATAATTAATATAATTTATTTTGTTCCTCTCTCAACTCTAGAATGATTGCTAAAGCTCTAACCAAAATAATAGCTTTTACTTTATCTCTATTACATCTCATCATATTTGTTGTTTAATCACTGGGCTATCAAAGGTATTTTGACTCATGTACACTAAAAGACTAAACCAAAGTTGTACCCCTATGTGTTGAAATAACTAGTTGTTGAGGATGCTATATATATTGAATATTGTAATTTCTTCTAAATTATATCTCATGCACACACTCAAAGCACTTTTTTTAAAACATAGTTCACCTCTAAAAAAATAACCACCTTATAGCATATTAGAACAAACTAGCCCAGGGCAGTTTGAGCAGGGCAAGAAGTATGGGCTCTCTTTCAATCAAGAATCAAAATATTTAATTTATTGGCATTTCTAAGCCCTTTTTTTATATCCTCATGGATATGAAAAGTATCATTTCTTTTTTTTATATTAAATGAGTTATGTATAAAAGCTCACAATACCCAAAAAGGTGTAAATGAATCATATTCAAATGTATAAAAGGTTTTAATCATTACTCAAAATATTAGTCTTGCATATTGACACTTGAAGTTACAAATCAAAGGAAAATGCCATTGTGATATTTCCAATCCCAAGAATTTTAGTTATAGAAAGTTATAAATAGTAGTACTCGAGCTTTAACTATTTCTAGGGTCATGACTTTTGCTCTTGAGGAATGTCCAAAATTACAATCATTCATAGTGCAATGACTTTGCAATATTAAGATAAAATGCAGATGCTATGGTGATATCCAATATTGTGACCAAGTATTATAGTGATTAAATATGTATTCATGATCTTTCTTAGTGCCATAACAATATGTTAAACATAGAGACACAAGTTATGGCATATTCTCATCGATATGATTTTGTGTTCTAGAGATAAAATATACAATCATGACCATAGCTAATGCTACAATAATCTAAAGCAAGAAAGAGACTGAATGCATAACTCACCCCTTGAGTCATGACTTTGTGTTACATATACAAAAAGATAAAACTGTGACATTCCTAAAAGTTGTGAATTTAAATTTAAATTTAATACTTAATCATTTGATTATAAAAGTGCAAAACATGAGAGTTAGGATTTAGGGTTTATAGACCAGGGTTATAGTTTATGGTTTAAGGTTTAGGATAAAAAGTTTAGGGTTTGTGGTTTTTTTTTGGAAAATACACACTTTATTTATCATTTAGGCACACAACTTACAAGAGACTAAAAAGCCGACTAATTTAGGCTAGCCCACCAAATCCTATGCACCTTAATGATTCTATGCATAAAAAATATAAAAAAACATAATGCCTAATAATTCCAAGCGTACGAAAACAACTAAAATCATCTGGCATTACCGGACTTCAGAGTTGGCATTGAGTCATTAAGTGCACTGCGTCCTTTCCATTTGGATTTGTCCAAGCCTTTTGGAGGAACCTGAATGATGCACCATATTAAAACTATGCAAATATAAGATTGTGAATGTGTGTGACATGCAGCATCAAGCATTTGTCTATATCATTGCTATGCAATGGAATACATGTAAAATTGAATACCCATAAATCCACAAGTCCATATCTACGCACTTTGTCAATTCATTCTCACCTCTGAATTCCACATTCTTTTGCTCCAATGATCCTCAAAAGAGTATCTCTTGGATTAGAATGATTCCTCCTCGAGCTCCAAAAAGTGGTTGTATATTTCACCGACAAAATATAAAAAAATATGCATGCATCGGTGTGCATGTGTGATGAGGTTCATCTCATAGTCTAATTATCTACGTGTACAAAAAAGCTAGAATACAAGTAAAATTACAAATTGCTATAAAGATGGGTCTTATGCTCCCAGGAGTCTAGCATCACCTAATGTGTATTTACAAAATGCATTAGTGGGCCCCACTTACTCATTGGTCCAGTTGCCCTCATTGCATGCTACATAGAAAACACACAAGATTTTGTGTGTGAGTATGTCATGATCCATCTCTACAAGTGCATGGTGCATACAATGTCCAAAATACAAATATGACTACAAACATAAACTACAAGTTTGAATCTTTCGCTCTAGTGTGGCTGGTATGGACTCCATTGTTTAGTGGCCCTGCTTGGTGATGCTTCGGATTTTGCTGGCTCTCCAATTAATCATGGATTACCCTTTACTCTTGTTGGGCGATGGTTGGGTGGCCCTCTATGTTGCCTGATAGGGCTAGTGGGACCCACTCCTAGCTACTCATGGGTTTACTCCCGACAACTTTGCTCGTTCTCGTAAGTTATTTTAATGTTATCATCCTGGCTTGCTAGTGGGGCCCTCTACAAGCTGGTGGTCCATACTTCTGGCTGCTTCCAGGACTTGCTGGCCCCTCTAAATGCTACACTAAAATGGACAAGAATATGTGCATGTGTGTACTGTGGTCCATCGCTATGTGTGTGTGTTGCAGCAATATCAGGGTTTAGGAGCTTAGTAATTTCAGTATTTAGGTATTTTTTTGTTTATCGGTTTAATTTAAATAATTAAATAACAAAAAAAATCATTTTTATGATTTTTTCTCATTTTTACGGTTATGACCATCGAAAATATTTTAATTTTTAATTTTTTTTTCAAATGTTAATACAATATTTAGTTATAATAATCATAAAAATTAAATATCATGTAAATTTAATATAAATAATTTTATTGATCGATATTATAATACTGATCATAAAATAGATTAATAACCTATTTTTAATAAGATAGATATTAATTAAAATATATTTGCAAAACCTAAAACGATTCAAAATCAAAGTAAAATATATTACTAAATAATAATTTTTTTTTTAATTTTTGATTACTTTTATAAGCTTATAAATTTTTTTGATGAAGATAAATTATTTAAATTATATTTGTTTCATTCATAATTTTATTTTGCAATTAATATTTCTATAAAAATAAAATAATAAATAATTAAAATGAATATTAAAATTATAATGAATACAAATAAAAATGATATTTATGATTAATTATTTAGGGCATACCAGTTTAATGGTTTAAGTATTTAGGAATTTAGGAGTTTAGAGATTTAATTGTTTAGGCATTTAGTAGTTTATATGTTTTATTTAAATAATGAAATAACAAAAAAATTATTTTTAAAATTTTTTATAAATTTTGAACGTTATAACCTCTATAAATATAATAATTTTTAAATTTTTTTCAAATGTGAATACAATATTTAATTATAATAAACTTAATAAATATATATCATGTAAATTAAAAATAAACAATTTTATTGATAGAAGTTAATAAACTAAATATAAATATAAATAAAATAATGATCAAAAAATAAATTAATAAACTATTATTTTTTGATAGATATTTATATATTATTTATAAATACTTAAACCTTTAAAAATGGTTTAAATGTTTAAGTATTTAAAGGTTTTGTGGTTTTGAGATTTAGGAGTCTAATGATTTAAGCATTTAAGTATTTAGTAGTTTATAGGTTTTATATAAATAATAAAATAACAAAAAATTTATTTTTGTGATTTTATCTCATTTTCAAAGATGATAACCTTTAAAAATATCATAATTTTTAAATTATTTTCAAATGTAAATATAATATTTAGTTATAATAATCTTTATAATTATATAATATGTAAATTCAATATAAACAATTTTATTGATAAATATTCTAATAATGATCAAAAAATAAATTAATAATCTATTATTAATAAGATAGATATCAATTATAAAATAATTACAAAACCTAAAATGATTGTGAAGCAAACCAAAATATATTACTATATAATAATTTTTTGTTTTGAAATTTTTTTTTAAAAAGTTTATTTATATTTTTTTGATGAAAAATAATTATATAAATTATATTTGTGTAACTCATAATTTATTTTGTAATTAATATTTATATAAAAATAAAAAAATAAATAATTAAATTTGAATATTTAAAATTAAAATGAAAAAAACAGAGATTTATTCTTTATAATTTAGGATATACCGGTTTAATTTAAATTAGATCAATCTCACTAATAATTTATTTTGTAATTAATATTTCTATAAAAATAAACTGATAAATAATTAAAATTATACTGAATAATTAAAATAATTAATTTTGTTCCTCTCTCAACTCTAGAATGATTGCTAAAGCTCTAACCAAAATAATAGGAGCTTTTACTTTATCTCTATTATGTCTCATTATATTTGATGTTGAATCACTGGGCTATCAAAGGTAATTTGACTAATGTACGCTAATAGGCCAAACCAAAGTTGTACCCCTATGTGTTGAAATAGCTAGTTGTTGAGTATGCTATTTATATTGATTATTGTAATTTCTTCTAAAATATCTCTCATGCACACACTCAAAGAAATTTTTTTAAAACATAGTTCACCTCTAATAAAATAACCACCTTGTAGCCTATTAGAACAAATTAGCCCCAGGGCTGTTTGAGCAGGGCAATAAGTATGTGCTCTCTTTCAATCAAGAATCAAAAAATTTATATTATTAGCATGTCTAAGCCTTTTTTTATATCCTCATGGATATGAAAAGTATCATTTCTTTCTTTTTATATTAAATGAGTTATGTATACAAGCTCACTAATACCCAAAAAGGTGTAAATGAATCATATTCAAATGTATAAAAGGTCTTGATCATTGCTCAAAATATTAGTCTTGCATATCGACACTTGAGGTCATAAATCAAAGGAAAAAGCCATAGTGATATTTCTAATCCCAAGAATGTTAGCTATAGAATGTTATAACGAGTAGTACTCGAGCTTTAACTATTTCTAGGGTCATGACTTTTGCTCTTGAAGAATGTCCAAAGTTACAATGATTCCTAGTGCAATGACTTTGCAATATAAAGATAAAATTCACAAGCTATGGTCATATCAAATACCGTGACCCAGTATTATAGTGATTAAATATATATTCATGATCATTCTTAGTGCCATA
Source organism: Sapria himalayana (assembly GCA_029783825.1). Classification (NCBI taxonomy): domain Eukaryota; kingdom Viridiplantae; phylum Streptophyta; class Magnoliopsida; order Malpighiales; family Rafflesiaceae; genus Sapria; species Sapria himalayana. The sequence goes on from JAREIK010001912.1 coordinate 201,695, forward strand.
TCAATATGTTCAACAGAGAGACACAAGTTCTGGCATATTCTCATCGATATGATTTTGTGTTCTAGAGAACAAAATATACAATCATGACCATTGCTAATGCTACAATAATCTAAAGAAAGAAAGTGACTGAATTCAAAACTCAACCCTTGAGTCATGACTTTGTGTTGCATATACAAAAAGATAAATCTATGACATTCCAAAAAGTTGTGAATTTCAATATAAATTTAACACTTAGTCATTTGATTATAAAAGTGCAAAACATGAATTTAGGATTTAGGGTTTATGTATTAGGGTTATAGTTTATGGTTTAAGGTTTAGGATTTAAAGTTTAGGGTTTAGGGTTTTTTTTTGTTTTTTTTTGGAAAATAACACTTTATTTATCATTTAGGCACACAACTTACAAAAGACTAAAAAGCTCACTAATTTAGGCCAGCCCACCAAATCCTATGCACCTTAATGATTCTATGCATAAAATACATAAAAAAACATAATGCTTAATAATTCCAAGTGTAAGAATACAACTAAAATCACCTGGCATTTCCGGACTTCATAGTTGGCATTTAGTCATTATGTGCTCTGCATCCTTTCCATTCGGATTTGCCCAAGCCTTTTGGAGGAACATGAATTATGCACCATATTAAAACTATGCAAATATAAGATCGTGCATGTGTGTGACATGCAGCATCAAGCATTTGCCTATGTCATTGATATGCAATGGAATACATGTAAATCTGAATACCCATAAATCCACATGTCCATATCTATGGTACTTTTTCAATTCATTCTCACCTCTGAATTCAACATTCTTTTGCTCCAATGATCCTCAAAAGTGTCTCTTGGGTTAGAATGCTTCCTCCTTGAGCTCCAAGAAGTGGCTGTACGTTGCACCGACAAAATATCAAAAAACATGCATGCATCGGTGTGTATGTGTGATGAGTCCCATCTCATAGTCTAATTAACTACGTGTAAAACCAAGCTAGAATACAAATTAAAATTACAAAATGCTATAAAGATAGGTCTTCTTCTTCCGGAAGTGTAGCATTGCCTAATGTGTATTTACAAACTACATTAGTGGGCCCCACTTAGAGATACTCATGGGTCCAGTTTCCCTAATTGCATGCTACATAGAGAACAGACAAGATTGTGTGTGTGAGTATATCATTATCCATCTCTACAAGTACATGGTGCATACAAAGTCCAAAATACAAATAAGAGTACAAAATTAACTACAAGTTTGAATCTTTCGCTCCCGTGTGGCTGGTCTGGACTCCATTGCTTACCGGCCCTGCTTGGTGATTCTTCAGATTTTGTGGGCTCTCCAATTAATAATGGTTTACCCTGCTACTCCTATTGGGCGATGGGTGGCCCTCTATGCTGCTTGATAGGGCTAGTGGGACCCACTCCTAGCTACTCCTGGGTTTACTCCGGACCACTTTGCTCGGTCTCATCAGTTTTCTGAATGTTATCATTCCTGCTTGCTAGCGGGGTCCTCTACAAGCTGGTGGCCCATACTTCTAGCTGCTTCTAGGACTTGCTAGCCCCTCTAAATGCGACACCAAAATCTACAAGAATATGTGCACGTGTGTACTGTGGTCCGTCGCTATGTGTGTGTGGTGCAGAAGTATCAGGGTTTAGGAGTTTAGTAATTTAAGTATTTAGCTATTTTGTGGTTTATAGGTTTTATTTAAATAATTAAATAAGTAAAAAATTATTTTTATGATTTTTTCTCATTTTCAAGGTTATAACCATTGAAAATATTATAATTTTTAATTTTTTTTCAAATGTTAATACAATATTTAATTATAATAATTATAAAAATTAAATATTAGGTAAATTTAATATAAATAATTTTATTAATCGATATTATAATACTGATCATAAAATAGATTAATAAACTATTATTAATATGATAGATATTAATTAAAATATATTTACCAAACCTAAAACAATTCAAAAGCAAAGTAAAATATATTACTAAATAATAATTTTTTATTTTTAAATTTTTGATTCTTTTTATAAGCTGATAAATTTTTTTGATGAAGATAAATTATTTAAATTATATTTGCCTCATTCATAATTTTATTTTGTAATTAATATTTCTATAAAAATAAACTATTAAATAATTAAAATGAATATTAAAATTATAATTAATACATATAAAAATGAGATTTATGATTAATCATTTAGGGTATACTGGTTTAATGGTTTAAGTAATTAGGAGTTTAGGAGTTTAGTGATTTAAGTGTTTAGGCATTTAGTAGTTTATATGTTTTATTTAAATAATGAAATAACAAAAAAATTATTTTTGAAATTTTTTATCAATTTTAAAGGTTATAACCTTTATAAATATAATAATTTTTAAATTTTTTTCAAATGTGAATACAATATTTAATTATAATAAACTTAATAAATATATATCATGTAAATTAAAAAGTAAACAATTTTATTGATAGATATTAATAAACTAAATATAAATATAAATATATTAATGATCAAAAAATAAATTAATAAACTATTATTTACTGATAGATATTTATATATTATTTATAAATACTTAAACCTTTAATGATGGTTTAAATGATTAAGAATTTAATAGTTTTTGGGTTTTGGAGTTTAATGATTTGCTTTTTTAGGCATTTAGTAGTTTATAGGTTTTATATAAACAATAAAATAACAAAAAATTTATTTTTGTAATTTTATCTCATTTTAAAAGATGATAACCTTTAAAATTATAATATTTAGTTATAATAATCTTAATAATTATATATCATGTAAATTCAATATAAACAATTTTATTGATAAAATATTCTAATAATGTTCAAAAAATAAATTAATAATCTATTATTAATAAGATAGATATCAATTAATATATAATTACAAAACCTAAAAAGATTCCTAAGCAAAGCAAAATATATTACTATATAATAATTTGTTGCTTTAAATTTTTTTTTTCTTTTAAAAAGTTAATATATAATTTTTTGATGAAAAACAATTTATATAAATTATATTTGTCTAACTCAATTTATTTTGTAATTAATATTTATATATAAATAAACAAATAAATAATTAAAATGAATAATTAAAATTATAATGAAAAAAATAAAAATGAAATTTATTATTTATTACTTAGGATATACATGTTTAAAAAAAATATTTATTTAGGGTTTTCGTGATTTAAAAGTTATTGATTTAAGTATTTAGGCATTTAATAGTTTATAGGTTTTAATCAAACAATAAAATAACAAAAAAATTTATTTTTGATATTTTTTCAAATTTTCAAAATTTTATAACATTTGAAAATATAAAAATTTTAAAATTTTTTAAAAATGTGAATACAATATTTAGTAATAATAAATATTATAACTATATATAATATAAATTAAATATAAACAATTTTATTGATAGATATTATATCAATTATCAAAAAAAATTAATAAACTATTATTAATATGATAGATATAAATTAAAATATAATTTAAAAACCTAAAATGATTCAAAATCAAAGTAAAATTTATAACTAAATAATAATTTTTTTTAGTTTTTGCATCATTTTATAAGCTTATATGTTTTTTTTGATAAAAAATATATTATTTAAATTATATTTGTATCACTCATAATTTATTTTGTAATTAATATTTCTTTAAATTATTTAAATTATATTTAAGGTTTACAATTTAAAGGTTTATGTATTTAGGGGCTTCGGGGTTTAAGAGTTTAGATAATTATATATTTATGCATTTAATGGTTTATAAGTTTTGTTTAAACAATGATATAACAAAAAGTTTATTTTTGTTATTTTTTCACATTTTTGAAGGTTATAAACTTTGAAAATATAACAATTTTTAAATTTTTTTTATATGTGAATACTGTATTTTGTTATGATAATCTTAATAATTATATATCATGTAAATTCAATATAAATAATTATATTGATAGATATTATATTAATATTCAAAAAATTAATTAATAAACTATTCTTAATAAGATAGATATTATTTTAAATATATTTGCAAAACGCAAATTTATTCAAAATCAAAATAAAATATATTACAAAATAATACTTTCTTTGATGTTTTGCTTCTTTTTATAAGTTTGTTTTTTTGTTATTAAAAGTAAATTATTTAAATTATATTTGTCTTCCTCATAATTTATTTTTAATTTTTAATTCTATAAAAATAAACTAATAAATAATTAAAATGAATATTTAAAATAATAATGAATACAAATAAAATTGAGATTTCTTAGTTATTATTCAGGATATACTAGTTTAATGTTTTAAGTATATAGGAATTTTGGGGTTTAGTGATTTAAGTGATTAGGCCTTAAGTGATTTATAGTTTATATTTAAAGAATGAAAAAATAAAAAATTTAATTTTTTGATTTTTTTAATTTTTTGAAGGTTATAACCTTTGAAAATATAATAATTTTTAATTTTTTTAAATGTGAATATAATATTCAGTAATAATAATCTCAATAATTATATATAATGTTAACTCAATATAAATAATTTTATTATTAGATATTATAATAATGATCAAAAAAAAAATTAATAAACTATTATTGATAACAATGATATAAATTAAAATATAATTGCAAAATCTAAAATGATTAAAAATAAAAATAAAATATATTACTAAATAATAAAATTTTGTTTTTAAAATTTTGCCTCTTTTTATAAGGATATATTTTTTTTTGATAAAAAATAAATTCTTTAAATTAGATATGTCTCACTAATAATTTATTTTGTATTTAATATTTATATAAAAATAATCTGATAAATAATTAAAATAAAAATTTAAAATTATACTTAATAAAAATTAAATTAAGATTTATGATATTTTATTAATGTACACCTATTTAATGGTTTAAGTATTTATATGTTTTGTCATTAAGGAGTTTAGCAATTTATGTTTTTAGGCATTTAGTGGCTTATAGGTTTTATTTAAACAATAAAATAACTAAAAAAAATTTGTAATTTTTTATGATTTTAATAGGTCATAACCTTTGAATAAATAATAATATTTAAAATTTTTTGAAATTGGAATACAATATTTAGTTATAATAATATTAATCATTATATATCATATAAATTCAATATAAATAATTTTATTGATAGATAAAATAATAATGATCAAAATTTAAATTAATAAACTATTAATAAAAAGATTAATATTAATTAAAAAATATTTACAAAACCCAAATTGATTCAAAATTAAAGTAAAATATATTACTAAAAAATAATTTTTAATTTTTAAATTTTTACTTCTTTTATAAGCATATATTTTTTTTGATTAAAAATAAATTAATTAAAATATATATGTAGCACTCATAATTTAATTTGTAATAAATATTTCTATAAAAATAAACTAATAAATAATGAAAATGAATATTTAAAATTATAATAAATAGAAATAAAAATTAGATTTATTAATTATAAAGTAGTATATAGCGGTTTAATGGTATTTATTTAGGCATTATGAGGTTTAGGAGTTTACTGATTTAACTGTGTATGCATTTATTGGTTTATAGGTTTTATTAAAAAATAAAATAATAAAAAAATTATTTTTAATATTTTTTGATATTTTCAAAGGTTAACCTTTGAAATATAATAATTTTAAAATTTTTTTTAATGTGAATACAATATTTAGTTATAATAATTATTATATTTATATTTCATATAAATTAAGTATAAAAAATTTTATTGATTAATATTCTAATAATGATCAAAAAATAAATTAATAATCTATTATTAATAAGATAGATATCAATTAAAATATAATTACAAAACCTAAAATGATTAAGAAGAAAAGTAAAATATATTACTATATAATAATTTTTTGTTTTGAAATTTATTTTTTTCTTTTAAAAGTTTTATCAATATTTTTTTGATGAAAATTAAATTATATAAATTATATTTGTCCAACTCAATTTATTTTATAATTAATATTTATATATAAATAAACAAATAAATAATTAAAATGAATATTTAAAATTATAATGAAAAAAATGAGATTTATTATTTATTATTTAGGGATACCAGTTTAATTTAAATTAGATCTGTCTCACTTATAATTTATTTTGTAATTAATTTTTCTATTAAATAAATTTATAAATAATTAAAATAAAAATTTAAAATTATTATGAATAAAAATAAAAATGAGATTTAGATTTATTATTCATGTATACCAGTTTAATGATTTAAGTATTTAAAGCTTTTGTCGTTAGGAGTATAGCAATTTATGTTTTTAGGCTTTTAGTGGTTTATAAGTATTATTTAAAAAAATAAAATAACAAAAAAAAATTTATAATAAAAATAGTATATAGTATACCAGTTTAATGGTTAAATTATTTAGGGGTTTTGTTGTTTAGTAGTTTAGCAATTTATGTTTTTAGGCTTTTAGTGGTTTATAGGTTTTAATTATATAATAGAAATAAAAAAATTTTTGATTTTTTTTAGATTTCAGAGGGTATAATCTTTGAAAAGAAAATAATTTTTGAAATTTTTTGAAATGTGAATACCATATATAATTATATTAATCTTACTAATTATATATTATATAAATTAAAATTTAAATAATTTTAATGATAGATATTATAATAATGATCAAAAATTAAATTAACAAACTATTATTAAAAATCTAAATATTAATTAAAATATATTTACATAACACAAAATGATTCAAAATCAAATAAAAATATATTACTAAATAATAAAATTTAATTTTTATATCTTTTTACAAGCTTATATTTTTTTATGATTAAAAATAAATTAGTTAAATAATATCTGTCTCACTCGAAATTTATTTTGTAATTAATTTTTCTAAAAATTAAAATATAAATAATTAAAATGAATATTTAAAATTATAATAAATAGAAATAAAAATGAGATATATTATTTATTATGTAGTATACAGTTGTTATAAGGTTTATGTATTTAGGGGATTCGGGTATTATGAGCTACTGATTTAAGTAAGTAAACATTTAGTGGTCTATAGGTTTTATTAAAAAAGAAATAACAAAAAATTTATTTTTTGTATTCTTTCTCATTTTGTAAGATTAAAACCTTTGAAAATATAATAATTTTTAAATTTTTTTCAAAAGTGAATACAATATTTATTTATAATAATCATAATAGCTATATATCATATAAATTCAATATAAACAATTGTATTCATAGATATTTTAATAATTATCAAAAAATAAATTAAAAATCTATTATGAATAAGATTAATATTACTTAAAATATAATATCAAAACCTAAAATGATTCAAAATCAAAGCAAAATATATTACTTAATAATAATTATTTGTTTTTAAATTTTTATTCTTTTTATAAGCTTATCTATTTTTTGATAAAAAATAATTTTTATAAATTATATTTTTAACTCATAATTTATTTTTTAATTAATATATATTTATAAATAAAAAACATAACAATCAAAATGAATTTTTCAAATTATAATGAAAACAAATAAAAATGAGATTTATTAATTATTATTTAGGGTATACCTGATTAAAGGATTATCTATATAGGGGTATCGGGATTTTGTAGTATAGTGATTTATGTGTTTAGGCATTTCGTGATTTATAGGTTTTATTTAAACAATGAAATAACAAAAAAAAATATTTTTTTTTATTTTTTCACAATATGAAAGGTTATATTCTTTGAAAATATAAAAATTTTAAAACTTTTTTCAAAAGTGAATACAATATTTAGTTATAAAAATTATTAAATTTATATATCATATAAATTCAATATAAACATTTTATTGATAAATAATCTAATAATGATCAAAAAATAAATTAATAATCTATTATTAATAAGTTAGATTTTAATTAAAATATAATTGCAAAACCTAAAATGATTCAGAAATAAAGCAAAATATATTACCATATAATATTTTTTTGTTTTTAATTTTGTTTATTCTTTTATTAAGTTTATCTATATTTTTTTGTTGAAAAATAATTTATATAAATTGTATTTGTATAACTTATAATTTATTTTGTAATTAATATTTATATAAAAATATACAAATAAATAATTAAAATGAATATTTAAAATTATAATAAAAAAAATTAAAAATGAGATTTATTATTTATTATTTAGGAAATACATGTTTAAAAAATTTATCTATTTAGGGTTTTCGAGATTTAGAAGTTATTGATTTAAGTATTTAGGCATTTAATGGTTTATAGGTTTTATTCAAACAATGAAATAACAAAAAAATTATTTTTGGTATTTTTCAAATTTTCAAAGGTTATAAAATTTGAAAATATAATAATTTAAAAATTTTTTAAAAATGTGAATACAATATTTAGTAATAATAAATATTATAACTATATATAATATAAACTAAATATAAACAATTTTATTAATAAATATTATATCAATTATCAAAAAAAAATTAATAATCTATTATTAATATGATAGATATAAATTAAAATATAATTAAAAAACCAAAAATGATTCAAAATAAAAGTAAAATTCGATACTAAAAAATAATTTTTTTTTAGTTTTTGCATCATTTTATAAGCTTATATGTTTTTTTGATGAAAAATATATTATTTAAATTATATTTGTATCACTCATAATTTATTTTGTAATTAATATTTCTATAAATTATTTAAATTATATTAAGGTTTACGAGTTTAAACGTTTAGGTATTTAGGGGCTTCAGGGTTTAGGAGATTAGATATTTATGTATTTAGGCATTTAATGGTTTATAAGTTTTATTTAAACAATGATATAACAAAAATTTTTTTTTTGTAATTTTTTCTCATTTTTGAAGGTTATAAACTATGAAAATATAACAATTTTTAAATTTTTTTTATATGTGAATATTATATTTTGTTATGATAATCTTAATAATTATATATCATGTAAATTCAATATAAACAATTATATTGAAATATATTATATTAATGATCAAAAAATTAATTAATTAACTCATATTAATAATATAGATATTATTTTAAATATATTTGCAAAATTTGTAAATTTATTCAAAATCAAAGTAAAATATATTACAAAATAATACTTTCTTTGATGTTTTGCTTCTTTTTATAAGTTTATATTATTTGTTATTAAAAGTAAATTATTTAAATTATATTTGTCTTCCTCATAATTAATTTTTAATTTATAATTCTAAAAAAATAAACAAATAAATAAGTAAAATGAATATTTAAAATTATAATGATACAAATAAAATAGAGATTTATTTTTTATTATCCAGAATATACTAGTTTAATTATTTAAGTATTTAGGTGTTTTGGGGTTTAGTGATTTAAGTGTTTAGGCCTTAAATGATTTATAGTTTTTAATTAAAGAATGAAAAAATAAAAAATTTAATTTTTTGATTTTTTTTAATTTTTTAAGGTAATAACCTTTGAAAATATAATAATTTTTAATTTTTTTTTTAAATGTCAATATAATATTCAGTAATAATAATCTTAATAATTATATATAATGTTAACTCAATATAAATAATTTTATTATTAGATATTATAATAATGATCAAAAAAAAATTAAAAAACTATTATTGATAACAATGATATAAATTAAAATATAATTGCAAAATCTAAAATGATTAAAAATAAAAATAAAATATATTACTAAATAATAAAATTTTGTTTTTAAAATTTTGCCTCTTTTTATAAGGATATATTTTTTTTTGATAAAAAATAAATTATTTAAATTAGATATGTCTCACTAATAATTTATTTTGTAATTAATATTTATATAAAAAATAACTTATAAATAATTAACATAAAAATTTAAAATTATATTTAATAAAAATTAAATTAAGATTTATGATTTTTTATTAATGTACACCTATTTAATGGTTTAAGTATTTATAGGTTTTGTCATTAAGGAGTTTAGCAATTTATGTTTTTAGGCATTTAGTGGCTTATAGGTTTTATTTAAACAATAAAATAACTAAAAAAAAATTTGTAATTTTTTCTCATTTTCATATGTTATAACCTTTAAAAATATAATAATCTTTACATTTTTTGAAATGTGAATACAAAATTTAATAATAATAATATTAATAATTATATATCATATAAATTCAATATAAACAATTTTATTGATATATAATATAATTATGATCAAAATTTAAATTAATAAAATATTAATAAAAAGATTGATATTAATTAAAAAAAATTACAAAACCCAAATTGATTCAAAATTAAAGTAAAATATATACCTGCATAATATTTTTAAATTTTTACTTCTTTTATAAGCATATATTTTTTTTGATTAAAAATAAATTAATTAAAATATATATGTAGCTCTCATAATTTATTTGTAATAAATATTTCTATAAAAATAAACTAATAATTAATTAAAATAAATATTTAAAATTATAATAAATAGAAAATAAAAATTAGATTTATTAATTATTTAGTAGTATATAGTGGTTTAATGGTTTATTTATTTAGGCATTATGAGGTTTAGGAGTTTACTGATTTAAATGTGTATGCATTTAGTGGTTTATAAGTTTTATTAAAAAAATAAAATAATACAAATTTATTTTTATTATTTTTTGATATTTTCAAAGGTTATAACCTTTGAAAATATAATAATTTTTAATTTTTTTTAAATGAGAATACAATATTTAGTATAATAATCATTATATTTATATATCATATAAATTAAATATAAACAATTTTATTGATAAATATTCTAATAATGATCAAAAAATAAATTAATAATCTATTATTAATAAGATATATATCAATTAAAATATAATTACAAAGCCTAAAATGATTTAGAAGAAATGCAAAAAATATTACTATATAATAATTTTTTGATTTGAAATTTTTTTCTCTTTTAAAAAGTTTATCAATAAACTTTTGAATTAAAAATAATTTATATAAATTATATTTGTATAACTCAATTTATTTTGTAATTAATATTTACATATAAATAAACAAATAAATAATTAAAATGAGATTTATTATTTATTATTTAGGGATACCGGTTTAATTTAAATTAGATCTGTCTCACTAATAATTTATTTTGTTATTTATATTTCTGTAAAATAAATTGATAAATAATTAAAATAAAAATTTAAAATTATACAGAATAAAAATTAAAATGAGATTTATGATTTATTATTAATGTATACCAGTTTAATAATTTAAGTATTTAGAGGTTTTGTTGTTAGTAGTTTAAGATATATGTTTTTAGGCTTTTAGTGATTTATAGGTTTTTTTAAAAAAAATAAAATAACAAAAAAAATTTCAATAATTTTTTATCATTTTCATAGGTTATTACATTTCAAAATATAATAATATTTAAAAATTTTTAAAATTTTAATACAATATTTTGTTATAATAATATTAATAATTATATATCAATAAATTTAATATAAATAATTTTATTGATAGATATTATATTAATGATCAAAATTAAATTTATAAACTATTAATATTAAGATCAATATTAATCAAAAAATATATACAAAAGCAAAATTGATTCAAAATTAAAGTAACTTATATTACTTGATAATAATTTTTAATTTTAAAATTTATACTTCTTTTATAAGCGTATATTTTTATTAAATAAATAATATATTATTTAAATTATATCTTTCCCACTCATAATTTATTTTGATATAAATATTTCTAAATAAATACACCAATAAATAATTAAAATAAATATTTAAAAATATAATAAATATCAATAAAAGATAGATTTATTAATTATTAAGTAGTATTTAGCAGTTTAATGGTTTATGTATTTAGGCATTACGGGGTTTAGGAGTTTACTGATTTAAGTTTATGTGCATTTAGTAGGGCTGCTCATGGGACTCAGAGATTCACGAACCCGACCCGAAGTTTTGTCCTGAAAGAATCGGGACCGAGAAAAATCCATTGACTTTAACTTTTCTCGTCCCATTCTGTCATATATTTTTTTTGGGATGGTTTCTTTAGCAATATCCATCCCGAGAACTATCCCATCCTAAAAAACATATACTATAACAACATATATATATATATATATATATATATATATATATATATATATAATATAACATGAAGATTCCACCAATTTCGCTACAGCCCATCCAATTCCGACGCACCTATTGCTGTTACGACGAGTTCTAAGCCACCTCATGCCATTCCAGCCATGTTTAGTTAGGTCCATCCCTTGTCTGTCGCACATCTGGTTGCCTCCACCATGTTTCAGATGCCAGCTGCCTCTTGGTTTGTTTTTTTCACGAGAATTGAGAGATTAATTATTATTATTATTATTATGTGTCTTAGTCAGTTTTGTTGAGTATTGGTTATGATGCTGTGTTTGGGCCGAATGAGTGGGCTGAATGTGTTACAGTCAGTTTTGTAGAGCTTGCTTGTTTTAAATATTTATATGTATTTATGCTAAACATGTCATATTAATTAATGGCAATGCAGATGGCACAATCTAGCAGTAAACAAAAAATACAATAAATTGAAGATGATCACATCTCAAATGATCAAACTACTGGTAAATCTAATCATCAGCCTTTCACGAACCCTCCTATTGTTATGGCAGGTTCTTCAATTCCAATTGTAAAAGAAAGTCAATGTACATCTGAACCTCAAGCTCATAAAAAGTATAAGTCTACTATTTCGGAAACTAATGAGATATTAGTTGAATCAGATGTAAATGAAACTGGTAGGGCAGCTTGTATATATTGTAGGAAAGAATACTTGGCAAAGAGTGATCAAGCTACTTTGGGTTTTTGGAAATACTTGAGAAAGACTTATAGGAAATTTTCACACAAAAAAAGAATTAATAGAAGCTCACAAAGGTAAAGACAATCACAATCTTTGTTGAGTTTCACTAAAGGTACTAGTTCACAGGATAACAAATTAACTTGTTGGCAATTTTATCAATAACTAGTTAGGGAGGCTTTGGTGAAAATGATCATAAAGGATGAATTGCCTTTTTGTTTTGTTGAGAGGGATGAGTTTAAAGAGTTTTGTGAAGTTAGTGTGCCTCAATTTAAAATTCCATCTAGGCACTCTATATTGAGGGATTATTTTTCTTTGTTTATGAAAAAAAATAAGAAATTAATTAATAGCATATCATCTCATTGTGGTAGAGTTTCATTGACTATAGACACATGGACTAGCATTCAAAATTTGTCTCATATATATTTGACTGTTCATTCCATTGATTCTCAATGAAATATGCATAAAAGGCTTTTGAACTTTTGTGTAATTAAAAGTCATTCTGGAGTTAATATTTAAAAAGTTATTGAGTTTTGCATGAATGAATGGGGTTTGAGAAAGTTGATGTGCTTTACTGTTGACAATGCATCAAATAATGATGTTGTAGTTGAACAATTGAAAAAAAGGCTTGTGAAGAAAATTGTTGTACCTTTGAGAGGTGAGTATTTTCATATGAGATGTTGTGCTCATATCCTAAACTCAATTGTCAGAGATGGCATTGCAGTAGAAAGGTTGCTATTAAAAAAATTAGAGGTGTGGTGAAATATGTGAGGAGTAGTCCTAAAAGATTAGATATGTTTAAGTTATGTGTTGAAGAAGCAAACTTCACATATGAATCTTCACTGAAATTAGATTGTCCTTCAAGATGGAATTCAACTTATTTGATGCTACAAACTCATATAAAATATCAAAAAGAATTTGATAAGTTGGAGGACAAAGACAAAAGGTATTTGAAGGAGTTTGGTTAAACCGTTCCAACTGAGAGATACTAAAGAAATGCCAAAATTTTGGCTCATTTCTTGAAAATATTTTACAATGTAACTGGTAAATTTTATGGCTCATAATATTCTACCTCTAGTGTTTATTTTCCTGAGATTATTCGAATTTTGATAAAAATTGAGCTTTGTGAAAATTGTAGAGATACATTGGTGTCTGAAATGGGTATGAAAATGAGGCATAAATTCAACAAATATTGGGTTTCTCTTCAGTAAACAAATATTATGCTTTTTGTAGCAGTAGTGTTGGATCCTAGATATAAGCTCAAAATCTCAAGGTTAATTACACTTAGCATTATGGTGAGGAATTGGCTAAAAATTTGTTGAAAAACGTTATAAATGCTTTAAATGAGAAGATGAATGATTATAATGATTTAAAAAAAAGATGAATCAAAAAAAAGATGATTTCTTTGATGGTAGTGATACTTATTTGATGATTTTTTTGTTGAATTGGAGAAAGAACAAGAAGTTGCAGCTTTGGAAGGGTTGGATAGGTACATGGAAGACAAACTTGAATAAAATAGAATTGATTTTGATCTTCTAAACTGGTGGAAGGTAAATGAGGTTAGGTATCCTTCTTTCGCAAATGTAGCAAGGGATGTATTTGCTATCCAATCATCTACCGTGGCCTACGAATCTACATTTAGCAATGGCGAGAGAACTTTAGATAAATTTAGGAGTTCTTTAACATCTATTATAGCTGAAGTTCTCATATGTCTACAAGATTGGTTGAGAAGCTCAAACAAACCTATTGAAATTGAAGAATTAGTTCAAGACCTTGATGATAATGAATCAAGTTAGTATACAAATCTTGTAAATTTTAATTTCACTTTTACTTATTTTATTCATTCAATTTAATAAAAATATGGTTTAATTACAATTTTCAGAGAGGTCTCAAGATCCAAATTTTCTTCCAACTATAGTTGGCCAAATAAATTTGGAATGGGTGTATTAAATTTTATAAGGTAATATTTTGTTTTTTTATTACTCTTTAATCTTAGAAATTTATGTCTACATGATTAACATGTTTTCATCTTTGGTTGTCCTTCTACAGTGGAGGAATAAAAGGGAGGAGTTGTAGAAGAGATAATTAATTGGGTTTGGATTTTCGTTGCTGTTCCGGGACGGACCTTTGAATTGATTATTATCATGGTTGTTATTAGTTGTATTTTTTTGTTATATTAAGCTACCTAATTTTAGCAATATCATAAGTAGTAATTGATGCTATCAATGTTTGTGGTCATCTTTAGCTATTTCTTAATATTTTAAGTAATTATTTAAAAAATGTAGTATTGCTATTATGGTTAACTTTTGCTCGGCTGAAAAAAACCAACTTGTTAAAAAACAAAGAACAAAGATAAGCACACAACTCGGTCCTGTTCTATTTAATATTTCTATCCTTTTCTACGCATCAAAGCTTTTGACAAGGTAATGGAACTCGTTTGCGGTATTCAGCCTATTTGACAAAACAAAATTGGCCCAATTTGAGTTTGAACGATACATAACTAAGAAAGATAAATGGTACAACAAAAGGTTTCGACATGAACTAACTTGGCCGGTTTGAAGAAAATAAATAGAAAAAAATGACCGAACTCCATTCCATCC
The DNA here is from genome assembly GCA_029783825.1 of Sapria himalayana. NCBI lineage: Eukaryota > Viridiplantae > Streptophyta > Magnoliopsida > Malpighiales > Rafflesiaceae > Sapria > Sapria himalayana. The sequence goes on from JAREIK010001912.1 coordinate 217,017, forward strand.
CGGAACCATTTTCTCCTACCCAAAATTCCTGATCTCCGTTCCAGTCCCAATATTTTCAACCTATGAGACAGGTCTGGATCTTCAAAAAAAAATCTCAGAACTGTGGGAAGGAACTAGAGATTTGTAATCTCCATCCCATCCCGTCCCATCAGCACCCCTAACATTTAGTGGTTTATAGGTTTTATTTAAAAAATAAAATAACAAAAAATTTAATATAACCTTTGAAACTATAACAATTTTTAAATTTTTTTTAAATGTGAATACTATATTTAGTTATGATAATCTTAATAATTATATATCATATAAATTCAATATAAACAATTATATTGATAAATATTACAATAATGATTATACAAAAGATTAATAAACAATTATTAATAAGATAAATATTGTTTAAAATATATTTACAAAACCTAAAATGATTCAAAATCAAAGTGAAATATTTTACTAAATATTATTTTTAAAATTTTAAATTTTTGTATCCATTTATAAGCTTATATATTTTTTGATAAAAAATAAATTATTTAAATTATATTTGTCTAACTATTAATTTATTTTTTAATTTATATTTCTATAAAAATAAACTAATAAATAATTAAAATGTATATATAAAATTAAAATGAATACTAATAAAAATGAGATTTATGATTTATTATTTAGGGTATACCTATTTAATGGTTAAGTTTATTGTGGTTTTGGGGTTAATGAGTTTATTGATTTATATGTTTACACATTTAGGTTTTATTTATTGATTTATAGGTTTTATTTAATCAATGAAATAACAAAAAATTATTTTTATGAATTTTCGTGATTTTCAAAGGTTATAACCTTTGAAAATATAATAATTTTGTAATAGTTTTAAAATATATATACAATACTTAGTTATAATAATCTTAAAAATTATATTTTTTGTAAATTCAATATAAAAAAAATTATTAATATATATTGTTATAATCATCAAAAAATAAAATAATAAACTATTATTAATAAGATACATATTAATTAAAATATATTTGCAGAAAACGAAATAATTCAAAATCTAAGTAAATTATATTACTAAATAAAATTTTAAATTTTTGAAATTTTCTTTCTTTTTATAAGCTTATATTTTTTTCATAAAAAATAATTTATTTAAATTATATAAGTCTCAATCATTATTTATTTTGTAATTAATATTTCTATAAAAATAAACTAATTAATAAGTAAAATGAATATTTAAAATTATAATGAATACAAATAAAAATGAGATTTATTATTTAATATTTACGTTATATAGGTTTAATGGTTTAAGTATTTTGGGTGTTTTGGGGTTTAGGAGTCTAGAGATTTAAATGTTTAGGCATTTAGTTCTTTATAAGTTTTATTTAAATAATAAAATAATAAAAAAGTTATTTTGTGATTTTTTATCATTTTTGAAGGTTATAACCTTAGAAAATATAATAATTTTTAAATTTTCTTCAAATGTAAATATAATATTTAGTTATAAGAATCTTAATAATTATAAGACATTTAAATTTAATATAAGTAATTTTATTGTTAGATATTATAAAATTGATCAAATAATAAATTAATAAATTATTTATAATAAGATTTATTGCAATTAAAAAATAATAGCAAAACCTATATATAATAATTCAAAATCAAAGTAAAATATATTACGAAATAATAATTTTTTTGTTTTTAAATTTGTAATTCTTTTTATAAGCTTATATTTTTTTATGAGTAAAAATAAATTATTAAAATTATAGTTGTCTCGCTCATTATTCATTTTGTAATTAATATTTCTGTAAAAAATAAACTAATAAATAATTAAAATGAATATTTAAAATTATAATGAATACAAATTAAAATGAGATTTATGATTTATTATATGTGGTATCCCTGTTTAATGGTTTGATTATTTAGGAGTTTATCAATTTATGTTTTTAGGTATTTAGTGGTTTATAGGTTTTATTTATATAAAAAATATAATTTTTTTTTAGATTTTTTCTGATTTTCAAAAGTAATAACCATTGAAAATAAAATTATTTTTAAAATTTTTTGAAATGTGAATACTATGTATAATTATATTAATCTTACTAATTATATAGCATATAAATGCAAAAGAAACAATTTTAATGATAGATATTATAATAATGATCAAAAATTAAATTAATAAACTATTATTAATAATATAAATATTAAATAAAAAATATTTACATAATACAAAATGATTCAAAATCAAATCAAAATATATTACTAAATAATAATATTTAATTTTAAAATTTTTTCTTTTTTTTATAAGCTTATTTTTTCTTGTTTAAAAATAAATTATTTAAATAATATTTGTCTCACTCGAAATTTATTTTGTACTTAATTTTTCTAAAAAATTTATGTTTAATGGTTTGATTATTTTGTACTTAATTTTTCTAAAAAATTAAACTATAAATAATTAAAATGATTAAAAATGAGATTTATTATTTATTAAGTAGTATATAGATGTTAAAATCTTTATGTATTTAGGGGTTTCGGGGTTTATTAGCTTACTAATTTAAATAAGTAAGCATTTAATGGTATATAGGTTTTATTTAAAAAATAAAATAACTTAAAATTTATTTTATTATTTTTTCTCATTTTTTAAGATTATAACCTATGAAAATATAATAATTTTTAAATTTTTTTCAAAAGTGAATACAATATTTATTTATAATAATCATAATAATTATATATCTTTTTAATTCAATATAAACAATTTTATTGATAGATATTCTAATAATTATCAAAAAATAAATTAAAAATATATTATGAATGAGATTTTATTACTTAAAATATAATATCAAAACCTAATATGATTCAAAATCAAATCAAAATATATTAATGAAAAATAATTATTTGTTTTTAAATTTTTATTCTTTTTATAAGCTTATTGATTCAATATAAATAATATCAAAACCTAATATAAATAATTTTATTGATATATATTATAATAATGATCAAAAATTAAATTAATAAACTATTAATAATAAGATATATATTATTAAAAAAATATTTACAAAACCCAAATTGATTCAAAATTAAAGTAAAATATATTACTGGATAATAATTTTTAATTTTTAAATTATTACTTTTTTATAAGCATATATATATATTTTGATTAAAAATAAATTATTTAAATTATATGTGTCGCACTCATAATTTATTTATTAATAAAAATTTCTATAAAAATAAACTAATAAATAATTAAAATGAAAATTTAAAATAATTATAAATTGAAATAAAAATTCAATTTATTAATTATTAAGTAGTATATAGCAGTTTAATGGTTTATGTATTTAGGCATTACGGGGTTTAGAAGTTTAATGATATAATTGTGTATTCATTTAGTGGTTTGTAGGTTTTATTTAAAAAATAAAATAACATAAAATTCATTTTTATTATTTTTTAATATTTCCAAAGGTTATAACCTTTGTAAATATAATAATTTTTAAATTTTTTTCAAAAGTTAATTTAATATTATGTTATAATAATCATTATATTTATATATCATATAAATTCAATATAAACAATTTTATTGATAAATATTCAAATATTGATCAAAAAATAAATTAATAAACAATTATTAATGAGATAGATATCAATCAAAATATAATTACAAAAACTAAAATGATTCAGAAGGAGAGCAAAATATATTACTATATAATAAATTTTATTTTTTAATTTTTTTTTCTTTTTATAAGTTTATCTATATTTTTCGATGAAAATTAATTTATATAAATTATTTTTGTCTAACTCATAATTTATTTTGCAATTAATATTTATATAAAAATAAAAGAATAATTAATTAAAATAAAAATTTAAAATTATACTAAATAAAAATTAAAATGAGATTTATGATTTATTATTAAAGTATACCAGTTTAATGGTTTTGATATTTAAAATTAAGAGCTTTAAGAGTTTACTGATTTAACTGTGTATGCATTTAGTGGATTATAGGTTTTATTTAAAAATTAAAATAACAAAATATTTATTTATTTTAAATTTTTATTTTTTCAAAGGTTATAACCTTTGAAAATATAATAATTTTTAAATTTTTTTCAAATGTGAATTCTATATTTAATTATAATAATCATTATATTTATATATCATTAAATTCAATATAAAAAATATTATTGATAAATATTCTAATAATGATCAAAAAATAAATTAATCATCTATTATTAATAAGATAGATATCAATTAAAATACAATTACGAAACCTATAATGATTTAGAAGCAAAGGAAATTATATTACTATATAATAATTTTTGTTTTAATTTTTTTTAATTAGTTTATCTATATTTTTTTTGATGAAAAATAATTTATATAAATTATATTTGTCTAACTCATAATTTATTTTTTAATTAATATTTATATAAAATATTATATTTGATGAAAAAGCCTTAGTTTATCACTATGGCTTTTTCCTTTGATTTGTGACCTCAAGTGTTAATATGCAAGACTAATATTTTTAGCAATGATTAAAACCTTTTATACATTTTAATATTATTCATTTACACCTTTTTGGGTATTGTGAGCTTGTATACATAACGCATTTAATATAAAAAGAAAGAAATGATTCTTTTCATATCCATGAGGATATGAAAAAAGGCTTAGACATGCCAATAAAATAAATTTTTGATTCTTGATTGAAAGAGAGCACATACTTCTTGCCCTGCTCAAACCGCCCTAGGGATAATTTGTTCTAATAGGCTACAAGGTGGTTATTTTTTTAGAGGTGAACTATGTTTTAAAAAAATTGCTTTGCGTGTTTGCATGAGAGATATTTTAGAAGAAATTACAATAATCAATATAAATAACATCCTCAACAACTAGATATTTCAATACATAGGGGTACAACTTTGGTTTAGTCTGTTAGCGTACATGAGTCAAATTACCTTTGATTTCCCATTGATTCAACATCAAATATGATGAGACATAAGAGAGATAAAGTAAAATCTTTTATTATTTTGGTTAGAGCTTTAGCAATCATTCTAGAGTTGAGAGGAACAAAATAAATTATTTTAATTATTTAGTTTAATTTTAATTTTTATTTTAATTATTTATCATTTTATTGTTATAGAAATATTAATTACAAAATAAATTATTAGTGAGATAGATCTAATTTAAATTAAACAGGTATATTCTAAATAATAAAGAATAAATCTCATTTTTTTTCATTTTAATTTTAAATATTCAAATTAAATTATTTATTTGTTTATTTTTATAAAAATATTAATTACAACATAAATTATGAGTTACACAAAGATAATTTATATAAATTATTATTCATCAAAATAATATAGATAAACTTTTTAAAAGAAAAAAAAATTTAAAAACAATAAATTATTATATAGTAATATATTTTTCTTTGATTCTGAATTATTTTAGGTTTTGTAATTATATTATAATTGATATCTATCCTATTAATAATAGATTATTAATTTATGTTTTGATCATTATAGAAAATTTATCAATAAAATAGTTTATATTGAATTAATATGATATATAAATATAATGATTATTATAACTAAATATTGATTTCATTTTGATAAAAATTAAAAATTATTATATTTTCAAATGTTATCACCTTAAAAAATGAGAAAAAATAATAAAAATAAATTTTTTGTTATTTCATTTTTTAAATAAAACCTATAGATCATTAAATGCTTACTTGCTTAAATCAGTAAGCTCATAAATCCCGAAACCCCTAAATACATAAACCTTTTAACAGCTATATACTACTTAATAAATAATAAATCTCATTTTTATTAAAGTTTATTATAAGTTTTAATATTCATTTTAATTATTTATAGTTTAATTTTTTAGAAAAATTAATTACAAAATAAATTTCGAGTGAGACAAATATTATTTAAATAATTTATTTTAATAAAAAGAAATATAATTTTAAAAAAAGAAGGAAAATTTTAAAAATTAAATATTATTATTTAGTAATATAATTTGATTTGATTTTGAATCATTTTGTGTTATGTAAATATATTTTAATTAATATTAATATTATTAATAATAGATTATTAATATAATTTTTGATCATTATTATAATATCTTTCATTAAAATTATTTATATTGAATTTATCTGATATATAATTAGTAATATTAATATATTTATACATGGCATTCACATTTAAAAAAATTTTAAAAATTTCTTTTATTTTCAAAGGTTATAACCTTTGAAAATCAGAAAAAATCAAAAATAGAATTTTAAATTTTTATTATATAAATAAAACCTATAAACCACTTAATAATCAAAACATTAAACCGGTAACCATATATAATAAATCATAAATCTCATTTTAATTTGTATTCATTATAATTTTAAATATTCATTTTAATTATTTATTAGTTTATTTATTATCGAAATATCAATCACAAAATAAATAATGAAAGATACAAATATAGTTTTAATAATTTATTTTTAATCAAAAAAAAAGCTTATATAAAGAAGTAAAAATTTAAAAACAAAAAAATTATTATTTAGTAATATATTTTACTTTGATTTTGAATCATTATATATAGGTTTCACAATTATAATTTACATGTGATCAATCTTATTAATAATAGTTTTTTAATTTTTTATTTGATCATTTTTATAATATCCAACAATAAAATTACTTATATTCAATTAAAATGTCTTATAATTATTAAGTTATTATAACTAAATATTATATTTACATTTGAAAAAAATTTCAAAATTATTATATTTTCGAAGGTTATAACCTTCAAAAATGATAAAAAATCACAAAAATAATTTTTTATTATTTTATTATTTAAATAAAACTTATAAACCACTAAATGACTAAACATTTAAATCTCTAGACTCCTAAACCCAAAAACCCCCTAAATTCTTAAACCATTAAACCTATATTATTTAAATAATAAATAATAAATCTCATTTTTATTTGAATTCATTATAATTTTAAATATTCATTTTAATTATTTATTAGTTTATTTTTGTAGAAATATTAATTACAAAGTAAATAATGAGTGAAACAGATATAATTTAAATAAATTATTTTTTATGTTAAAAAAAGCTTATAAAAATAAACAAAATTTCAAAAATTTAAAATTTTATTTAGTAATATAATTTACTTTGATTTTGAATTATTTTGGATTCTGCAAATATATTTTAATTAATATCTATCTTATTAATAATAGTTTATTAATTTATTTTTTGATCATTATTATAATATATATTAATACATTTTTTAATATTGAATCTACAACAAATATAATTATTAAGATTATTATAACTAAGTATGGCATTCATATTTTAGAACTATTAAAAATTTATTATATTTTTTAAGGTTATAACCTTTGAAAATCACGAAAATTCATAAAAAAAAAATTTTTATTTCATTGATTAAATTAAACCTATAAACACGAAAATGGGTAAACATATAAATAAATAAACTCCTTAACACCAAAACCAAAAAAAACATAAACAATTAAATAGTTATACTCTAAATAATAATTCATAAATCTCATTTTTATTAGTATTCATTATAATTTTAAATATACATTTTAATTATTTATTAGTTTAATTTTATAGAAATATAAATTAAAAATTAAATTATTATTGAAACAAATATAATTTAAATAATTTATTTTTCATCAAAAAATATATATGCTTATAAATTTATACAAAAATTTAAAAATTTAAAATTAATATTTAGTAAAATATTTCACTTTGATTTTGATTCATTTTAGGTTTTGCAAATAAATTTGAAACAATATTTATTTTATTAATAATTGGTTATTACTTTTTTATCATCATTATATAATAAATATCAATAAATAGTTTATATTGAATTTATATGATATATAATTTATATGATTATTATAACTTCATATTGTATTCACTTTTCAAAAAAATTAAAAATTATTATATTTTCAAAGGTTATAACCTTCAAAAATGAGATAAAATAACAAAAATAAATTTTTTGTTATTTTATTTTCTATATAAAACATATAAACCACAAATGACTAAATACTAAAATGACTAAACTCCTAAACCCCGAAGCCCATAAATACTTAAAACATTAAATTAGTATAGTCCAAATAATAATTCATAAATTTCAGTTTTATTATTATTCATTTTAATTTTAAATATTCATTTTAATCATTTATCAGTTTATTTTTATAAAAATATTAATTACAAAATAAATTTTTAGTGCGACATATATAATTTAAATAATTTATTTTTCATCAAATAAAATGCTTATATAACGAGACACATTTTTAAAAATAAAAAATTATTACTTAATAATATATATTAGTTTGATTTTGAATCATTTTATATTATACAATTATATTTTTATTTATATCATTCTTATAAATAAAGTTTATTAATTTATTTATTGATCATTATTATATTATTTATCAATAAAATTATTTATATTGAGTTTAGATTATATATAATTATTAAGATTCTTATAACTAAATATTATATTCACATTTAAAAAAAGATTAAAATTATTAAATTTTCAAAGGTTACCTTCAAAAATTTAAAAAAAATCAAAAAATTAAATTATTTGTTTTTTCATTTTTTAAATAAAAACTATAAATCACTAAAGGTGTAAACAATTAAATCACTGGAATCCTAAAATACAAAACACCTAAATACCTAAACCATTAAACCAGTATATCCAGAAAAATAAATAATAAATCTCAATTTTATTTGTATTCATTATAATTTTAAATATTTATTTTAATTATTTAGTAGTATATTATTATAGAATTATAAATTACAAAATAGATGATGAGTAAGAAAAATATAATTTTATTAATTTATTTTTAATAACAAAAATATAATGTTGTAAAAAAAAGCAAAACATTAAAACAAATTATTATTAGTAATATATTTTACTTTGATTTGAATAAATTTAGATTTTGCAAATACTTTTTAAATAATGACTATTTTATTAATAATAGTTTATTAATTTATTTTTTGATCATAATTATAATATTTAGCATTATAAGTATTTATATTGAATTTAAATGAATTATAATTATAAAGATTATTATAAACAAATATTATATTTACATTCGAAAAAAATTTCAAAATTATTATATTTTCAAAGGATATAATCTTTAAAAATTAGAAAAAATAATACAAATAAATTTTTTGCGATATCATTGTTTAAATAAAACTTATAAACCACTAAATGCTAAAACACTTAAAAATCTAAATGCCTAAACAAAAAACCCCTAAATTCTTAAACCTTTAAACTCGTAAACCTTAAATATAATTTAAATAATTTATTAAAATATTAATTACAAAAAATTAAATTAATGGTGATACAAATATAATTTAAATAATTTATTTTTCATCAAAAAAAAATATAAGCTTATAAAAAGAAGAAAAAACTAAAAAAAACTTATTATTTAGTAATAAATTTTACTTGGATTTTGAATATTTTTAGGTTTTGCAATTATATTTTAATTTATATCTATCATATTAATAATAGCATATTAATTTATTTTTTGATAATTGATATTATATCTATGAATAAAATTGTTTATATTTAGTTTATATTATATATAATTATAATGATTATTTTTACTAAATATTGTATTAACATTTTTAAAAAATTTTAAAATTATTATATTGTCAAAGGTTATAATTTTTGAAAATGTGAAAAAATATCAAAAATAATTTTTTTGTTATATCATTGTTTAAACAAATCCTATAAACCACTAAATGCCTAAAAACATAAATCGCTAAAGTCCTAAATGACAAAACCTCTAAATACTTAAAATATTAAACTGGTATACATTAATAATAATTCATAAATCTCATTTTAATTTTTATTCAGTATAATTTTAAATTTTTATTTTAATAATTTATCAGTTTATTTTTATTGAAATATTAATTACAAAATAAATTATTAGTGAGACAGATATAATTTAAATTAAAGTGGTATACCATAAATATTAAAGAATATATCTCATTTTTTTTCATTATAATTTTAAATATTCATTTTAATTATTTATTTATTTATTTTTATATAAATATTAATTAAAAAATAAATTATGAGTTACACAAATATAATTAATTTAAATTATTTTTATTCAAAAAAATATTGATAAACTTATTTAAAAAAATTAAAAATAAAAAATTATTATATAGTAATATAATTTGCTTTGCTTATGAATCATTATAGGTTTTGTAATTATATTTTAATTGATATTTATCTTATTAATAATAGATTATTAATTTATTTTTTGATCATTATTAGAATATTTATGAATAATATTGTTAATATTGAATTTATATGATATATAAATATAATGATTATTATAACTCAATAATAAATTCACATTTGAAAAAAATTTAAAAATTATTATATTTAAAAGGTTATAACCTTTCAAATTATAAAAAAATAATAATAAAAATAAATATTTTGTTATTTCGATTTTTAAATAAAACCTATAAACCACTAAATGCATACACTGTTAAATTAGTAAACTCCTAAAGCCCGTAATGCCTAAATACATAAACCATTAAACTACTATATACTACTTAATAATTAAGATATCTAATTTTTATTTCAATTTAGTATAATTTTAAATATTCATTTTAATTATTTATTAGTTTATTTTTATATAAGTTTTTATTACAGAATAAATTATGAGTGCCACAAATATAATTTAAATAATATATTTTTAATAAAAAAAAATATATACACTTATAAAAGAAGTAAAAATTTAAAAATTAAAAATTATCATCCAATAATATTATTTAATTTATTTTTTAATCAATTTGGGTTTTGTAAATATATTTTAATTAATATCTATCTTATTATTAATAGTTTATTAATTTAATTTTTGATCATTATTATAATATCTATCAATAAAATTCTTTATATTGAATTTATATGATATATAATTATTAAAATTATTATAACTAAATATTGAATTCATATTTCAAAAAATTTTAAATATTATTATATTTTCAAAGGTTATAACCTATCAAAATGACAAAAAATTACAAATTTTTTTTATTATTTTATTATTTAAATAAAACCTATAAACCACTAAATACCTAAAAACATCATTCGCTAAACACGTATATGATAAAACCTCTAAATACTTAAACTATTAAATTGGTATACATTAATGATAAATCATAAATTTCATTTTAATTTTTATTCAGTATAATTTTAAATTTTTATTTTAATTATTTATCGGTTTATTTTTATAGAAACATTATTTACCAAATAAATTATTAGTTAAAAATATATAATTTAAATTAAACCGATATACCCTAAATAATAAATAATAAATCTCATTTTTTTTCATTATAATTTTAAATATTCATTTTAATTATTTATTTGTTTATTTTTATATAAATATTAATTACAAAATAAATTATGAATTAGACAAATATAATTTATGTAAATTATTTTTAATCAAAAAAATATAGATAAACTTTTTAAAAAATATAATATCTATCTTATTATTATTAGTTTATTAATTTAATTTTTGATCATTATTATATTATATATCAATAAAATTATTTATATTGAATTTATATGATAAATAATTATTAATATTAAAATAACTAAATATTGTATTCACATTTCAAAAAATTTTAAATATTATTATATTTTCAAAGATTATTACCTATGAAAATGAGAAAAAATTACCAATTTTTTTTGTTATTTTATTATTTTAATAAAACCTATAAACCACTAAATGCCAAAAACATAAATTGCTAAACTCCTAAATGACAAAACCTCTAAATACATAAACCATTAAACATGTGTACATTAAAAAAATTCATAAATCTCAATTTAATTTTTATTAAATGTAATTTTAAATTTTTATTTTAATTATTTATCAGTTTATTTTTATATAAATATTAATTACAAAATAAATTTTTAGTGAGACAGATCTAATTTAAATTAAACCGGTATCCCTAAAGAATAAATAATAAATCTTATTTTTTTTTCATTATAATTTTAATTATTCATTTTAATTTTTATTTGTTTATTTATATATAAATATTAATTACAAAATAAATTGAGTTAGACAAATATAATTATTATATATTATTTTTCATCAAAAAATTATAAATAAACTTTTTAGAAAAAAAATATTTCTATACAAAAAATTATTATATAGTAATATATTTTGCTTTGATTCTGAATCATTTTAGGGTTTATAATTATATTTTAATTGATATTTATCTTTTTTTAATTGAAATCTATATTATTAATAATAGATTATTAATTTATTTTTTGATCATTATTAGAATATTTATCAATAAAATTATTTATATTAAATTAATATGAATTATTAAAATAATGATTATTATAACTAAAGATTGTATTCACTTTAAAAAAAATTTAAAAATTATTATATTTTGAAAGGTTATAACCTTTGAAAATATCAAAAAATAATAAAAATAATTTTTATTTTATTTTATTTTTAAAATCTATAAACCACAATAAGCCTAAAAACATAAATTGCTAAACTCCTAAACGACAAAACCTCTAAATACTTAAACCATTAAACTTGTATACATTAATAATAAATAATAAATCTTATATTAATTTTTATCCAGTATAATTTTAAAATTTTATTTTAATTATTTATCAGTTTATTTTTATAGAAATATTAATTACAAAATAATTTATTAGTGAGACAAATCTTATTTAAATTAAACCGGTTTTACTAAATAATAAATAATAAATCTTATTTTTTAATTATAATTTTAAATATTCATTTTAATTATTTATTTGTTAATTTATATATAAAATATTAATTACAAATTAAATTGAGTTAGACAAATATAATTTATATATATTATTTTTCATCAAAAAATTATAGATATACTTTTTAAAAGAAAAAAAAATATCTAAACAAAAAATTATTATATAGTAATATATTATATTTTCAAAGGTCATGACCTATTATAATGAGAGAGAATTACCAAATTTTTTTTTATTTTATTGTTTAAATAAAACCTATAAACCACTAAATGCCTAGAAACATAAATATCTAGATTCCTAAATGACAAAACCTCTAAATACTTAAACAATTTTAACTGGTATACATTAATAATAAATCATAACTTTCATTTTAATTTTTATTTAGTTTAATTTTAAATTTTTATTTTAATTATTTATCAGTTTATTTTATTGAAATATTAATTACAAAATAAATTATTAGTTAGATAGTTCTAATTTAAATTAAACTGGTATACCCTAAATAATAAATAATAAAACTCATTTCTTTTTAATTAAAATTTTAAATATTAATTTTAATTATTTATTTGTATATTTTTATATAATTATTAATTATAAAATAAATTATGAGTTAAACAAATATAATTTATATAAATTATTTTTCATCAACGAATTATAAATAAACTTTTTATAAGAAAAAAAAATTTCAAAGCAAAAAATTATTATATAGTAATATATTTTGCTTTTCTTCTGAATCATTTAAGATTTTGTATTATTATTTTAATTGATATCTATCCTATTAATAATAGATTATTAATTTATTTTTTGATCATTATTAGAAGATTTATCAATAAAAATGTTTATATTGAATTTATATGATATATAAATATAATGATTATTATGACAAAATATATTATTTACTTTTGAAAAAAATTTTAAAATTATTATATTTTCAAAGGTTATAACCTTTGAAAATCTGAAAAAATAAAAAAAATATTTGTTATTATTATTTCATTATTTAAATAAAACCTATACACCACTAAATGCATAAACACTTAAATAACTAAACTACAAAATATCGATACCCCTATATTAATAATCTTTAAACCGCTATACAATAAATAATAATTAAGAAATCTCATTTTTATTTGTTTTCATTATAATTTTAAAAAATCATTTTGATTGTTTAGTTTTTTATTTATATATATATATATTAATTATAAAACAAATTATAATTTAAAAATATAAATTATTAAATATATTTTTCATCAAAAAATAGAAAGCTTATAAAAATCATAAAAATTTAAAAACAAATAATTTTTATTTAGTGATATATTTTGTATTGCTTTTGAATCATTTTAGGTTTTTATATTATATTATAAGTAATAGCAATCTTATTCATAATAGATTTTTATTTTATTTTTTGATAATTATTTGAATATCTATCAATAAAATTGTTTATATTGAATTTATATGAAATATAATTATTATGATTATTATAAATACATATTGTATTCACTTTTGAAAAGAAATTTAAAATTATTATATATTCAAAGGTTATAACCTTAAAAAATGAAAAAAAAATAATAAAAATAAATTTGTTGTTATTTCATTTTTGAAATAAAACCTATAGATCATTAAATGCTTACTTACTTAAATCAATAAGCTCATAGACCCCGAACCCCTAAATACATAAACCTTTTAACAGTTATATACTACTTAATAAATAATAAATCTCATTTTTATTTCTATTTATTATAATTTTAAATATTAATTTTAATTATTTATAGTTAAATTTTTTAAAAAAATTAATTACAAAATAAATTTTGAGTGAGAAAAATATTTTTAAATAATTTATTTTTAATCAATAAAAAATATAAGCTTATAAAAAGACTAAAATATTTTAAAATTAAATATTATTATTTAGTAATATATTTTGATTTGATTTTGAATCATCTTGTCTTATGTAAATATATTTTAATTAATATTTAGATTATTAATAATAGTTTATAAATTTAATTTTTAATCATTATTATACTCTCTATCATTAAAATTGTTTATATTGAATTTATATGAAATATAATTAGTAAGATTAATATAATTATACATGGTATTCACATTTAAAAAAATTTTAAAAATTATCTTATTTTAAAGGATAACCTTTGAAAATTAGAAAAAATCAAAAATATAATTTTACATTTTTATTATATAAATAAAACTGATAAACCATTAAATGCCTAAAAACATAAATTACTAAACTCCTAAACGACAAAACTTATAAATAATCAAACCATTAAACCAGTATACCATATATTATAAATCATAAATCTCATTTTAATTTGTATTCATTATAATTTTATATATTCAATTTAATTATTTCTTAATTTATTTTTTATAGAAATATTAATCACAAAATAAATAATGAGCGAGACAAATTTAATTTTAATAATTTATTTTTAATCAAAAAAAAAATATAAGCTTATAAAAAGAAGTAAAAATTTTAAAACAATACATTATCATTTAGTAATATATTTTACTTTGATTTTAAATCATTATAGGTTTTGCATTTATATTTTAATTGCTATCAATCTTATTAATAATAGTTTATTAATTTATTTTTTGATCATTATTATAATATCTATCAATAAAATTACTTATATTGAATTTAAATGTCTTATAATTATTACGATTATTATAACTGAATATTATATTTACATTTGAAAAAAATTTAAAAATTATTATATTTTCAAAGGTTATAACCTTCAAAAATGATAAAAAATCACAAAAATTTTTTATTATTATTTAATGATTTAAATAAAACTTATAAACCACTAAATGCCTAATCATTTAAATATCTAGAATACTAAACTCCAAAACTCCCTAAATACTTAAACCATTAAACCTATATAACCTAAATAATAAATAATAAATTTCATTTTTATTTCTATTGATTATAATTTTAAATATTCATTTTAATTATTTTTAGTTTATTTTTATTTAAATATTAATTACAAAATAAATAATGAGTGAGACATATAATTTAAATATATTATTTTTTATGAAAAAAAAATAAGCCTATAGTAATAAACAAAATTTCAAAAATATAAAATTTTATTTAGTAATATAATTTACTTTGATTTTGAATTATTTTGGGTTCTGCAAATATATTTTAATTAATATCTATCTTATTAATAATAGTTTATTAATTTATTTTTCGATCATTTTAATAATATATATTAATAAAATTTTTTATATTAAATTTACATCAAATATAATTATTAAGATTAATATAACTAAGTATTGCATTCATATTTTAGAAAGATTAAAAAATTATTATATTTTCTAAGGTATTTTTAGTTATTTCATTGATTAAATTAAACCTATAAACACCTAAATGTGCAAACATATAAATCAATAAACTCCTTAACCCCAAAACCACAAAAAACATATAAATAGGTATACCCTAAATAATAAATCATAAATCTCGTTTTATTAGTATTCATTATAATTTTAAATATTCATTTTAATTATTTATCAGTTTATTTTTATAGAAATATTAATTACAAAATAAATTATTAGTGAGACAGATATAATTTAAATAATTTATTTTTCATCAAAAAAAATATATGCTTATAAAATGAGGCAAAATTTTTAAAATAAAAAATTATTATTTAGTAATATATCTTATTTGATTTTGAATCATTTTAGATTCTACAATTATATTTTAATTTATATCATTCTTATTAATACTAGTTTATTAATTTATTTATTGATAATTATTATAATATCTATTAATAAAATTATTTATATTTAGTTTACATTATATATAATTATTAAGATTATTATAACTAAATATTATATTCACATTTAAAAAAAATTAAAATTATTATATTTTCAAAGTTTACAACCTTCAAAAATTAAAAAAATTCAAAAAATTAAATTTTTTGTTTTTTAATTCTTTAGATAATAACTATAAATCACTAATGGTGTAAACACTTAAATGACAAAACTCCTAAACCAAAAAACACCTAAATACTTAAACCATTAAAACATTATATCCTGAATAATAAATAATAAATAATAAATCTCAATTTTATTTGTATTCATTATAATTTTAAATAATTATTTTATTTATTTATTAGTTTATTATTATAGAATTATAAATTACAAAATAAATTATGAGTAGGAAAATTAATTTAAATAATTTATTTATAATAACAAAAATATAAAGTTATAAAAAAAGAAAACATTAAAAAAATTATTATTAAGTAATATATATTACTTTGAATTTGAATAAATTTAGATTTTGCAAATATATTTTAAATAATATCTATCTTATTGATAATAGTTTATTAAATTTTTTTTTGATCATTAATATAATATCTAGCAATGTAATTATTTATATTGAATTTAATCGACTTATAATTATTAATATTATTATAACTAAAAATTATATTTACATTTGAAAAATATTTAAAAATTATTATATTTTCAAAGGTTATAACCTTCAAAAATTCAAAAAATAATAAAAATAAATTTTTTGTTAAATCATTGTTTAAATAAAACTTATATACCACTAAATACCGAAACACTTAAACCTCTAAACTCCTAAACACAAAAGCCCCTAAATACTTAAACCTCTAATCTCGTAAACCTTAAATATAATTTAAATAATTTATTAAAATATTAATTACAAAATAAATTAATGGTGATACAAATATAATTTAAATAATTTATTTTTCATCAAAAAAAAATATAAGCTTATAAAAAGAAGAAAAAACTAAAAAAAAACTTATTATTTAATAATAAATTTTACTTGGATTTTGAATATTTTTAGGTTTTGCAATTATATTTTAATTTATATCTATCATATTAATAATAGCATATTAATTTATTTTTTGATAATTGATATCATATCTATGAATAAAATTGTTTATATTTAGTTTATATTATATATAATTATAATGATTATTTTTACTAAATATTGTATTAACATTTTTAAAAAATTTTAAAATTATTATATTGTCAAAGGTTATAATTTTTGAAAATGTGAAAAAATATCAAAAATAATTTTTTTGTTATATCATTGTTTAAACAAATCCTATAAACCACTAAATGCCTAAAAACATAAATCGCTAAAGTCCTAAATGACAAAACCTCTAAATACTTAAAATATTAAACTGGTATACATTAATAATAATTCATAAATCTCATTTTAATTTTTATTCAGTATAATTTTAAATTTTTATTTTAATTATTTATCAGTTTATTTTTATTGAAATATTAATTACCAAATAAATTATTAGTGAGACAGATATAATTTAAATTAAATTGGTATACCCTAAATAATAAAGAATAAATCTCATTTTTATTTTTTTCATTATAATTTTAAATATTCATTTTAATTATTTATTTGTTTATTTTTATATAAATATTAATTACAAAATAAATTATGAGTTAGACAAATATAATTAAATAAATTATTTTTCATCAAAAAAAATGTAGATAAACTTAATAAAAGAAAAAAATTAAAAACAAAAAATTATTATATAGTAATTTAATTTGCTTTGCTTCTGAATCATTATAGGTTTTGTAATTATATTTTAATTGATATCTATCTTATTAATAATAGATTATTAATTTATTTTTTGATCATTATTAGAATATTTATAAATAATATTGTTTATATTGAATTTATATGATATATATATATATATAATGATTATTATAACTAAATATTGTATTCACATTTCAAAAAATTGTAAATATTATTATATTTTCAAAGATTATAACCTATGAAAATGATAACATATTATAGAAAATTGTTTTGTTATTTTATTATCTAATTAAAACCTATAAACCACTAAAAGCCTAAAAACATAAATTGCTAAACTCCTAAACGACAAAACGTCTAAATACTTATTCTATTAAAATGGTATAGATTAATAATAAATCATAAATCTCATTTTAATTTTTATTCAGTATAATTTTAAATTTTTATTTTTATTATTTATCAGTTTATTTTTATAGAAATTTTAATTACAAAATAAATTATTAGTGAGACAGATCTAATTGAAATTAAAATAGTATCCCTAAATAATAAATAATAAATCTCATTTTTTTTCATATAATTTTAAATATTCAATTTAATTATTTATTTGTTTTTTATATATAAATATTAATTACAAAATAAATTGAGTTAGACAAAAATAATTTATATAAATTATTTTTCAACAAAAAATTATAGATACACTTTTTGAAAGAAAAAAAATTTTCAAAACAAAAAATTATTATATAGTAATATATTTCAATTTGCTTCTGAATCATTTTAGATTTTGTAATTATATTTTAAATGATATCTATCTTATTAATAATAGTTTATTAATTTATTTTTTGAACATTATTAGAATATTTATCAATAAAATTGTTTATACTGAATTTACATGATATATAATTATTAAGATTATTATAACTAAATATTATATTTTTAAAGCTTATCATCTTTGAAAATGAGATAAAATCACAAAAATAAATTTTTTGTTATTTTATTGTTTATATAAAACCTACAAACTACTAAATGCCTAAATGCTTAAATAATTAAACTTTTAAACCCCAAAAACCTTAAATACTTAATCATTTAAACCATCTTTAAAGGTTTAAGTATTTATAAATAATATATAAATATCTATCAATAAATAATAGTTTATTAATTTATTTTTTGATCATTATTATATTTATATTTATATTTAGTTTATTAATATCTACCAATAAAATTGTTTATTTTTTATTTACATGATATATATTTATTAAGTTTATTATAACTAAATATTGTATTCACATTTGAAAAAAATTTAAAAATTATTATATTTATAAAGGTTATAACCTTCAAAATTTATAAAAAATTTGAAAAATAATTTTTTTGTTATTTCATTATTTAAATAAAACATATAAACTACTAAATGCCTAAACACTTAAATCACTTAACTCATAAACTCCTAAATACTTAAACTATTAAACCGATATATCCTAAATAATTAATCATAAATCTCATTTTTATTTCTATTCATTATGATTTCAATATTCATTTAAATTATTTATTAGTTTATTTTTATAGAAATATTAATTGCAAAATAAAATTATGAATGAGACAAATATAATTTAAATAATTATTTTCATCAAAAAAATTTATAAGCTTATTAAAAGAATCAAATATTTAAAAATAAAAAATTATTATTTAGTAATATATTTTACTTTGATTTTGAATCGCTTTAGATTTTGCAAATATATTTTAATTTATATCTATCATATTAATAATAGTTTATTAATTTATTTTATGATCAGTATTACAATATTGATCAATAAAATTATTTATATTAATTTACCTGATATTTAATTTTTTTGATTATTATAATTAAATATTGTATTAACATTTGAAAAAAAATTAAAAATTATAATATTTTCAATGGTTATAACCTTGAAAATGAGAAAAATCATAAAAATAATTTTTGTTATTTAATAATTTAAATAAAACCGATAAACCACAAAATAGCTAAATACATAAATTACTAAACTCCTAAACCCTGATACTTCTGCACCACACACACATAGCGACGGACCACAGTACACACATGCACATATTCTTGTCGATTTTGGTGTCGCATTTAAAGGGGCCAGCAAGTCATGGAAGTAGCCAGAAGTATGTGCCACCAGCTTGTAGAGGGCCCTGCTAGCAAGCCGGGATGATAACATTCAGAAACCCGATGAGACCGAGCAAAGTGGTCCGGAGTAAACCCATGAGTAGCTTGGAGTGGGTCCCACTAGCCCTATCAGGCAGCATAGAGGGCCAGCCAACCATCGCCCAACAGGAGTAGCGGGTAATCCATTATTAATTGGAGAGCCCACAAAATCCGAAGCATCACCAAGCAAGGCCATTATGTAATGAAGTCCAGACCAGCCACACGGGAGCGAAAGATTCAAACTTGTAATTTATGTTTGTAGTCATATTTGTATTTTGGACTTTGTATGCACCATGTACTTGTAGAGATGGATCATGACATACTCACACACACAATCTTGTATGTTCTCTATGTAGCATGCAATGAGGGAAACTGGACCCATGAGTATCTCTAAGTGGGGCCCACTAATGAAGTTTGTAAATACACATTAGGCGATGCTACACTCTCGGGAGCAGAAGACCCATCTTTATAGCATTTTATAATTTTACTTGTATTCTAGCTTGGTTGTACACGTAGTTAATTAGACTATGAGATGGACCTCATCACACATGCACACCGATGCAGGCATATTTTTTGATATTTTGTCGGTACAACATACAGCCACTTCTTGGAGCACGAGGAGGAAGCATTCTAACCCAAGAGACACTCTTTTGAGGATCATTGGAGCAAAAGAATGTTGAATTCAGAGGTGAGAATGAATTGACAATGTGCCGTAGATATTATGGGTATTCAGTTATACATGTATTCCATTCATAGCAATGACATAGGCAAATGCTTGATGCTACATGTCACACACATGCACAATCTTATATTTGCATAGTTTTAATATGGTGCATCATTAATGTTCCTCCAAAAGGCTTGGACAAATCCGAATGGAAAGGACGCAGAGAGCATAATGACTAAATGCCAAGTCTGATGTTCGGGAATGCCAGATGATTTTAGTTGTATTCGTACGCTTGGAATTATTAAGCATTATGTTTTTATATGTATTTTATGCATATAATCATTAAGGTACATAGGATTTTAGTATCTTGTAAGTTGTGTGCCTAAATTAGTTAGCTTTTTAGTATCTTGTAAGTTGTGTGCCTAAATGATAAATAAAGTGTGTATTTTCCAAAAAAAAAACCATAAACTTTAAATCCTAAACCTTAAACCATAAACTATAACCCTAGTCCATAAACCCTAAATCATAAATCTCATGTTTTGCTCTTTTATAATCAAATGACTAAGCCTTAAATTTAAATTAAAATTCACAACTTTTAGAAATGTCACAAATTTAACTTTTTGTATATGCAACACAAAATCATGACTCAAGGGGTGAGTTTTGAATTCAGTCACTTTCTTTATTTAGATTATTGTAGCATTAGCAATGGTCATGATTGTATATTTTTTCTCTAGAACTCAAAATCATATCGATGAGAATATGCTAGAACTTGTATCTCTCTGTTGAACATATTGTTATGACACTAAGAATGATCATGAATACATATTTAATCACTATAATACTGGGTCACAGTATTTGATATGACCATAGTTTGAGAATTTTATCTTTATATTGCAAAGTCATTGCACTAGGAATGATTGTAACTTTGGACATTCTTCAAGAGCAAAAGTCATGACCCTAGAAATAGTTAAAGCTCGAGTACTACTCTTTATAACTTTCTATAGCTAATATTATTGGGATTGGAAATATCACTATGGCTTTTTCCTTTGATTTATGACCTCAAGTGTCAATATGCAAGACTAATATTTTGAGCAATGATCAAGATCTTTTATACATTTGAATATGATTCATTAACACAATTTTGGGTATTGTGAGCTTGTATACATAACTCATTTAATATAAAAAGAAAGAAATGATATTTTTCATATCCATGAGGATACAAAAAAAGGCTTAGACATGCCAATAATATAAATTTTTTGATTCTTGATTGAAAGAGAGCACATACTTCTTGCCCTGCTCAAACAGCCCTGGGGCTAATTTGTTCTAATAGGCTACAAGGTGGTTATTTTTTTAGAGGTGAACTATGTTTTAAAAAAATTTCTTTGAGTGTGTGCATGAGAGATATTTTAGAAGAAATTACAATAATCAATATAAATAGCATACTCAACAACTAGCTATTTCAACACATAGGGGTACAACTTTGGTTTGGCCTGTTAGCGTACATTAGTCAAATTACCTTTGATAGCCCAGTGATTCAACATCAAATATGATGAGACATAATAGAGATAAAGTAAAAGCTCCTATTATTTTGGTTATTACTTTAGCAATCATTCTAGAGTTGAGAGATGAACAAAATAAAGTATTTTAATTATTCAGTATAATTTTAATTTTTATTTTAATTATTTATCAGTTTATTTCATAGAAATATTAATTACAGAAATAATTTATTAGTAAGACAGATCTAATTTAAATTAAACTAGTATATCCTAAATAATAAAGAATAAATCTCATTTTTTTTTCATTTTAATTTTAAATATTCAAATTTAATTATTTATTTTTTTATTTTTATATAAATATTAATTACAAAATAAATTATGAGTTACACAAATATAATTTATATAAATTATTTTTCATCAAAAAAATAAAAATAAACTTTTTTAAAATAAAATTTCAAAACAAAAAATTATTATATAGTAATATATTTTGGTTTGCTTTAGAATCATTTTAGGTTTTTTAATTATATTATAATTGATATCTATCTTATTAATAATAGATTATTAATTTATTTTCTTATCATTTTTAGAATATTTATCAATAATATTGTTTATATTGAATTTATATGATATATAAATATAATGATTATTATAACTAAATATTGAATTCACATTTGAAAAAAATTTAAAAATTATTATATTTTCAAATGTTATAACCTTTGAAAATATCAAAAAATAATAAAAATAAATATTTTGTTATTTTAATTTTAAAATAAAACTAATAAACCACTAAATGCATACACCGTAAAATAGTAAACTCCTAAGGTCTGTAATGCCTAAATACATTAACCATTAAACTGCTATATACTACTTAATAATTAATAAATCTAATTTTTATTTCAATTTATTATTATTTTAAATTTTCATTTTAATTATTTATAAGTTTATTTTATAGAAATATTTATTACAAAATAAATTATGAGTGCGACAAATATAATTTAAATAATTTATTTATAATCAAAAAAAGTATATATGCTTATAAAAGAAGTAAAATTTTAAAAATTAAAAATTATTATCCAGTAATATTTTTTACTTTAATTTTGAAACAATTTGGGTTTTGTAAATATTTTTTAAATAATATCTACCTTATTATTAATAGTTTATTAATTTAATTTTTGATCATTATTATAATATATATCAATAAAATTGTTTATATTGAATTTATATGATATATAATTATTAAAATTATTCTAACTAAATATTATATTCATATTTCAAAAAATTTTAAATTTTATTATATTTTCAAAGGTTACCTATGAAAATGACAAAAAATTACAATTTTTTTTTGTTATCTTATTGTTTAAATAAAACCTATAAACTACTAAATGCCAAAAAACATAAATCGCTAATCTCCTAAACGACAAAACTTTTAAATACTTACACTATTAAATTGGTATACATTAATAATAAATCATAAATCTCATTTTAATTTTTATTAAGTGTAATTTTAAATTTTTATTTTAATTATTTATCAGTTAATTTTTATAGAAATATTAATTACAAAATAAATTATTATTGAGACAGATCTATTTTAAATAATTTATTTTATATCAAAAAATATATATGTGCTTATATAATGAGGCAAATTTTTAAAAACAAAAATTTATTATTTTTTAATATATTTTATTTTGATTTTGAATCATTTTAGATTTTGCAATTATATTTTAATTTATATCATTCTTATTAATAATAGTTTATTAATATTTTATTTATCATTATTATAATATCTATTAATAAAATTATTTATATTGAGTTTACATTATATATAATAATTAAGAACATTATAACTAAATATTATATTAACATTTAAAAAAAATTAAAAATTATTATATTTTCAAAGGTTATAACCTTTAAAACACATAAATACAAAAACCATAAACTAGTATATCCTGAATAATAAATAATAAATCTCAATTTTATATTTATACATTATAATTTTAAATATTCATTTTAATTATTTATTAGTTTATTTTTATAGAATTATAAATTAAAAATAAATTATGTGGAAGACAAATATAATTTAAATAATTTACTTTTAATAGTAAAAAATATAAACTTATAAAAAGAAGTAAAACATCAATAAAATTATTATTTAGTATTATATTTTAGTTTGATTTTGAATAAATTTATGTTTTGCAAATATATTTTACAAAACTTTTATCTTATTAATAATAGTTTATTAATTTATTTTTTGATCATTTATATAATATCTATCAATATAATTGTTTATATTGAATTAACATGATATATAATTATTAAGATTATAATAACTAAATATAGTATTCACAAATAAAAAAAATTTAAAAATTATTATATTTCAAAAGATTATAACCTTAAAAAATGAGAAAAAATAACAAAAATAAATTTTTTGTTATATCATTGTTTAAATAAAACTTATAAACCATTAAATGCCTAGATACATAAATATCTAAACTCCTAAACCCTGAAGCCCCTAAATACCTAAACCTTTAAACTCGTAAACCTTAAATATAATTTAAATAATTTATAGAAATATTAATTACAAAATAAATTATGTGACAAATATAATTTAAATAATATATTTTTCAACAAATAAATATATAAGCTTATAAAATGATGCAAAAACTAAAAAAAATTATTATTTAGTAATAAATTTTACTTTGATTTTGAATCATTTTAAGTTTTTAAATTATATTTTAATTTATATCTATAATATTAATAAGAGTTTATTAATTTATTAATTGATAATTGATATAATATTATCAATAAAATTGTTTATATTTAGTTTATATTATATATAGTTATAATAATTATTATTACTAAATATTATATTCACATTTTTAAAAATTTTTAAAATTATTATATTTTCAAATGTTATGACTTTTGAAAATTTTAAAAAATATCAAATATAAATTTTTTGTTTTTCATTGTTTAAAAAAAAGCTATAAACCTTTAAATTCCAAATACTTAAATCAATAACTTCTAAATCTTGAAACCCTAAATAGATAAATTTTTTAAATAGGTATAACCTAAATAATAAATAATAAATCTCATTTTTAATTTTTTCATTTTAATTTAAATATTCATTTTAATTATTTATTTGTTTAATTTTATATAAATATTAAATACAAAATGAATTATAAGATCGAAAAATATAATTTATATAAATTATTTTTCAACAAAAAAATATAGATAAACTTATTAAAAGAAGAAAAAAATTAAAAACAAAAAATTATTATATAGTAATATATTTTACATTGTTTCTAAATCATTTTAGGTTTTGTAATTATATTTTAATTGATATCTAACTTATTAATAATAGATTATTAATTTATTTTTTAATCATTATTAGAATATTTATCATTAAAAATATTTATATTTAATTTATATGATATATAAATTTAATAATTATTATAACTAAATATTATATTCACTTTATTAAAAAATTTTAAAATTATTATATTTTCAAAGATTATAACCTTTGAACACGTGAAAAAACAAAAAAAAAATTTTTTGTTATTTCATTGTTTAAATAAAACCTATAAATCACTAAATGCCTAAACACTCAAATCACTAAACTACAAAATCTCGATACCCCTATATAGATAATCATTTAAACGGGTATCCCATAAATAATAATTAATAAATCTAATTTTTATTTGTTTTCATTTTAATTTAAAAAATTCATTTTGATTGTTTAGTTTTTTATTTATATATATATATTAATTATAAAATAAATTATGAGTTAAAAAATTAATTTATAAAAATTATTTTTTATCAAAAAATAGATCAGCTTATAAAAAGAATAAAAATTTAAAAACAAATAATTATTATTAAGTAATATATTTTGCTTTGCTTTTGAATCATTTTAGGTTTTGATATTATATTTTAAGTAATATCAATCTTATTCATAATAGATTTTTAATTTATGTTTTGATAATTATTAGAATATCTATCAATAAAATTGTATATATTGAATTTATATGATATATAATTATTAATATTATTATAAATAAATATTTATTCACTTTTGAAAAAAATTTAAAAATTATTTTATTTTCAAAAGTTATAATCTTTGAAAATATTAAAAAAATAATAATAATAATTTTTTATTCTTTTTCTTAATTAAAACCTATAAACCACTAAATGCATACACAGTTAAATCAGTAAACTACTAAACCTCATAATGCCTAATTATATAAACCATTAAATTGCTATATACTACTTAATAATTAATAAATCTAATTTTTATTTCTATTTATTATAATTTTAAATATTCATTTTAATTATTTATTAGTTTATTTTTATTAAAATATTTATCACAAATTAAAGTATGAGTGCGACAAATATAATTTAATTAATTTATTTTTAATAAAAAAATATATACGGTTCTAAAAGAAGTTAAAATTTCAAAATTAAAAATTATTATCCAGTAATATATTTTACTTTAATTTTGAATCAATTTGGGTTTTGTAAATATTATTTAATTAATATCTATCTTTTTATTATTAGTTTATTAATTTAATTTTCGATCATTATTATATTGTCTATCAATAAAATTCTTTATATTGAATTTATATGATATATAATTATTAATATTATTATAACTAAATATTGTATTCACATTTCAAAAAATTGTAAATATTATTATATTTTCAAAAGTTATAACCTATGAAAATGATAACAAATTATAGAAATTTTTTTTGTTATTCTTTTTATATAAAACCTATAAACCACTAAAAGCTTAAAAACATAAATCACTAAACTTCTAACTACAAAACATCTAAATACTTAAACCATTAAACTGGTATACATTAATAATAAATCTTAAATCTCATTTTAATTTTTATTCAGTATAATTTTAAATTTATATTTTATTTATTTATCAGTTTATTTTTATAGAAATATTAATTAAAAAATAAATTATTAGTGAGACGGATCTAATTAAAATTAAACCTGTATCCTTAAAATATAAATAATAAATAATAAATCTCATTTTTTTTATTATAATTTTAAATATTCATTTTAATTATTTATTTGTTTATTTATATATAAATATTAATTACAAAATAAATTATGAGTTAGACAAATATAATTTAGATAAATTATTTTTAATCAAAAAAATATAGATAAACTTATTAAAAGAAAAAAAATTCAAAAACAAAAAATTATTATATAGTAATATATTTTTCTTTACCTCTGAATCATTTTAAGTTTTGTAATTATATTATAATTAATATCTATCTTATTATTATTGGATTATTAATTTATTTTTTGATTATTATTAGAATATTTATCAATAAAATTGTTTATATTGAATTTATATAATATATAAATATAATGATTAGTATAACTAAATATTATATTCACATTTGAAAAAAATTTAAAAATTATTATATTTTCAAAGGTTATAACCTTTGAAAATATCAAAAAACAATAAAAAATAAATTTTTTGTTATTTTATTTTTTATATAAAACCTATAAACCGCTAAATGATAGGGGTGCTAATCGGATAGAACGAGATGGGGATTACAAATCTCCAATCCCTTCCCATAGTTCGGAGATATTTTTTTCAAGATCCAGACCCGTTCCATAGGTTGAAAATATCGGGAC
The DNA here is from genome assembly GCA_029783825.1 of Sapria himalayana. Lineage (NCBI taxonomy): Eukaryota > Viridiplantae > Streptophyta > Magnoliopsida > Malpighiales > Rafflesiaceae > Sapria > Sapria himalayana. The sequence continues at coordinate 245,290 of JAREIK010001912.1, forward strand.
GGGATGGAGATTGGGGATTTTGGGTAGGAGAAAATGATTCTAGGACGGAACGGAGTTCGGACAATTTTTTCAATTTATTTTCTTCAAACCAGCCAAGTTAGTTCATGTCCAAACCTTTTGTTGTACCATTTATCATTCCTTAGTTATGTATTTTTCAAACTCAAATTGGGCCAATTTTGTTTTCTCAAATAGGCTGAATACCGCAAATGAGTTCCATTACCTAGTCAAAAGCTTTGATGAGCAAAAAAGTATAGAAATGTTAAATAGAATGGGACCGAGTTGTGTGCTTAATTTGGTTCTTTGTTTTTTCACAAGTTGGCTTTGTTTAGCCGAGTGAAAGTTAACCATAATAGCAATACTACATTTTTTAAAAAATTACCTAAAATATTAAGGAATATCTAAAGATTACCACAAACATTGGTAGCAGCAATTACTACTTAAGTAATTGCTAAAATTATGCAGCTTAATATAACAAAAAAATACAACTAATAACAACCATGATAATAATCATTTCAAAGGTCCGTCCCGGAACAGCAACGAAAATCCAAACCCAATTAATTATCTATTCTACAACTCCTCCCTTTTCTTCCTCCACTGTAGAAGGACAACCAAAGATGAAAACGTGTTAATCATGTAGACATAAATTTCTAAGATGAAAGAGTAATAAAAAAACAAAATATTACCTTATAAAATTCTATGCACCCATTCCAAATTTTGATGGCCAACTATAGTTGGAAGAGTATTTGGATCTTGTGACCCCTCTGAAAATTGTAATTGAACCATATTTTTATTAAATTGAATGAATAAAATAAGTAAAAGTGAAATTAAAATTTAAAAGATTTGCATACTAACCTGATTCATTATCATCAATGTCTTGAACTAATTCTTCAATTTCAATAGGTTTGTTTGAGCTTCTCAACCAATCTTGTAGACATATGAGAACTTTAGCTGTAATAGGTGTTAAAGAACTCCTAAATTTATATAAAGTTTTTTACCAAGTGGTAAATGTAGAGTCGTAGGAAATAGTAGATGCTTGAATAGCCAATACATTCCTTGCTACATTTACTAAAGAAGGATACCAAACCTCATTTACCTTCCACCAGTTTAGAAGATCAAAATCAATTCTATTTTTTTCAAGTTTGTCCTCCAAGTACCTATCCAACTTTTCCAAAGCTGCAACTTCTTGTTCTTTCTCCAATTCATCAAAAAAATCATCAACATAAGTATCCCTACTATCAAAGAAATCATCATTTTTTTTCAACACGGTAGAAGAGAAATCATCTTCTCTTGATTCAATTTCATTTAAATCTTTATAATCATCCATCATCTCATTTAAAGCATTTATAATTTTTTCACCAAATTTTTAGCCAATTCCTCTTCATAATGCTAAGAGTACTTAACCTTGAGATATTTAAGCATATATCTAGGATCCAACACTACTGCTACAAAAAGCATAATATTTATTGACTGAAGAGAACCCCAATATTTATTGAATTTATGCCTGATTTTCATACCCATTTCAGACACCATTGTATCTCTACTATTTTCACAAAGCTCAATTTTTTTCAAAATTAGAATAATCTCAGAAAAATTAATACTAGAGGTAGAATATTATGACCCAGAAAATTTGAAAGTTACCTCATAAAAAGTTTTCAAGAAACGAGCCAAAATTTTGGCATTTGTTCAGTCTCTCTCAGTTGGAACGTTTGAACCAAACTATTTCAAAAACCTTTTGTGTTTGTCCTCCAACTTATCAAATTCTTTTTTATATTTTATATTAGTTTGTAGCATCAAATAAGTTGAATTCCATCTTATAGGACAATCTAATTGCAATGAAGATCTCTATGTCAAGTTTGCTTCTTCAACACGTAATTTAAACATATCAAATCTTTTAGGATTGCTCCTCATATTTTTCACCACACCTCTAATTTTTTGAATAGCACCCTCCACTACTGCAATGCCATCTCTGAAAATTAAGTTTAGGATATGAGCACAACATCTCGTATGAAAATGCTCGCTTCTCAAAGGTATAACACTTTTCTTTAACAAGATTTTTTTAAATTGTTCAACTGCAACATCATTATTTGATGCATTGTCAACAGTACTGCACATCAACATTCTCAAAACCCTTTCATTCATGCAAAACTCAATACATTTCTTATATTAACTCCAGAATGACTTTTAATTACACGAAAGTTCAAAAGCCTTTTATACACATTCCATTGAGCTTCTATTAATTTTTTTTTTGTGGAAATTTCCGACAAGTCTCTCTCTAGTATTTCCATAAACCGAAGTACCTTGATGACTTTTTGCCAAGTATTCTTTCCTACACCATATACAAGCTGCCCTACCAGTTTCATTTCACTTTGAATCAACTAATATCTCATAAGTTTCCCAAACAGCAGACTTATACTTTTTATGAGCTTGAGGTTCAGATGTACCTTGACTTTCTTTTACAATTGGAATTGAAGTACATGCCGTAACAATAGGAAGGTTCATGAAAGGATGATGATTGGATTTACCAGTACATTGATCATTTGAGATGTGATCATCTTCAATTTATTATATTTTTTGTTTACCGCTAGATTGTGACATCTACATTGCCATTAATTAATATGATATGTTAAGCATAAATACATATAAATATTTCAAACAAGCAAGCTCTACAAAACAGACTGTAACACATTCTGCCCACTCATTCGGCCCAACCACAACACCATAACCAATACTCAACAAAACTGATTAAGAAACATAATAATAATAATAATAATTAATCACTCAATTCTCATCAAAAAAACAAACCAAAAGGCTGGTGGCATCTGGGACATGGAGGAGTCAACCATAAGTGCAACAGACAAAGGCTAGACCTCACAAAACACGGTTGGAATGGCATGAGGTTGCCTGGAACTCGTCGGAACAGCAATAGTTGTGTCTGAATTGGATGGGCAGTAGCTGAATTGGTGGCATCTTCATGTTATATATACATACATACATACATACATACATACATATATATATATGTAAGTATGTATGTATGTATATATTCCTGGTTATAGTATCTGTTTTTTAGGATGGGACGGTTATAGGGATGGATATTGCTCAAGATCCGGAACCATCCCAAAAGAAAAAATACGTGACACAATGGGATGGGAAAAGTCAAAGTCAACGGATTTTTCTCAGTCCCGATTCTTCTGGGACAAGACTTCGGTTTGGGTCGCAAATCTCCGAGTGCAGTGATCAGCCATACTAAATGCATATAAAGTTAAATCAGTAAACTCCTAAACACCATAATGCCTATATACATAAACCATTAAACCGCTAAATAGTACTTAATAATTAATAAATCTATTTTTTATTTCTATTTATTATATTTTTAAATATTCATTTTAATTATTTATTATTGTATTTATTTAAAAATATTTATTACAAAATAAATTATTAGTGGGACAAATATAATTTAAATAATATACTATTTATCTAATAAAAATATATGCTTATAAAAGTAGTATAAATTAAAAAATTAAAAATTATTATCAAGTAATATAAGTCACTTTAATTTTGAATCCATTTGGGTTTTGTAAATATTTTTTAATTAATATCTATCTTAATATTAATAGTTTATAAATTTAATTTTTGATCATTATTATAATATATATCAATAAAATAATTTATATTAAATTTATATGACATATAATTATTAATATTATTATAACAAAATATTATATTAAAATTTCAAAAAATTTTAAATATTATTATATTTTCAAATGTTATAACCTATGAAAATGATAAAAAATTATAGAAAGTTTTTTTGTTATTTTATTTTTTTAAATAAAACCTATAAACCACTAAAAGAATAAAAACATAAATCGCTAAACTCCTAACGAAAAAACCTCTAAACACATAAATCATTAAATTGGTATATATTAATAATAAATCATAAATCTCATTTTAATTTTTATTCAGTATAATTTAAAATTTTAATTTTAATTATTTATCAATTTATTTTATAGAAATATAAATAACAAAATAAATTATTTGTGAGACGGTTCTAATTTAAATTAAACCGGTATCCCTAAATAATAAATAATAAATCTTATTTTTTTTCATTATAATTTTAAATATTCATTTTAATTATTTATTTGTTTATTTATATATAAATATTAATTACAAAATAAATTGAGTTAGACAAATATAATTTATATAGATTATTTTTCATCAAAAAATTCTTGATAAACTTTTTAAAAGAAAAAAAAATTCAAAACAAAAAATTATTATATAGTATTATATTTTGCTTTTCTTCTGAATCATTTTATGTTTTGTAATTATATTTTAATTGATATCTATCTTGTTAATAATATATTATTAATTTATTTTTTAATCATTATTAGAATATTTATCAATAAACTTTTTAATCATTATGTTTTGTTTATATTATTAGAATATTTATGTTTTGTAATTATACTTTTTAAAAAATATAATGATTATTATAACTATATATTGTATTCACATTTAAAAAAAAATTAAAAATTATTATATTTTCAAAGGTTATAACCATTAAAAAAATCAAAAAATAATAAAATAAAAAAAATATTATTTTATTTTTTTAATAAAACCTATAAACCACTAAATGCATAAGCAATTAAATCAGTAAATTCCTAAACCTCATAATGCCTAAATACATAAACCATTAAACCGCTATATACGAATTAATAATTAATAAATCTAATATTTATTTCTATTTATTATAATTTTAAAAATTAATTATAATTATTTATTAATTTATTTTTATAGAAATATTTATTGCAAATTAAATAATGAGAGCAACATATATATTTTAATTAATTTATTTTTAATCAAAAAAAAATATACGCTTATAAAAGAAGTAAAATTTTAAAAATTAAAAATTATTATCCAGTAATATTTTTTACTTTAATTTTGAATTAATTTGGGTTTTGTAAATATTTTTTAATTAATATCAATCTTTTTATTAATAGTTTATTAATTTAAATTTTGATCATTATTATATTATCTATCAATAAAATTTTTTATATTGAATTTATATGATATATTATTATTAATATTATTATAGCTAAATATTATATTCACATTTCAAAAAATTTAAAATTTTATTAAATTTTCAAAGGTTATAACCTATGAAAATGAGAAAAAATTACAAATTTTTTTTGTTATTTTATTGTTTAAATAAAACCTATAAACCACTAAATGCCTAAAAACAAAAATTGCTAAACTCCTAAATGACAAAACCTTTAAATACTTAAACTATTAAACAGGTATACATTAATTATTATGGAGCAAGGAAACCAACAACTTTCACTTCTGTCTGCTCTAAACCAACTATATCTCTTTCTTCCTTCGCAGGACTAACTGCTTCCTCTGCCTTGATGAATGGGACCGAAATAGCTTCATATAAGAAATAAGAAAGAGTAGTAGCCGAACCAACTTACATCGCTAGATCCTCATCAAAATAAGAGGCTTCCTTTCGCTAGTATCAAATCAAGGAGCCTTCAACGGCGTGCGGAAATGTTTCATGTTTCCTTTTAAGCAATAAAAAGAGGAAGTCAGCTGTACTCAATGCATTGGATGCCTGGGCAACTGCATCGATCCCATTCCTACTTATCTTGCGTCCCTCCATCCCAGATCTCTAGGAAAAGGGCTGACAGCAACACCATGAATCGAACGAGTCGGGATGAGAATATCACATGGTGCTCTTTCTCTCTGTCCAACTCGTTACGCAATTTACGTAGTAGACCTCTCGCATGATTGTTTCAATGATGTCTTAAATCAATACAAGAAAGATACGTCGTAATAAGATCAGGTTACATGATTGGTCTGTGAAGGAACATCAAGAAAGAGCATAAGTTCAGGCTATGGAAGTTTCGATCTGACCATAAAGAGATATTTTCATGGTGTCGATAGCGTGTCACGTCATGGGAACCGATCATCAACTACTTTCGATCTTGAATGCTATTTTCCGCTCCTTGATAACTTTATGGGATGACATTCAGTCTTGGGGATCCGGATGAGTGAGATTGGTCCCGTTCCTTTTTTCTTTGTCCAGCTACTCAGACGGAATCAGGGCTAGCTCTCTCAGTCCCATTCCTGATCAAATCACATCCACAAATAACGAACAAAGAATGGGGGATCGTGTGTCGAAGGGGATCCATGTTCCAGTAATTTGTGTAAAAATATATGCTTTATGGTCAAGGAAGATAGGTTTGTTTCTTTCTTTCCTAACTAACAGGAAAATAGAGACATGCGAGTTCGACTCTCGTTCTATCCATGTTCAGCAGTCCTTGTCCATGTTGGAACTTTTGATGGCAGTACCGCTCAACTACGAGATGCTTTCAAGTCGACATTGGGGGCTAGACAGTTAGCAGAATTAAGTGTCTCCTTGGGACTGAAGGTCCTTTGTCAAGTGCGGGTCGGTCGTCCCTGTTCCAAGGGTACTGCCCATAAGGAAACCAAACCTTCAACTCAAACACAAACCCCAAGGAAGGGAGAGTAGAACGCTTTTGCACGGGGAATTCACTAGAAAAAGGCATATTCAAAATCGTCGGATTCGGGGTCCTAGGGTTTTCCACCGAGAATAAATGAATAGAATCGTCGGATACGATAGCTAGCTACTAGAGCGACTATAAACTGCCCATACCATACCGGGCGACCGGGAATGGCGTAGGAGTTAGCGGGCTTACAAGGCAGATCGGGAGAACTGGGATGACCTCGTGTCGTTGAATGGCGTGGGGACTTTGACTTCCGAGCCCAGTAGGGGAAATCTGGAATCAGTGAATAGTTAGCCCGGTAAACCAGACAAGCGGGAGGGACTTCCGGGGACAGGATTGGGAACGGCCTTACTCGATTCCTGACTAAAGGAAGGCGGAGAAGCAAGAGTCTAAGGGTTTATTTTCCACCTAGAAAAAAAGGAAGAGATTCGTCTGATGATACGATACAGTACGAGAAAGGGTGATCCCATTTCGATACGAAAAACACCAACCCAATCTCGATGAAGGAAAAAAGGAAGGTAAGCTCGCCTCCCGCTTTGCCTTCGGCCCGTGAGAATACCACTGATTAGGCGGGGACAGTCTTCAGGTCATGAGCCTGATGAGTCGACCAATTCCTCTTCCCACCTAGGTCCCCGGTGGTTGCTTCCCTGTTGACTCGTCTTAAATTGGACCAAAAGCCATAGTGTTTTGGCGGGGAGACAAGTGAAAAGACTTCCATTTCCTTTCTTAATCCTGTACGCAAGCAAATCTTAGTTCCCCACTTTCATTTTAGAAGGAGACGGGGTGAACGTTCTTGACATTGAGAGGCAAATTCAAATGGAACCAGATTATAAGAGCCGGCTTGGCTTTGACATATATAAGAGGGGATTCACACTTTCATCCTGTCGGTGGGCCAGTTGGTCCAACCTTGATAGGGATTCGGCAGGGGACATACGTCTTGGTTTGTATCACCACAAAATGCACCTAGCTCCGCTGCTATCCTCTCCCTACCAGTCTCGCTACTTCTTTCCTCTCGAGCTCCTTAGTAAGAATTTTACGGTCACTCCCTATGGTTACCTCGAATGACTGTGCGCTCAATAAGTTAACTCTCGAGATTAGAGGAGACCAATCCTTTCTCGCCGTAAGGAAATCGAATAGATTTTGGGGCATTCTTACCATCTCTGCTCTTCTCTCCTTTCAGTAAGGATTGAGAGGTCTCCCGCCTACCAGCCACCACTCAAAGGATCACAGAGATCCTGAACGAAAAGTCAATAAAAAGTATCTGACAAGGGTTGACTTGCTTCAGAACCAAGCTACAATGAAAGAAGAGCTGGCCTAAGCTAACAACATATCTGGGAATAACCTGTTTCGAGCCGCATCGAGAAAGAGTTCAAAGATCTCTCCGTCGCCCCTTGTATTCTCTTTTTTTCATGTGTGGGCTAGCCATTGAAAGCAGTCGAGTTCAGCCATTGAAACCAAGGAAAGCATTCCAATCACATCTGATTAAACAAGAGGCAGAAAAGAAAATCACGACCCATAAGAAAGTAGTTTCTTTCGCATGCTACTCCACCGTATTATCATTCCCTGTCATCCTTTATTATTCTTAGTCAGATGGGCAAGCTTGGATGCCCCTACTCCCAAAAAGTTGCTGGTCGAGATCGTGGAACTCTCGCTCGAGAAGTAAGTAAGCTGGTCATTGTTTGGTCATAAGGATAATCGTTCTTATTAGGTCAGGGGCGGGCCGGCCATAGGTTTGAATCCTGCCACCTTGATTTTGGATCCTCCTGTGGTTACCGGATGATGGGAACATCCCTTTTTAAATGAGCACGAAATGTCAATATATGAATTGTTTCATTATTCGTTCTTTCCGGGTCTTTTCGTTGCATTCATTTATAACAAGACACAACCACCAGCATTTGGTGCATCACCTGCATTTTTGTGTCTTCTTCTTTCTTTCCTTGGTCTTTCGTTCCGTCATATTCCTAATAACTTATCCAATTACAATGTATTAACCGCTAATGCACCTTTCTTTTATCAAATCTCAGGGACATGGTCTAATCATGAGGGTAGTATTTTATCATGGTGTCGGATCCCAAGTTTTTATGGATTTCTTCTTTGTTACCGGGGTCGACCCCAAAGCCATAATGTCTCAAAACGAGGAGGCCCTAGAGAAACTCTTTTGTATTCCTTTGTCTCGAACTTCGTGAAGAACACCATTCTATCTCTCCCTCGTTACGAACAAAAAAGTGGGGCTGCGCCCCAGTTGTACACTCCCTTCGTTCTACGAACCCTTTTTGTTCGTTCGCGAAGGAACCAGACTTTTGACGGGCCAGCCTTTTTTGATTTTTATGGGTATGCGCCGCTTTACCTTGAAAGGAAAAGGAGCAAAGCTCCTCTGGGCGCTAGGTGCTCCCGTGGTTCACGAGAAGGAAAAAGGATGAGTCCTTTGTTGCATCTGGCACGAGATGATAAAGAGAGAGCTTCGTCTCTTGATGAAAAGCGGATTGACGGAGCTCTTGGCATTGCTTTGTTTTTCTATATTTTCTTATCAGTGAGTTCTGATCCTTTTGTTCGAAATTTCTTCGTTCGTACCGAACCGCTTGTAGAATCTAATCCTGTTTCACAAGATCCTATATCAGCTATACATCCTCCTTGCATTTATGCCGGAGACGTCGCCAGTGCTATAGAATTTAGCTTATGTAGATCCAAAATGATGAATGAAATTTTGTCACTCCACTCGCCGCCAATGCGGAAGGATGTCACCGAAAAGAAGGGAATGCTGCTTCGCTTTCGCTCTGCTGGATGCGTTGGATCCCATCTAACAAGCGAGCTTTTGACCCTCAAATTCCCATTTTTAGCAATGGGCGCAAAATGCTATCCTGCTCTATTGTTACATAGCAATAGCAAGAGAAGCCCGCTCATGCAGCTTCGGCAGTGCTTTTTCACCTTCTCTTCGCTCTGGACAAGAGCGCTAGTTGACACGGGGAGGGAGCAGGTTCAGCGTGTAGTTCGTAATGGAAATAAAGATACAACTACTTCGTCTCTTTGTTGGACCGCCGGCGCGAACACAGTGGTCTCTGACCAGGACCAGGAACCAATTAGAATTTGGATCTTGACATGTTGGTTGTTTTTAACCGTAGGCATCTTGCCAGGAAGTTGGTGGGCTCATCATGAATTAGGTCAGGGTGGCTGGTGGTTTCGGGATCCCGTAGAAAATGCTTCTTTTATGCCTCGGGTATTAGCCACTGCTTGTATTCATTCAGTCATTCGACCCCTTCTTCATTCTTGGACCTTGTTTATAAATATTGTTACTTTTCTATGTTGTGTCTTAGGAACCTTTTCAATACGGTCCGGATTGCTAGCTTCTGTTCATAGTTTTGCTATAGATCATACACGAGGAATTTTGTTATGGCGGTTCTTCCTTATAATGACCGGCATATCTATTATTCTTTTATCCCAGAGGAAGCAGCAGACATCGGTCCGTAGAACCTATAAAAAAGAGATGGTTGTGGCGCGAAGTACTCTTGTGCACCTACGTCACTCGGCTCGCGCGCAACCCCGCCCCGTTATTTTATGGAAGAATTGAACTTCTTGCTGGGCGAGTTCTTTTATTAAGAGCCAGCAATTGGTTGCCGGATTTCGTCCCGCAACTCTCAACTCTAATAAGTTTAGGGGGCGTGGCTTAATGTCGAGCAGTCCGCCCCTACAGCCTTTGATCATGAGAGGATTTAGCACTTCGGAAGATGGTCAAGGTAGCTTGCTTCCAAGCCACTGCACTAGATGCGCATGTAGTCATAGTAGTCGGCTCAGAATGCTTCTGTTCTATACTAAAAGACTACTTCGGATGAATGGGGAATTCACTCTTTGATCTGCAGAATAAGGCCTACGAGCTCTCTGTTTGAGTTTGATTTGATGGCAGAGATCTATCCACACCAAGGAACCAAATCATTTCATTTAGAAATAAAAAGTCTTGCTTCCGAGCGGAAGCAGCAGTTCAACCTCCAGTCGTGGTTGACCATCTCTCGTCGCGTCCCTCTCGGATCGGGAGCCCGAAGCATACCTATAGTCCGGAGCACCACCCCACAAAGCGAGCAGTCCCCCAACTAGCATCTCTGAGTTAAGGGGTTTGGGGTATGGGACGCAGAAGCATAGGGAGTGATAGCAGCAATGGATCATGATCTTCAAGACCAAGAGCATTCCTACGGGATTGAGATTCATAATTCATAACAATGGAGGAAGTTTCTCTTCATAAGCAAATTACTCCTTCATAAGGACAAGACAAGACGCCGGAGTGAAAGGAAGGCAAACAGGGGGAGGCTAATAGGATAATCCGTGAAAGCAAACGAATGGAGACAAGCCAATAGGGACAGCGTGAACGGGAGTTCGAGTGAAAGGCTGGCTTGCAGTACGAAGGAAGGTAAGAGTAGGATGGAAGTTCGTTCTTTTGAGAATGTTTCTCTCGTTGTTGGAGTATGAATAAATTATCATTCATCTTTTAGTAAGGGGAAAGACCGACTCATCAGATGCTGATTGGGATGCCACTATCAAAGATTCTTCACCAGTGAAAAATAGGATTCGTTCAAAGAGAATCATTCAACGAAAACAGCTACCACTCACTTCACACTATCTATATGGATTGTGAATAGTGACAGAACAGTTGGTGTGCTTTCTTTCTTTTCAGCCGTTGGGGTACCACTCCTCTTATCTTGTCATTTGATGAAGAGGAACGGATCTGATTACAATGCGGATAGGAAAGGAAAGACTGCAATTTCGGCCTTGAGTTCTATGCTATTTACTTCTTCGGAACTGCTGGTCTCCTTATCATTCTGACTCAGTGCCTATGGGATTAGGTGGTTCCGGAATGTCTGACTCGAGCTCGGTCTATCCACATCATAGACCTTCCGGCGCTTTGCCTTCTCTTAGTGGAATAGCTGCGCTTCCTATAGGAACAACTAACTACCTAGATACCTGTCTTGATTGATCTAATCTATTCTTACCTTTCCTTGCTTGCTCTAAACCAACAGGAGCTACTTGTCCTAGGTAGTTTATTACAGAACAGGACGTAGCAACATAGAGCTACCTGAATCAAAGTGATTCTTGTTGAGCAACTGGACGAGAGGACAAGGAAAAGAGAGAAAGAATTGGGACATAAGATAGGACGCTAGAGACCTGACCTCTCCACCCAACGACTTCCTCCTCTTACTCAGTCTACTACTTCAAAAAGGAAATCACAAACAAGAAAGAAGGCAGTCCTTAGGAAACTTAAAGGGAGGCAAGGAAGTTCATGGCAGGCATAAAGGAAATGAGATCCATATCTGCCCCTCTTCGACTAGATGACACATCTCATCCTAGCTTATCTATCCTGCCTTCATCGAAACCTAGTAGGATAAAAGAAAGGGGAGTCATTATTACACTCAAAGTAAAGGAAGGAAGAATAAGAGCAAGAGCGGACAATCTTGGGATAAAAAGAAGGAGAACATAAGATAGGAAGCCCGGGAGAGGAATTAGATCCGCATGCATATATAACATACATACTTCTGGAATAAGAAGTGGAAGTTACATAGAGTCTGGTGGTATCGTATAGATCAAGGCTGCATTTAGGAGTCACAAACTAGAAATTGTTTAAGAGAAGAAAGTGTTTAGCCTAGGGCAGATTCAAGGTATGCTTAATGGCTCTCCGAGTTCACAGGTCTAGTTGCTTGTACTACGTGAGTATGATGCCTTAAGTATTTGATACCATATTTCAAGGTATATATACCATTTGATCCTATATACCGTGAATGGTGGACGAGACCACTTTGATACTCCTCCTCTGATTCAACCGTTGGTGGGTCTTTTCTTGATATTGACCTTTTAGAACTGAGAATCTCCTTTCTTTCCTCACCTCACTCTTTAGGTAGGCCTATTGTCGTAATCATCGCCAACCCTTGAAAGAGCGAGAGGAAGAAGTCGCAAACGGAAGGTCGGACTTTAGGTGCTGAGTATAGGTTCATTCCTTTTACTACTGAAATATAGGACCTGAAGTGGTCTTTTTTCGCCTGAAACCATTCTTCTTCTCCGGACGGTACCTATAGTCGAAGAAGACATTTTCAAGATTATAAACTCCGACCGGTGAATGGGAGTATGCTAAGCTTGTGTCTCGATACCGCACTCATCCTAAAGTGCTTGAATCAGTTCATTACCAAGCCGACAATCAGACCTCAGCATTTGGAGGAACTCAATTTATGTATTTGATAGGAGCCTCTTTTATGGGTCTTTCATCCTGGTCTTCCATTTTCTTAAGGCGAATGAGGCGGGTCTGCCTTTATAATACAAGTCGGGACCTATTTCTTATTAAGATTATGGATGTATACTCGCGATGCTCGAAAGACTTCTGTTCAGAATAGCCCCCCTTATATAGTCAGGCGGGTATTTGTTTCAAGTCTGCTTTCTCTGTCTTGGTCGCCCCTTGTCTTCCGTCGAGGTTGAAAGAAGAATTTCATGTAGAGTAGGTCAGTTCATTCAGGAAGGACAGCTGAGACAGAGAGGTGGGCTCGTAATCTGATGCGGGAAGTTGTTGGATTGGTGTCAATATGGATTGGTGGATAGATCGTCTCGTTCGACTGGTTGTGCGATCTATGGATTCTGTCTTGATGTTATTTGGCGGACACGGAGTAAAGTAAAGTAAATAGAGGTTCAGTTCGATTGAGTTGGTAGCAGATTCGTTAGAGAAGAAGTTTGGTTTCGAAACAAAGGAGTGTGAAGCTATTGGTCTTGGTTCTTGTACTTGTCCAGAGCTGTTGGGACTGAAACTCACTACGTTGATCTTGATTCTCCCTCGGATGTTAGAAGAGGCAGGAAGGGCTTTATTAAGGTTGAAGTAGTTCCTGGATCATCGACTGAATTTGTCCATTAACTGATTTGGGATGGATCTTTTTGATCAAAATGCTTCTGGTCGAGGTTGAGCGAGAAGTGCTATATAAGAAATGGAAGTTACTATAGGACAGGTCAGTTCAAGTAGCTATAGTTTTGAGGATGAATGTAAGGTGCCTCTGTTCTTTTGTTTGGCCAAAATCCTACCATTAGCTGACCACCATTGAAGAGGCCACTGAGTCCTATCTCGAAGGGAGCAGTAAGCCAAGATTGGTATTGAAAAAGAATTTCTGTCCAGAAGCGTGTAACACAAGATTATTTCACAACGACGAAGCAAGCAGAAAGAATATTATACTGACCATTTGGTCTAGTCCGCCTACGCATGTTATGACATTTCCACGAACCATCATGAATGGCGAATGAGAAGAGGAACCCCGGTGGGTGCTTTCCTTCTTTTTTCTTTCGAAGGTGTTCAAGGGCTGATTGAGGTATTCAAAAAATACATATAATTCCTATTTTTCTTGATTTGGTGGTAACCCATTTGGACGAGGAATCGCTACTTCGTTCTCGCCTTTGAGTGTGCAGGGCTTGAATCATCCATAAAACGCCTATTGTGTGAAATATCTTACTTGCCTGATTCCCGAAGTGGGTTAAAATCTCTTTAGTTAATAATTGCAAAGATTTGAGATATTGTCTCAGTACTTGTGGCTAGTCCTCTTATATGTACTTGACCCCCTAAGGATGCTGCCACAGAAGAGGCGAGAGGTTCTATCCTTCGATAGGAAAAGCTATGTGTACCGAACGGGAAATCTATACTCATAGGCGGTGATACCTCAAGCCCATGATACAACATTTTGAAGTAAGAAAGCAGTTGATAACGAAAAGGTAACCCCCCTTGCTTAAAGGGCGGACTTGGTAGGGTAGAAGCCGAATAGTTGGCATTCAGAGGAATGAGCGGGTAAAGAATAAAGAGATTGGAAAGATGAGATTCATGTATTGATGTAATTATAGTAGACCCTTAAAGAACATCCAAACCTAGAAACGAGAGCACGCCCATCAAACTGAAAGAATTGAGAAAGAAGAGGAGGGCTAAGCCTGAATAGCTTCCTCAAAAGCATGATGTAGCGACTTACTATGAATAATGCGAATTAGCATTTGGGGCTAATGTCTGTAGATGTGATACCTCCTGGTCCTATCGCCTTCTTCAATCCTGGTCAGAGACGGAGAATCACTGTTATCGGATCTGGTAATAAACGTATGCTTAGTAGGGGGGCTGAATCGGCTTGCTTTTGGTCATCTGTCAGGCTTTGGAGCGTATGAATCCATTGTGCCTTCCAAGTAGCAGGGTGGTCGTAGATCACCGGGATGTATAGTACTTGGAATTGTTCCTTAAACAGGACAGCCCTACAGTGAATTCTAAGGCCGGGATGCCCATTACCTCCCGCCTTGTGTTGTCATATGCTCTAATGGCCTGCCCTAAGACTGCGAAAGATTTTTGCTGATATCCTAAGCAAGTGGCAGTTCTGAATGGGCACACGTTCAGGGCCGATCCATTGTCAACCAGAACCATTGGCACTCTTTTCCCTATAGTGATCACTGTAATGTGTAAGGCTTTGTTATGGTTCATTCCTTCCTTCGGCAGATCCTTATCCGTGAAAGTGATAGTATTTTCCATCCGGATGTGGGAAATTCTCTGGACTAGCTGAGATGGTGAAGTGTCCAATGACACATGTGTTTTACCCTGCATTCTAAGGACAGGATCACGGTGGCTCTTAGATGCCATGAGCAGGCCCCATATGGAAATGTTCGCCTGAGTCTTCTTCAATTGCTTAATTACTTCATTATATTCTTCCGTCACCTGGGATTACTTTTGGGCCTCAGTCTCGGCCGTTGGGTTATCAGATCTCAGATGTGCAGGCTCCATTTTCCCCCACGGGTCATGTGTTGGGCTTCCTCATGTATGATAAAATCAATATCATCATTGGTGCCGTATTGATCCAGCTCGTCAGAGTCCATCCACAAAGATGCGGGGAGGGGTTTTAGGTCTGTAGGGTCCGAGCAACTAGGGCTTTCATCAAATCAAAGGGTTGAGGATTATGAGCGAGGGTAAAGGATTCATCACTTGCTGGGCTTTCAGGGAGTAATTGGAGGGGTTGGGAGATTGTCGTAGAAAGAATCCCACAGGAGCATGTGAACTCGTGGTGGGGGCTCCATCTCGTAAGTCTCCCAGATTCCAGTCATGTCTCTACCATAAGTTTCCCCCCTTTCTCCGGTTGGCGTGAGTTGGAGGGACGGATCCCAACTCGACAATGTCGGCTCGATCATGTTTATATTTGCAAGAGGAGGGTGGTCGTAGATCAGGTAGGGGATTGGTAATTACATTGGGACGGTTGGTTTGCCCTTGGTGGCTCCATTTTCCCTGAATCAATAAGGTCTTGGATGTCTTAAACACCCTTACACACCGGTCAGTATTTTGGCATTTTGTCTGATGGTACTTGCAATAGGCATTGGCTTTGTTCCTAGGAGGAAGATGATCTGGTGGCGGAGATGGGGGAAGAGGCGTGAGTACACCATGCTTCTGCAGCTTTTTCAAGGCGCGGCTGAGAGTTATGCCTAACGGAGTGAAAGTCCTAGGTGTCTTTGGCTTTCCGTCAGACAATACATTGACTTCGCTATTCTTGCTTGTTCCCCCTTTCGCTTAGGGCTTTATTCTTTCCTTTTGGATCTGCCTCTTTTACCTGTGATCCATGAGTCCCATTGTAGATAGCATCTTCAATACGAGTGGCTGCTTCAATCAAAGAGTCATCAGTGGTCATCCCTTGGAAAGAGAGAGAGTCATGGTATTGCCTACTCATGTTCTTTCTCCTTATCCGAACTTGTTACTTGTATTGTATGGGGGGAGATCGATCACTTGGGCAGCTTTGCCCTTCCAACGGGCCAGGGGCCAGGAAAGAAGTGAATCTTTCATTTGGCCTCTCCTGGTTACTAAAATCTAGGTGTTATAATTAGATTGTTTCTAAAAAGCATTGGCGATGTCATCCCGGGTCGATTTCTCAATCTGTGCGAACCATCGCCCAGCGGCCCCACTAAGAGTTCTAGGAAAGATTGGGGCCATCTGCTTCTGAGTGAGCCCCATAGAAAAGAACCTACATTTGATAAAAACTACTGCAGATGAGTCTGAGGATAGCCAGTTCCATCGTATTTGTCTATGTCAGGCATCTGGAACTTTTCTTGATTGAAAACCTCTGGATAAATGGTCAATCCCTTCATGTTGAGCCCATGGTCTCCAGACCCCTTAACTTTCTTCAACTCTTCCTGTAACTTGGCTAGCTGCTCCCCTTATTCCTTCAACAATTTTTCAATTTCAGTAGGGGAAGGAGGGCATGTTAAAAAGGTTGTCCTGGGTCGGGAGAGTATTCAGCATATTGGTCACAATCATCAAAGACCTGAACCGGAGGTGCTTGAGGTGCAGTAGAATGAGCTGACTTCTTTTTGGCCAACAGAGCCTTGAGAATGTCGTGAGTGGTTGGTTCAGGCGGAACTGGGATTTCGGGTTCATCTTACATAGTATATACAATGGGAGATGAAGAATTCGGGGGTGTAACTTCTTCTACACGAACCAGTCGGCGA
Organism: Sapria himalayana; assembly: GCA_029783825.1. Lineage (NCBI taxonomy): Eukaryota > Viridiplantae > Streptophyta > Magnoliopsida > Malpighiales > Rafflesiaceae > Sapria > Sapria himalayana. The sequence continues at coordinate 262,272 of JAREIK010001912.1, forward strand.
GATGGGCGGACCCAGGACGGTTCAAGGGGAACTTTCTTGCGGCAGACAAAAACAAAGAGGATGATGTCAGTCTAGCAGTCTAGGGGGAATAACAGGGTAGTCCTCGATGTTAAAGGTTGAGCCGGATAAGGTTCAATGAAATGGACTTGAAACTGTGTGTGTATCTACCGTCCTTTAGAATGTAACGAATATAGGAAGTGAAGGTGAAATCCTGGACGTCACTCTTATAGGATAGTCGTTCGATAAGTGAAATCCTAGAGATTGAAGATGGAAGCTTGCTCGTGCGGCACTCTTATAGGAAGTTCAGGAGAAACTACTTGTTATGTTATAGGATAGCGAGCCACGAAATGGATCATATCAGGCCACGTGATAAGCTAATCAACTCATTTGTGAACGATAAATTGGTTCCGTATCGATAGTGGAAGGTTCTTTCTTTAGGAAGGAGATGGGCTTTCTTTTCTAGTCAGGGTAGCCCTCTTATGCTTGCACTGATTAGTTCCTCTTTCCGTTCAGTGGGGCTTTCAAGCCCTGCCCATGTGCTTTACCCGTAGGTAAATGAAATGTTCATTCTTAGCTTTCTTCTACGCCCTGGAATTCACTTCTAATACAGACAGAAGGATCTAGTAGCTCACTTCGTGGAGTGAGGAGTTCATTAGCTCATGAAGAAGGAGGAGTAGCGATTTTAGCTCATCTCAATTGGAGTGAGGAGTTCATGATCAAGTGAAAATCGAACGGGCCGTTTGTTAGAAGTATTAGGCTAAGTCCGAAAGTGGCGAGATAGCTCAAGTAGAAAGAATAGAGAGTACGGTTTAGTCAAGCTCATGAACTATTTCATCCGATTCACAATCCATTCCAATCTAAGTTCTGTGGGCTAGTGAGCCAGTTTAGGTTCGAAGACAGGTAACTCAATAACTCAATCTCCGTAGTGGAATAGGGGGTTGCTTGCATACTTTGTTCAGACAGCACAGAATCAGAAGGGCACTGAATCAGAATCTCAGTCTTTATCCTCCAAACCTGCCAATCCGATCAAAAACAAGCCGGGGGTTGGGGATTTTTATCACATTGAGATGCTGCCTTAGGAAGAGAAATCCGAAAACAAGCAATTTTCCTGGTAAAACGCAAAAAGGCCGATTTGAGATCCCATCTACGAGTGGAAATGGACTTGCTGGGAGTATTTATCCCATAAGACGAGGTTTCCTTTCCTCTCCGAAGGCGAGGTAGACGGTGCATAATACAATAAAGTTGCACGGTTACCCGCGGACTACAAGAACGTCGAGAGCGAGGTTTACTAAAAACGCCTATGCATTGATGTTCCAGGACCGGGTTCTTGCCGGCAGAGATGGCACATGATATGGTTACCATAAAAGGTAATGAAGTCTGTTAAAGCGACACCACCTGTTACTTCTACTTACATGAACGTGGTTTTAGTCTTGTCAATGATAGAATTGATGACATATATATACAACTACCACACGGACAGTTCCCCTGGGAAACAATGGTCACACTGGCCCTTTCTTATCGGGGAGTGCACAATCAGCTGGACCTTGGGTTACCATTAACCTAAGAATCCGGAGGATCCCGGCTAAGGTTCGCCTTAGTCACAACTAACGGTACTCTACACCTTTAATAGAGGTCAGATTACCTAAAACTAACCCAATGGTAAGGAAAAGATGGACCTCCATCACCTTCACCATTGATGTTGATTAGACGATATGGAGACTGTAGTATCAATCTTAGAGGGAGGCGGCTTTCTCTCTCTCTACCTCTAGTCAAAAGGCCTAAAACAAGGGGTCCTATCTCGGAGGAAAATTAGCCGGATTTTCGGCTTTTCCTTTCGCTCCGAGGGTGAGGATCAAGGGTTGGTCGAGTGGCTGAGCTTATCTCTCATGTCCAGTCATCTTAGTCCCTGGCTTCTGTTTGGGCTTGCTCCTCTATTGTCCCTGACTCCAATCCCTAAACTTCATGAATGAAGGGCGGGTCTCCGCTCCTTACCCTATCGGTCAAGTGGCTTCACTCTTTTTCATCTTCTGACTTGACTTCATTGTCCATGTCCATGAACCCGAACGGACTTCCTTGCTTTCGTGCTTGTTTGATGTCACATATTGGTGTAAGGTTCAGAAGGATCTCAGATAGCTATGCATTCCTTTTGCTCTCAGCTGGAAGTCAAGTGATTGGAGAATCGATAGTGTCTGCTGTCTCTGTTCTCAAGTCAAGTAAAAGTGTTGGGGAAGTTCAGTTCTTTTCTAATGGCTAGCGCCCTGTAAGGCTAGTCTTGTCCTCATTAGCTCAAGGTCTGGTATGGTCTGTTCGATGGGGCTTGTAATGTCCTGATGAGAGAAATAAGGTTCTCGAACCGGGTGAACTTAGTATGCCTCGTATGTCTTGAAAAAAGTCCAGTAGGTCATGACATTTTTTTGATTAGACGATTTTCAGGTTATAACTCAAGCTCGTAGTCATAGTCAAAGCTCTTGTGAACTGCTTTCCTTTCCCGAGCCCGAGGAGATCCTGTTTCATTCAACTAGTCCAGTCCTGCTTCCTTGTTTGATGGCTTAGCAGCCTTATTGGCCCCTCTTAAAGACAGGCCCTCGCTCGATCTATGATATCAGAGAAGAATATAGTTGAAGATTTGGGGACTGCTACTGGCATATTACTCCCTTCACTTAGTCTTCCCCGTTGGCTTCAACAAAAATATCTCTTCATATGCCGAAGATCGTACTATTGAAAAGCAAAGATATTCACTAAGCCTAAGTCAGTCCTTACCCTGGAAATCTTAGATCTACGAATAGATAAGTTTGAAGCGGAGTTCCGCTTAAAAAGCAATAGCTTCGGAAAAGATGCGCCTTTCACCGGGTATTCCCATTATGTCTAGATTTGAATAAGGGGCCTATCGCTTTGATTCAAAAGTTGCTGATTCAATAGCTACAGATAAGTAAAAGCTTGCTACAGAAAGGAAGTAAAGCAAGCAGTCGAAGAACTGCAGTAAGAAAGGAAGAAAGGAAAGCAAGAAAGCAGGCAAAGTCTAGCTGCCTATTCTATTCCGAGAGTACCACACATTGAATACCGTCGGCATTCTGATCCTACTTTCGCTACTACAGAAGACAAGCAACAGGAAAGAAATCCCAATAAGATAAGGCGCTTTCAAGCGGCAAGCCAGTAGGCAAGTAAGCGAGAAAAGTAGCTAGGGAGGGAGGAGAGATTGAGAATATTCCGTACCCTTTACTGTAATGGTTTCGGGTTTAGAATCCTAGCGCACCGAACTAGGGCATCATCTTTCGCAAGAGATTGAATCGAAGGACTTCGCCCGAAAGTTATGATTGGTATCCCCAGGCGCTTTCTGAGCGGCCAAGAAGCCCAAGGTGAGGCCTAACGGATCTGCTAACTCCTCTCTTAATGTCGTCCCCCAGCCCCCAACCCCAAAGTAACCCAGATAAAAGATTTGCTGCGCCATGGGAAAGGCCTTCTCAAACCGTATGAATGTGCAGCTTCTTTTCGAGCAGTAAGAGGGCATTCCTTGTCCGATAGTCCCACAGTTCCTTCTCTTCCTCTATCTATTGCCCTTCATTGTATAAAAAACAAGGCCTGACCGCTCCGTGGGCCTTAATGGCACACATCTTCTAGTCGGCAGCCTCTATGTAGGCATTAAAACACGAGTTTAAGCTGTCTCTGCTAGAACCCTATTTGAATGAGTTGAAAAGGCCTTAGGGGAAGAATAATAGATAAAGATCTTGCCTCAAAAGGCATATAGCTCTTATGAAAGATTCGGTGGTATACTCCACTATAACTTGTTTACCTGTTTACCTATGTCGTGGGGTACGGTCAGTTCACCAGCCAAGGAAAAAGATAGCGCCAACCGATCTCAATCTTTCTGCATGCTTAAAGCGTGAAGTTACATATGAATAGTAAAAGGAAACTTATCTATCTATCTCGGAGATGCTCAATCAATGAGACCGACTCTTTCGAATTCCATCTTTCATAGAGGGCAGAAGGAGCAGCTTAACTAATCTCCGAAAATGCCCGTGCCTTAAGGCGTAAGCGTTGGGGTTAAAAACCTGACAAGAAACTAGGCTGTTCAAAGCATAGATCCCATGCCATAAATCAGTTTCGACCAGAAGTCCCCCGATGACGAGCAGGCCGACCCTACATAAAAGGTTTCATAGAAGCAGAATGAAAAGGTGCCCTTCAGAACTACCTTGGAAAGCGCAGTCGTGAACCCTAAAGGTAGTTCGTGAGGAAAGATCCTTAGCATGATTGAATCTCGAGAGCATGAAACTTCTTTATTCTTTGCCCCAAGCCCCAAAAGTTTCAAAGATTTATAGGGAGCTTTGCTTCCTTATTTGATCCAGGGTTTTCCTCCGGGAGCGAAAACCAGACCAAGACATAGCGGAGTTGAGGTGGTAGGGTACAAGGCTTGAAGTGTGGGTCTTGGGCAGCCGTCCTCAACTGGTACAAATACAAACGCTCGTCCAGTGAGTGATGACACTGGCGAGTGAACTGCAAAAGGGTTTGCCTTTAAACATACCGCACCGATTTTCATCAATTCATGAGAACTACCTTTACCGATCAGCTACACTGAAGGATTGGGGGACCTCAGAGCTTGCATTCGATAGCATTCTCAATTCAGGCGTTCCACTACCTGCTGGTTTAGTCTTAGAAGAGAGAAATTATCACCTTTCTCATAGAACAATAAGAACAAGTGGTATCTCTTAACTAAGGAAAGACCTAGTTCTGTGAGCGAATGGCATAGAAGGGGCTGAATCAGTCTCGGAAGTTGCCGTTGTAAAGGCTTCACCGGTAAGGCATTCACCAGCTGTTCTTTATTTAGTTGCTGTATTGGAAAGTCCTCTGAATTCAACTGGAAAATGTTGATCAGTAGCTGAAGTAACTGATAAAGAGTAGAATAATCCAATCTTTATAGCTCAGCTGGAGTGGACTCCTGCCTAAGGATTGGAATCATAAACTCCAGATTCTTCGGCTGTTCCAGGAGCTGCAGAAAGGGATGCTTTAGCTGTTGAGGCGAAGAAGGGAATTGAGGTAAGGCTGGCGGAATAAAAGAATGGAGTTACTGAGCTACTGAGCTAATGGCCTAGAAGTCAGTGGAGTTAAGACAGCTCGTAGCAGTATCGGAATACGATAGAATCCCTTATTTACTTACCTATAGGCGAGTGATCACTGAACAATAAGAACAAAGCCACTTTCAGCTATAACCGGAGTTAAATGAGTTCTATAGGCCTTACTCGGAACACTTTCTAACTAACTGTTAGCCAGTGAAGTGATTACTGGGAGTGATCACGAACGAAGGATGAATAGAGGCGTAGTCTATAGCCGGCTTAAGCCGTAACAGGAGTTCGAGTTTGAGTTACTCCAAGAACTACAGGGAATGCCATAGTAGAGCTAAAGCCAATAGCCGTAGCAGTGAAAGCTGTCTATCAGAAGGTAGGAAAGATCATCTTGCTCTAGCAGTCAACGAATCGGAATCGGAAAGGGAGGATCTTGTTACTGGTTCAATACCAGAAAGGGAATAAGTTGAGGAATCTACATATGAAATAGTTCCAATATCAGCACAAAGATCAGGTTTATAGGCAGGAAATGGTGTAGCATCAGAGTGAATAGTTTCTGTAGCTGGTAACTCATTCACCTCTCCTCTCTGAGCTATCTATCTCTAATTCATTTACTTTACTTACGAATACTTCAATTCTCTAGTCCTCGTAGGCTAATGATTGCCTTGATTGGCCAACAGTATCAGTTCAATCTGGCATTTCATCCTTGGTAAGGGTGTACACTATCAAGGAACCAGTAGTTGCATTTACAGCAGAAGATAGATGGCATACTTCAAAAGCGGGAGTAGAAGCAATTGTATTTGATGCTACTAGGGCGGCTCCTGAATCAATTGATTGAGTTATATGGGAATAATAAATCATCCTTAGGAGTGAATGGCTTCCCCGCCCTGCGGTTATGATCATTTCTGGACCGCTTTAACCTTTACCATGTCATTGCACACTCATGAATATTTTAGGCATATAATAAAATAGTTCTATTTCTCGAGGTTAGTAATTCTTATTAACACTTAATATAATTTTATAAAAGTAAGTAATTGTTAATAAGTGTTAATAACTAGGCTTCCGTTCTTATGACAAGCAGATAGTTCTATTTTATTCAGAATGATCGTCATGGAGGAGGTGAGGGGCTGCACGAAAGGATGTAGACCTTCGGTGTCACCTTGGGGGAAGCCCACCAAAGCTAGATTTTGGGCAGGGGTGGGGAAAGGCAGAAATGAGTTCATGCCACGACGATCTATATGGAAGGGCAGTTTTGTTGATGCATAACTCTTGAGAATGAAGAAGAAGAGAGATATTCTTTTGAACAGGAGAATTTGGTCACGTAGATCTTCTATTTTGCCGGACTTCGTTAATAGCACCGTACGAATTCACAATGGAAAAACAACTCCTCTTAAATGTTCTCTCTCCGGACAGATTCTCATAAGCTGGCTACTCATAAGCGCCGGTGCGGGGGCTCATTTGTTCATTTCAAAAGAAGGCACTCTATATCTATATCGAAGTATAAGTGGATCGGGAATAAGTGATTGTACATCCGAAAAAAAGACTCATCACTGGCAATAACAGATAGTATGTCAGCAATCGTCGAATCCATTCCTGTGTCAGCGCCCAGTCTCGAATCACAATAAGTTGGGGTTGGGTGGGAGTAAGAAGCTATAAAATAGATTTTTGAAGAGGTGAAATGATTAGATAGGACTAGAGATGGATGGGGCAGTATTGACATTTATATCTTTAGTTGGGTATCTTCTTTATTAAAGCACCATAAATTGTGAAGTATTGAAAACATCCATGTGCCAGACTTCTAAATTGATGCCGTTGCCTTTGAGTCCTGGAAGTTCACTGACCTGCCCGGTCAGATGGAATTATCATTCACCAGTATCGGATATAGTTAGTAAGGCAAGATTTATTGTATGACTCTCAAGGACACCATTGTGTTTGTGTGAAGCTAGATGAATAGGCATACCTTCATCAAAGTCTCCCGAGACCATCCTAAGGGGTGTACGAAAAAAGGTTACGGAGTCTCGACCTCAACGATTTTCCGGAAACCAGCAACGAGAAGATGGACGAAGATTGGGAAAGTCCATCTCTCGCCCTATCTTACTAATAATAATAGAGGGGGGTATGTTTCGCCTACGCAAACTTGGGACGAGCTAAGTGATGCAGACGACTACTTTTCCTGCAACGTCATCCCTTTTATCCTTATATTATATATTATAGGCAAGCGACGCAAATTTCGCTAACAAAATGATCAAGGTTAATCGCAGTGACGAAGACGACAGGAGAACTATCATCGAAGGGGAGAATTACAGTAATACCAGAGCCAGGGTCCCCATCACACTTCGAGCCGGGCAAAATAAATTTACATTCTTTATGAAGCGGCTGCTCACGAAGTCACTCGCGGTAGAACCACTTATTAGGCAAGCTTTCAGTGCTATCACACCCGCCTTCAGCTTGAGGGGGGCTGTTAAGAAAAGTGTATTTTATCTTTTTTTTTCTTTTAACTTTCATAAAAGTATTGAATTCGTAATCCAAGGAATGATTAGCCTTCTTTATGACATTCCCCTCTTTTCTTACTCTAGGTAAGCGCTGTTTTCCTCCACCTCTAAGGAAGCCTTTAAAGTAGTTAGTCTCTTAGGAAAGTTTTCCCTGACATCATATAGAGTGCCTGCTCCGGGGTAAGACCTGCGTACGAGATCTTCCCGGGCAGGAGATTCTTTAAAGAAATGAATGAATGTGGACTCCTGGCACATAAAGCCCTTGCCACTCGCATCTGTCGATAGGGGAGAAAAAATGAAGTGTATAAGACGCAAATACTATTTAGTTATAGTATTCCCTTGTTAAGGAAAGCATTCGTCGTACTGGAAGAGCTAGGCTAGCACCTGACTTAGTGCCATTAGCCTGGAGTCTTTATTGGACTATTTAAGTATGCCCCAATATAGTAGAAAACTCATAGAAGAAGCATGGCAGCACCATCCCGGCTACATTTCTTTTTTTTAGAGAGAGAGAGGGGGGCTTCCAGTTCTTAGGAAGAGCCGTACGAGTAACGTACGGTTAGGGAGCCGAGCCCCAGCACAGGGGCTTAGGTCAACACTTATATAATAGCCAGTCATCAATTGGAAGCGGGCAAGATGGTGATGAATTGTGGCTAGGGGATAAAAGCCGATATATTTGACTTTTTTTCTATCTATCCTTGTAAGCAAGTGGTTATATTCGACTTTTATTCTATCTATCCAAAGACGAATCAAAACTAAGCAACTGCTGGGGTATCCGAATATGCAAAACACTCTTATTCAAGCGGGAGTTAGTGAGTGACCTACTAGTCGTAGGGTGTGAAAGCATATACCATACCCATCCGAGTTAGCCTACCGGTGAGATTGAATTGGAAAGCGTCCAGGGGTGGAATTCTTTGATTTAATAGAGCATGTTTATTCGATATTCGAAG
>JAREIK010001912.1:275767-338267 GCA_029783825.1 Sapria himalayana
GAACGAGGAGCCATATGAAGTGAAAATCTCATGTACGGTTCTGTAGAGTGGCAGTAAGGGTTACTTATCTGTAAACTGTTCCACTATCACCCCCAAAAAACCAAACTCTGCCTTACGTAAAGTTGCCAGACCTCTGGATTTGAAATCACTGCTTATATACCTGGTATTGGCCATAATTCACAAGAACATTCTGTAGTCTTAGTAAGAGGGGGAAGGGTTAAGGATTTACCCGGTGTGAGATATCACAATGTTCGAGGAACTCTAGACGCTGTCGGAGTAAAGGATCGTCAACAAGGGCGTTCTAGTGCGTTGTAGATTCTTATCCAAGACTTGCATCATTTGATCATGTGAATCGCTAGAAACATGTGAAGTGTATGGCTAACCCCAACGAAAGCAAGATGCTTTGGTAACAAGATATAAAGCGATCTGATCATATCAAATTACCTATGCATTTTGAAGTCCTAATTCTTTCTTTTGCCTCTAACACTATATTTAGAATTAGGGGCTTGCCTCTTTCTCTCTCTACCGCCTGTGTCTATATCCTGTCAAGTGTGCTCCCTACCACGCTACTCTCACAGCAACTGTAACTGTGTGACTAACAACAACAGTACCAGTTCAGTTCGTGCATCAGTGGTTCAAGTGCAGTGCCCAGAAACAGTTCAAAGATCTATGGCGACAACAATTTCCCAACAGATCTATGGGAAGTATATTCAAAATAATCATCAAGTAAGTGGCCTGATCTTCGACCACCCTAAAGCACCGGTCTTCTTATCAGCAGCAGAAGCAATCCTATGGGAGTCTCTTGGGTTCTCCTCTATGATTTACTTTGCTTTGGTATGTATACTTTTGATTCTCTCTGGACACATGGCTATCGTATGTCCACAGCGTTACAACTTGAGTTTTGCTCCGCATCAAACAACTCATCATGTGGGTATTATGCATTCATCTTCCAAGCGTCATTCTCCATGGCTTTTTTACATTTACACTGGGGCTACCCATCATATGACGAGCAATCCGGCTGCATTTGTCTCATCCTCGCCGTACCAAGGCCAAAGTTTCGTCTTCACCGGTGACCACACCCCACTCTCTATCTCAGACATTGGTACGATCTCTTTATCATCTCGTTCTGGCAATGTTCTTCATCTCAATGATGCTATCTCCAAAAATTGGATCGGTTGGACAAGTGATGATCGCCAAAGCTATGCCATCTTTACTCTGACTTCCTCTGTGTTGTCAAGGATCTACACACGCATAATGTCATAGCTATAGGGGGCAGCCCGTAGCCAACCCATATATGCTTTAGACCTTGATTCTCCTCTTCTTTCTTTGTGGCTTCTTCATAACAAAGAGCTTCCTGATCTTTGGCAACTAAGGGCTTATAGAGGTCTTGTTGGTTGTTAGGTCTTCGACTTCAACTATATTAAGGCAAACTAGAACGCCTTCAATAGCTTCTTGCATCTACGAGTTCTTCATTCTCTTCTTGGTTTAGCTGCCAGCTGGCCAAACACGGGCAACACCTACGAATTCCAATCTTCTGATTGTTTCAACCAGCCCTCTTAACTTAAGATCATAGAGCAACCTAGATTTCATTTCATTGCAAACCACAAGTTCCTTGATTACAGACTCTCTGGCCACCAGGGTCGACTCGACTTCAGAAATGATAACAGACACTGACGGGACAGACACATCATTATTTGGGACAGACATCAGACCATCCTCCGAAGAGGTTACATTAAACAGGGACTCAACAGACTTGACTAAGACTGGTTCAGATAGAACACTGACATACTTCCGCTGAGGAAGAGAAGACCAATTGCGTGATGCTCCATCGGCTGGGATGATGAGAGTGGATGGGTCTTTTGCCACAGGGTCCGCAATTATCATGGACACCATCCCTTGTTCCCCTGCCGCACCGTCCTGGGTAAACATAAGTTTAAGCTGGTATTCTTCCTCAATCTCTGATTCAACAGCCTTTTCTTCTTTCTTCTCTGGATACCAGGTCAAGATCCCTGGTTCTTCCCACTGGTAAATCATTTTTGCTTTCCCCTCATCAAGCTCCCAGGTTACTTTTTCTGTAAAGAATATTTCAAAACCCGGCACTGCGGTTCCCGCTAGCATCGATCCATGGCTCCGGAAAACCGAAAAAGGGAAAGTTTTATCCTTCTTTGACAAATCGCCCAGTTGGTTCTAGGTGGGGTCTTCAGATATTTTACTTCTTGCTATCCTCTTCTTCTTGTTCTTCCAAGCGGCACTCTCTAGCCGGAGGAGGAAACAGTTTCTTATATGTGCTAGGCTGCTTTACGGTGACAGCACGCTACGCAAGTGACTTCCTCTAGAAAGTGAAGAAATCACTCGCTTCGCTTTTAGGAGCCAATACAGATAGTTGGAGCAGAGCCGCAGAGCTAGGGCGCGCGGAGTCCCTACCGGTCCATATCCGGATAAAAGAGCAAGGAGCACCGTTCGCGACTCTTACGAGGAGTCACTCACTCAAAGAAGAAAGAAAGGAAGGGGGTTAGTGCTTGGCCACCGTATTCTTTTGACTTTAGTTTACCATTCGTGAGCCGGGTCACTCACTGCTTTCAGTTCATCGTAAATTACCATATAACCTTCTGATTATTGTCTGTCACGATTACTATACACAAGTAGTTCGGCGGTGCTAGTTCAGGAGACAAGAAGGGTATGGAGTGCTATGGGAATCATGAGGCTGAAAGGTAGGAATAGTTTTCGTTCAAGCTTACAGAGTAGAACAGGAATGAGACAGCCTTGTGCTAATGTCAACAGGACAAAAAAGCAGGTGTTTCCGAGCTCGGTCTTGTGATTGACTAATCTGCTCTGCTTTTCCAATGTCAGGACTCCATATATTAAAGGGGAAGGGGCTAAACCCCAAAGACTGCCTATAGATGAACCACTTCCTGCTCTAAGAGAGATTGGATAAATAAGGAAGAACCGATTAGGGATACACAAGCGATTCTCTGAAAGAATAAGTTCTTGAATAAGATGTCCTGCCCCCATTGAAAGGTCCCTACTTCATAATAGATAGGCAGACACGAAGGAATGATAGGCCTGGGTGAAGAATGACTATGTCTCTTGTCCTGTCCCCATTTCCTAGGCTATCTTGTAAAGATAGGCTTTCTTTGAATTTGCCTTTACCAATTTATAGTTTGTGATATTAACACTTTCAGGATCAAAACATTAAGAAATGAGCTAAAGGGTAATTACCTTTACCATGTCAAATAAAAGTAATTACATTATTAATTACATTAAAATAACCCAGTCATTGGCCCTTATATTTTAATGTATTTTAATGGCCCTTATAAAAGGTAATTATAAGAAAGTGTTAATAATGGTAAAGTTATCTTTACCATGTCCTCTCCGAGTTCACTCCGAAATTGTGAGTGAGTGAGCTTAAGGCATTGGCCCTTCTCGAAATCTTCTTGCTATGCGTCCCGCCAAAAAGTGGTAAGAAAGCCAAAGGGCACCCTTAAAGTGAAAACTGACAAAAAAAGGGAGGCTCTCTTTCCCCGGGTTCTTGCTTCTTTCTTGCCAGCTCACCTCGACATTCACGGTTTCCCCCTAACCCGAGTGAAGGTCACTACTTTCTTTCGCCCTGGTTACTCTTCCTAATAAAGAGCGAACTCGATACAAAACCTGAATCTTATTGAAGATAGTGGAAAGCGAATGCACCTCGCTTCTACTCACATGTCGGAACATATAAGTTTTAACACAAGCTAAGACCAAAACTGAAGGGCAGACGCTTGAACACAAAAAAGATACATTAGCACGCCTTTGTCCTCGGTACCAGCGAAGTTTCAGTACTAGAATGCAAGACGAGAAAACCCTTTTCATGTAAGGTTGATCCCCTATTACTCCCTTCCTTGGCTACTTAACCCGGAAAAACCCTTTAACGTAAGAGCTCTTGAAGAGGGACTGCATCTCGATCCGCAACTGCTACTCAAATTCCTTCTGCTACTGGCGGTGCTGGTAGCCTTGATCCACTTTTAAGGGGGAGCGGGATAACCATAAGATCTGGTTTAAAATGAGGAAAGGCCCCAGTTTGTCTAGGGAAAGTCATACCGAGCGAATCGAGATCCAAGACCTAGCTAATAAGACAAGATCAGACAATTATTATTTTATTCGATCCTTGTCTGATTCAATTCACCTATCAGGCATTGAAAGGCACAAGACAATCAGCCCTTTATCCGATCGGCTTCTCCCACCCAACAAACGGGCGCATCCTTTCTGAGAGGAAAACAACCGAATGGATGCTCTTTGCTTCGGTCAGCTGGTTAGCTCTTTCCCGCTTGGAAAGCCAGAAGCAAGGTGCGTAGCGAAAGAGGGGAACCAAGGCGATGGTGCTTATAAAAGCACATTTTGAAGCCAGAAACCAAGGTGCGTAGCGAAAGGGAAAGAAAAGCCAAGAAGGCCAGGAGAGAGTGTCCACCGACTATCTCTACAGAGAGAGCGCAAGAACCGATTCTTTATATAGTAAATGGTGAAACCCCACAGTCAAGCCGTAGAAGCCAATTCGGTGAAAGAATGTAGGCAGCCTTAAGGGGATTCACGAGAGAACCTTCCCTGGCCTCCTTCACCTTCGAAAGAAAGGCACGCTACCCTACCCACGGACCGACAGATAGGACGACACTAGAAGCTACCTCTCTTTTCTTTATACGGCACGAAATAGCTATTGGATGGAAAAGCAGTATACGAAGGACTAGTACCCAAGCATCAGGAGATGTGAGAGCCCTACCGTTGTATCCCGCGCTTTCATTCTACGCTAAATCTTGATACCCTTCCCTCGTCTTCAGAGATGGGATGGACCGGACTCCACCCATAAATAAACCTTAGTCGTTCAAACGTACCTTTATGCCCACACCCCTACCCAAATAGTAAGAAAATCCTTCTTTCTTTGCCCTTCCTTTCATGGAAATTCCATTGTCTTTTGTCTTCTACCTGGTAAAACGATATAAAAACCCTTTCTTTTGTAAACCGTAGCTTTAAGTCCATGTTTTTTCCTGTGCTTCAGAAATCAGGATTCCTAGCGCGAATTGATGGATTGTTTTAACAGGACTTGAATTGAAGAGGAAGAAATGCTTGCAGTTCGAAGTTCTGATCCCGGTTTAGCTGGACTCGTATTTGTCTGATGTGAGGTGGCTAAGGTGGCTTCTTCATGGAAGTCTAGGGTTTCCGCTTAACCGGTCAGCTCGCCCGACTTTTTTTTCCCATCAACTAAAGAGCAAGGCTAGCCGGCCTTTTACTAAACTCAAATGGCTTTCCCAAGAGCTAACACAACTCTTTGATTTGCCTAGTAAAGCGAAACGATTACCCGAGAGCTCTCTAAATGTTAGTTGCTATCTTGATGAAGTACCGTAAAAGCAGATTCTTTATTCCTTTATGGTGAAACCAGACAATCTGGCTTGACTTGGATAGAGCGTAAGCATAAGTAAGCGGCATGAACCTTGTTGATCAGCGAAGGATATAGCTAAAGAAAGACCTACATCTGGCTTGAATTCGGACTTAACTAACCCGGAAGTTTGGTTATCTGAGCTAGCCAATCTTTCTTTATATTTATAGCGCAGGCTGACCGGCAACAGAATGAAAACAAGCCGCTATAAAAGGATATCCATAGACAGGGGTGGAAGTCGATAGAGCCGTTCCTCCGTTGGAAGAATCGGGATAGCTCGCTGAGAAGAGACGAGGATTCTTGTTCGTTCTTCTAGCATTTCAAAAGGTCTGCGTGAAAGAGTCATTCCCAAATGTGGTGAAAGGGCTGTAGAGCAGAAGCAGGGGGCAGAATGTGTCTGAACAATCGGCCAATGTTTTCTGCTAGGTGCCAAATCTAATGTAATTAAAAGAACTCAGATCTGATCTTAGACTGAGGAAAGAAAGCTCTTAGAAATAGAAGTCTTTGTCAAGAATAACAATTCCCTTTTGATTAAAGAGATTTCTAGTCTATAGGGTTACACTTGACTTCCGTCCTGTGTCCCTTCGGGTTTTCCGTACTCTCTCCTCTGGACTTTCTACTTTCCTGTTTTCGGAGCTGCGAGTCAATTTGCTATGTTCGTACAGGTTACGTGGTGGATCATATAAGGTCTACTCACGTCAAGGTCTTCCGACATCTAAAGGTTGGAAGCGCCATTCTATTCTCTTTTCATTTCATGTTTTCGCCGTGGGGCATACTTCCTTTATCATGGAAGTTTTGGTTAGCATTTCCAAATTGTTGAGTGTTGACAAGGAGTAGTATTGAATGGTAAGGGCTTTTATCATGGAGCGTGTACATCCATCAGACTGAAATGAAGTTGAAATGGATCGGATTCTTTATATGGTGACGATGCGGATTGCATGTTTGAAAGATGTTGCACCTGATATCCGCATTGGTATGCTACTGCATGGTTGGATTACTCTCGCCCCTACTTTCTTTAAAGGGAAGCCCTGAGCAACCGCTCCCTCATACCAGGGATATCACTAGTGAAGCCTTACCTTCAGTTAAATATTAGAAAAGCCTTCGCCCTACTAATAAAATAAAAGGCCCTATCTCGGATTCGTTGAACTTTCGCTCGAGCTCGAGTCTGTCTTCACTTGATCGGGTACTCGTCTATCGCTCTTAGAATAGAGGACATTTGGCGTCTGGGTTTCGGTGGCTGGAGGAATATCCAATCTTCACAATAGCCACTGCAATAGCCCTGTCCGGCAAGATAGCTTCTTCCCTTAGCTTAGCTCTTTCGAGCAATCAATCTACTTATCGCTTCAAAAGAAGTCACTTCCTGGAGCTCCTTTTGGGGTGGACTACACGAGTCTTATGAAAGAGAGCTGAGGACTATATAATAGCAAAGGCTTTCTGGTCGATAAGTAAACTTCCCCTAGGGAAGACAGAAGAAGTTTCGATTCTTTCTACTACCATCACTTCCTGACTCAAACGAGAGTTTCAGTTCCGGAACTAGTGCCTGCTCACTGCTTTTGCCGCTTGTCGTCTCAATCTTTCTTTAGTTAAGAAGCCAGAGCAAGTGCATGTGAAAGTTCGCCTAATATTCAAATGAGGTTCTCTTTCCACTTTGACTTCGACTATTGCTACTTCCTCGACTCGCATGGGTGGGAAATCGATTGATGAGTCAGTTACTTGACTTGCTTGCCTATTCGATGACATTGCGGTTTAGGCTTGCCACTAGGCCTGATTCTCCACTTTTAGCCTGACCGCTCCGTGGGGCAATGAAGAGAGTGAAGCTAGCCCTGAAGAGAAGAAAGAGCTCCTATGAGACCATAAAAGGACTGATATTAGGCTTTCCCAGGAAATATCTTTGGTCATCAGCGACTCGAAAAGCTATAAAGACTCAAGGAAAAGTAAAAAAAACCTTCCTTTTTTGGCATCTCGGGAAGGAAAGAAGTCACCACCAGACTGGAAGTCTCAATTGTGTTAGCATACATTCTCTGTTTCCTAGGAAGATAAGGCAGCTAAGAAGAGAGACTAAGGAGCCGATAAACCTTAAGCTTTACATATGCCTTTTCCGGGCAGTGAAAAATCAGGAAGGCAAATCGGTAGGGGAATAAGTTCAAACTCCGTCCCACGGCGGGAATTTTGTTGAACTTCGAGGATAAAAAGCTACTAATCGTGACCTTTCTATATGTTTGCCCGCGTGGCTTAGGCTTACTTTACTATATGGATTGAGAGAGGCTTCGCTCCTAGGCACCGCTAAAGGAGCATTCTCTTTCACACCCCTATCGAGCTTTTCTATCCTTTCCTCAGGGTTGGAAGGATGCACTAGCAGATCAAAAGAAAAGTGGGAAGGAAGCCATGAAAACCTCGGTCTTTAGAGTCAAGAGCCTTTGGTTCATTTCAGTAGCCCGAACGAGAGTCGACTTATTTCAGTTCAGTCTAGCTTTTTTTTCGCGAAGCTTTGCTCGTCCCCCTTCCGTAAGGGAAATAGAATAGGGATCAACTATCGGATCTTAGTTAGAACTAAACCTAACTTTCATTCATTTCTGTAGAGTCTGGGCTTAGAATAGAGGCTTATGCCTCGCAATCAAATCTTAGTCTTTTTGCCCCATCAAAGAACCTAAAGATGCTAATGCTAATCCACGAAAAAGAGCTCACCCTTTTTCTATTGGTTTTGGGGTTGCTATCAAGATGATGTCTTAGTCTTTCCGGACCAGTTGGTATTGCGGGAGACCGGGGAATAGAGAGAAGGCCGAGAAAGAAAATCAAAAACTTGATCCATCCTTTTGAAAGGTGTATTCCGCTCTAGTACAAGACATTTTTAAGTGGAAAGTCAAGTTGGCGAATGATAAAGGTCGACTGAAGAGAACAATTGGTCTAGACGAACCGAAGGAGATAAAAAGAAAGAAACTTTCAGATTAGACTGGTAAAGACGAAGAGCGAAAGGCTCTCTTCGTATTGAAGATTGTTTCCCAGCGGCATGGGACTCATTCCTTTTCAGTTTTCCGATAAAGAAAGATATACTTTTATAAGATAAAAAAAGCTTGCTGCTTAATTACCTGGATAGCGTCATACGATGTTCAAAATCGGTAATCTAATCTAGATAAATTCCTACAGCTTGGGCTAGATTGAAGTTGAACTGACTCCAGGGATTATGAATGAAAATATGGATTCGGTGCCCCCTTATCGTCTGTTTTGAGTATAGAGGAAGGACCCTTGACGATTTTTCCCACTGGTGAAAGAAGGTCTGGTATGCTATCACGTAATATCCATTACTAATAGAGGAAGACGGTCCTTTAGGACTTTTTCCTTTCTATAAGGTGTGTTTCTGCTAGAAGAATGAATGTCTGGACTCAGCATTTGAATGCCACGGCAAAGCACTTTTTTCTCTAATAAATGCATCCCTTCTGGGTGAACGTATTAGCTCTAGAATTACTACGGGTATCCAAGTACTAAAAAGGTAACCTATTGTCCAACGCATTCGGTGACAATGTTTTGCACACACAAGGGTGTGAGGATACCCGGGGACTCCTTGTACTGGTTACTGCTAGTGCATTTGCAGTAGTGTACTGGTGTTAGTGGACTCGAGCTGGCAAGAGGATTATTCCGGGAAAAGCAAGCGGATCAATCAAGAGAGCTAGCTTCGGTCTCACGTAGGTAAGGACGGACGAGTAAGGATTGCTCTATCTCTTAATTCTTAATAAATAATTATAATAAAGGGGAGTACTTTATGATGTGCGTTCTATTTTATTTCTAGGCTTAAATTCTTGAGGACCAAAAACAAAGGAAAAGGACTATTTTATTCGCTTTTTTTGGAAGCTACTTTATTTAGAATTCTAAGTAAAGGCGAACAGCTCATGCTTCTTTCATTAAGGAGATACTGCATATGTTTTTCCGACCGAAGGTGAACTATGCAAGTACTCAAATAAAAATAGCCTGTACTATCTTTGGCCTTTATTCGATAAAGATATAAAATACTAAAAAAAAATCTAAGGGCTTTCGGCTAACATCTATCTACTATTAGACGTAAGATGGCGCAGCTATAAGATAGCCTAGCGAACTATCTATCATTAGAATCTATTCTCTTGTTTGGTCGAGTGGAGGTAAAAGACTGAGAAAGTTTTGATCATCAATTGTATTAAAAAAAAGACTTAGTAGGTTAGGTCACACCCCTTTTGTGATTACCGAAACCCGTCAGGACATGTTGGTTTCCTAAGAGGATCTACTTAACTTCTCCGAGTTATTCGTAAGTTCTAAAGCAGGCCTAGGTGGTAGAAGATTTAATGCCATCACGCGTAGACTGTAGCTCTGAATCGGGATAGGCCAAGTACAAAGAAAGACCTTCCTGTCCCAAGTCGTGAGGTTTAGCATCCAAAAGTCCTAGTAGACCTGAAGAAGAACAAGTCCATTTCGAAACAAAGAATGCAACCCGTAGTTTTTTAACCCCGCCCAGACAAAAGAAGAGGAGTCACAAAAGTCCTCCTGTGTGGGACAATATAGTAAGTTCATCCGCCATTAGGAACTGGGTCTACTAGAATCAAATCAGGTCTTATGGATTGCACACAGTTTGTTCTACTTGAATGGGGAATAGTCGATGCTCCATCTTTCCTCTCTGCATTGGAAGTTTTACTGTATTGTCTTTCCCTGATGGGATTTCTGCTATGCACCTTTCCTCCCTTTTTATCTTTTGAGTTCGTGATGGGATAGAATCAGTTCATCGAAAGATTCCGCAGGGATCGACAGCGTCGTACTCAGTCGTACTCATGCTCTCGTAGGCTATCCTTACTAATATCTTCTTTCGAAACTAAAGCTTCAGCTTCTTGCGCATTGTATTTTTCTTTTTTGGAAAGTAATATTCTAAGATGGCAAAAAGTATCTTGAAATGTCGATTTAGTAGCCTGCTTTCTTTCTCAGGCTAGCATCTTTTATAAGTAAAAAGCATCCAGGAAAAACCAAAAGCGGAGTCAAAGTACCGCTCCTTCAATCCTTCAATCTCGCTTCGGAACCGATCTGAGTTCTTTTCTCTTTTCCAAGCGGAGGGCTAAGAGAAGAGGAAGGAAGTAATACCTATTAGTGCTATGGATAGATTCCTAGCTTATTATTAGATAAAGAAAGGAGGCTTGCCTTTTGAGTTTCAGTTATATGCTGGCCTTTTTTGCCTTAGCATAGGCCCACCAAGACTGGCTAATTTCAAGGACTTGGTACACTGGCTCACTTTCGCTTTCGGACGGCATTATCTATAAAAACTGATTCCATGAGCATGAGGAGAAAGCTCGAGGGCCGGGTCACTCGAATCCAGGCAGACATACCTTAGTTGCTGCGACGGTAATGTCAGTTGCACTTTCATCATGTCGAGAGCGGAAATGATCTCAGTTTTTGGTCTCCTATCTATTCTATGTGTGCTTTCATGTCTGCCTGGCATCCTTTTCATCAGAACCTTATGTGTGAAGGAAAGCTAGTTTAGGCTGAAAGTAAACTATAGTGCCCATTACCATCTCGCTTCCAAAAGGCCCAGAAGACATTGAAGTAGTTGATCTGATTGCAATGTATAGGTTTACTTATGGAAGGCGCTAAACACTCTCTTCAGTAGGTGGGAATCCTTCATAAGAACAGTAATATGGTACAGGAAAAAGTCTTCTCTACGACTGCAGACCATCTAAAGTACTAACCATTGGTTGCCTCTTAGATAGGTTGTAAGAAGGAGCACGTGTGGGACTTGAGCCATATATATTGTTCATCGCTATTAATGAGATTTCTGCATCTGATAGTATCAGCTCTTACTGCTTTCGTAGCCAGTCTTTCTTACAGTAGAAGCTGTGATTGAATTTCGCTAATCGAGATAGCCTCGAGAATGCTTGTTCTCTCTTTTACACGGAGCGCTAACTCATAGAATAGATAGATTGGATCATAACCAGGCGAAAGAGAGTTTGACTTCCTCACTCGTTTTAGAGCCTGTTTACCGTGCAGGGGCAAGAATGAAAGCAGCAGTTCGAGCAGATGACCTTGAAACTGTTGAACCAATAGTAGGTCCAGATGCACAGGGAGGGCCAGACCATTGGTGTTCCATAGACATACAGGGGCCTTAAGGACCTTACCGGCCAATCGTTCAATGGGAGTAAATAATACCGGAAAGTCAAAAGCACCTATCCACCTTGGACCATCCATCAAACATGAGAAAATGTTTTGATCCTGAAATTATAGAGCAGACTATGGATAAGTAATTTTAGACATTAAGTGTGATATTAAGAAAGCCTAAAATATTTTCTCATGTTTTGAGAAAATATAAAAGGTAAAATATATCTCATAAGAAAGAATATAATAAAATAGACATTATTAATGGAGAGTTACACTTTCTTATGCCCTATATATTTTCACCATTTCGAAATAAAGCCTGTCCCCATTTCGTAAACATAGTCTAAAATTAATTGAGAGGAAAAAACTGACATGGCCCAAGTCTTCCCATTGTGTAATGACAGTGTGCCTTCACCCCATTGGTTCTCCCATTTTGGGCACAGGGTCCCTCGGGTATTTTCACCCTCTTCGACTTGCAACTTGAACACTTTCTTTAAGCGATACTGCCACTAAGACTTCAATTTCTTTTTCTTCTTATTAGAAGACTTGCATTCTCTTGATCGTATTATGTTATTATTTTAGATAATTCTATTGAGGACGGTGAGTGTTCGGGTTTCAGATGAGGCTCTTTTCTTTTTGATCTCACAAGAAGGCTTTGCCTTATCTTTCTCTCTATCTATAAGTATAAGCACTTAGTGCCGGCCTTCCTGATTGGATCCTCTGTTCGCCCCCTCTTCCCAATAGGAATGGAAATTGACCCTTGCCCAGTTCGTGCTCCCCAATCGTCCCTCCCTGTCCCTTACTCGTCCTTTGAAAGCAGTCCCATCGCTATGCGCCGCACTTTATAGCGGGGTATAGAGGTTATAGAGCGGCTTTCTTCTGAATAGAGAGATATGAGAAGGTAGCGCATCCACAGTAGAGAGAGATACCCTTCGGCTTCCTTCTGTGAGTGCTTTCTTCCAGCGAAACGAGGCTTCTCCCCTCAAAGTGAGATGGGATCCTGTCTTCTCGCGCAGCTTCGGGAAAGGGCCAACTTATTGATATGTTTGTCGATATGGAATTAGATCCCAAGGTTTCGACCATAGAGAAAAGCCCCAACCTCGCGGCCTCCCCACCCACTTCTTATCCCTGGAGACCCTCCGTTCCGCATCTATCTATTCATTCCAATCCCGCTGGTCCATCCAATAATGAAATAGAGTGGTTTTCCAAAGACTCTGACAGAGCGGGACCGAGCTGTTTACTCTGATCAAGTGGTCCAGTGTTTTTTACAGGTGGGGTGGTTCCTGAAGCTTCAGAAGAACTGTGAGGCCACTTCACTTCTTGCCGCTTTCTCCGCTCAGACTACTAGAGCATGTGAAGGTTGGATGCTCAGTCACGACCGGATGTCCCTTGTTTTTAAGGTATGTAATGTATCTATCTGAATGAAAGGAACCCGATTTAGGGGTGCTATGCGCAGTGTTGAAAGGCAAGTTCTTTATTCTTGAATGGGATGGACCAAACTCTCATAAAAATGTCACCAAACCAAAGATCGAGGGGCTATGTAACGTAAGCGACCAGCCCTTATTTCTGAATGAAAGAAAGAAGAAAGGAGGAGGAGATAAACCGAAGTCAGGGATGCCTCCCCCTCCTCCATTTTGCTCAGCTAGTCTTTCCAATTGATAGAGGTTTCTCGGAGGGGAAGGGGGGAGCGCTGCTACGGGGGATTCGAGTCCTCACTGCTAGTAGTCAAACTACCAGCCGAACCAGGTTGAGTGATCGTGTAAACCCTCTTTTCATCATCCGAGGAGGATAAATCGCAAGAAGAGGTGTTCAGGCACGAACAAACGTAGCTCTCCGTAATAGCAGAGTCGCTATTACTCTCAGAACCACTATCGTCGACTTTGTCGTGGAATCGAATATTCCTAAGGTCAGTCTCTAGGTTTAAGTTTTCGTTGGTACCTATGACTCGTGTGCTTGTGCCTCGATTTGCTATGTAGCACGTGATGCGGTTTCGATTTACTTCGTGTCGAGGTTTTTTTTTCTTTCGAGTCCTATTCCATACTGGTAGCAAATACTACCCCTTCTGTGTCTTAGTTCTCTATCTTGAACCGAATCGATTCTCGATCAAGAGAATTTCTGTTGCAAAGATCTGCCCGTAGGTGAGTTCCGTGGTCGACACGTGCGGGAGCTTCTCGCGAACTAGGTCAGAGAATCTTCTCGGCAAGCCAGCAAGAAATTTATCTTTCCAATTTGGCTAAGAAATTATCTTTATAACACTTGTCATCTTCAATCTGATTAATCCTAAGACTAAGATTAAGGAGATGGGCTCCACAAAAAAAAGTAAAGAACTATTGAAGAGAACAGTGCGTCGGCAGGATTCGGTTGTTGCTTTCTGTCCGGAGTAAGTAATACGTTTCAGTAGTCATCGATCTTGATAGAAGACTAAATCATTCTCTTATCTATTTCCATTAAGGTCAGGCTGTTTTTTGAATCCAAGAGTCAACATTTGAAAGAAAAGGACCCTAATCGATTCGGGGTACGTGTTAACAAACAAAAAAAATCTGCTGCTAGGGTTGAAGCCTTTTTTTTCCCTAAGTCAATAGGACTAGGCCTATTGTAGTAGGGAAGGCTATTGACTTTTTAGCCTTTGTAAAAAGAGCCTTCAACCTCCAGGATAAAATGAAAGTTCAAGAGGGGGAACCCCGTGTGAATATTAATCCCTGGTTCTGTAGACTCCTGAGCTATAAGGAAAACCCGATAGCGGAACCATCCAAATTCCCCTCCCTCATGTTGATCCCGGTACGGAAACTGGATCTCCTACCAAAATGACTTCCTTTGAGTTCTCATAGAGTATCAAATGATAGAAAGTTGAGAAAGAGCCTTCGAAAGGATCCCAACAGTTGCCGAACAAACTCAAATGAGATTGGTGGTATATACATATCCTCAGTTGCATCGCGTTTTGATCGACCTTTTCATTTCATTATCGAGTGCCATAAGGAACTTCACTACGGGAACAATAAAGACTTATGGAGAGATCCTTGGCGGAGTCAAAGCTTAATATGGCTTATAGCCCGGGTCATCTTAGTTTCACTTCGTTACGGGAATAGTAGACTTCCTCCAGTGCCCCTTCCAAGCAAAACATCGAGAGGTCAACGACTTCGATTTAGTACTGCTCTGTGGGCCCTTACTTCTATTGTTTCTGGAAGAATAATCTCAAGATCTAGGGCTCATTTTTGTATGGAGATAAAGCCCTTGTTCAAGCGAGAACATCTGGAGGAGGATACTGATTGTCTAACCAATAAGGGATGGCAAGGTTGGGAATAGGCAATCAAGTCTAGAAAAAAGAATTGAATTCCCAAGTTTAGACAGTTGTCCAGGTAAAGAAATATGGGGAAGGGGGAGAAAGGGTGGTCGTAGATCACCACAAAAAGAGACTAAAGCAAGTGTTGGATTCAAAGCCGGTGTTAAAGATTACAAATTGACTTATTATACTCCTTACTATGAAATTAAAGATACTGATATCTTGGCAGCATTCCGAGTAACTCCTCAACCTGGAGTTCCACCCGAGGAAGCAGGGGCCGCGGTAGCTGCCGAATCGTCTACTGGTACATGGACAACTGTGTGGACTGATGGACTTACCAGCCTAGCCTTGATCGTTACAAATGATGATGCTACCACATTGAGTCCGTTGTTGGAGAATAAAATAAATATATTGCTTATGTAGCTTACTAACCCCTTAGACCTTTTTGAAGAAGGCTCTGTTACTAACATGTTTACTTCCATTATGGGTAATGTATTTGGGTTCAAAGCCCTGCGCGCTCTACGTCTGGAGGATCTGCGAATCCCTCCTGCTTATTCCAGCAAGGGAAGGGAGGGCAGACGTTCAAGAAGTCGTGACATTAGATCTCAACCACCTTATCTGATCTTATGTCTACGAGGGCATTGAGGAAAAGGCACAACACGCCAATGAAAAGAGAAACTAGCTCATCTATACGAGATCATCTGACTTTCAAGTAGTGCTTGATTGAGGGATGAACCCCGAATCCGTACTTTCCGGTACTATGCCTACTCCCTTTTCCTTTTTCAAGTGGGTTGAACTCTATCTAAGGCAAAAGGTGAAAGCAGACAGATCTTCTATTTAACTTAACAGAAAGCTAGGAATGCCCAATCCGTCAATCCCATAACTGTTCTTTCTTGCATTACGTCATTCACGTCTAGCTCACCCAATCACGCCCTACCCGCCTGAGAGGGAAATGCCTGGTCTAAACCTGGAGGAAGTTAATCAGAAGAGGTTCTTCCTAAAGGGATTGACCTAAGGCAAGGTTGACTTATCCTGGAGGAAGGTGTCTCAGGAAGAGAATACGCTGATGCCACAAATCCGGTGTTATAGAATCCGCTGCTCTTGGTCTTGTTGGAATATCCGGAGGAAGAACAATTAAATCAGAATAAGCTGTTAATGAATTTCCTGAAGCAAGGGATAGCTTGTGCACAATTTAAAGAAAAGGGCGCGAAAAGGCCTCTTTCAAATAGGGGAATGGGAATGCCACCTGCTTCAACTCTTGCACTTGACTTCAAGCCGGGATTCATCTCGATAAATTACTTTTTCATCGACAGATGAGATGAGAGGGAATTCACACATTCAACTGAATGCAATAAATCGTTTATATAAATAAGATTAGTTGAACTCTTACTGTGATCGTAACCGGTGCCGCTGTTCTTAGTCTCGAATCAGCATGACCTTCTTCCTTTCCTGGCTTGGCTTGGTTGACTGAGAGATTCTTGGTGACTCTAAGCCAGAAAAAAGCCCTTAGCAGCCTTCACTTTATGCCTTTCTAGTGCTAGTAGCAGTAGTAGTCTAAGCTCTTTCTTTGCAAGACAAGAATAGGGTGCAGCTTTTGTTGTGCTAGAATCAGCAATGGGACTCGAGGAAGGGGGAATCAGATCAATCTCTATCCATTTCTTTTTCATTTTTCATGTCCAGATGATAAGAATTTGTCAACTACTGGCACATCTTTAGGAACTGCATTTCTACCCTGTATGGTATGACCTAGCCGTCTTTACTCTTGTTTTTTAGCGGCTTTTCAGTCAGTTTGAAAGAGTTTGAGAAGAGAGATGATATGATAAAGATAGTTGAGGCTAGAGAATCAGCTGTTGGAGATAAAAAGAGAGGAATGAGATCTTTGGGTTTTTTATATAATAGAATAAAAGCTCTTTGCATTTGAAGAAGAATAGTCATCCCTTTCATCAGCTCTTGCTTTTGGGAGAAGGGGAATAAGCTGGCTTTAAAGACCTTGCCCTGAAGTGAAGCATATAACAAAGAAAAAGTGAAAAGTAGTGATTTGAACTTCATACACAAAAGATGAAAGAATGCATTGAATTTGACTGCAAAAAAAGAGATTGAATAGAGAGGGAAGTAGGGGAGGGGATCAAGTCTATATAAACTTCCTTCAAGATCCACTTGGAAATAGAGTATTTAACGAACTCTCGTGAAGAGGTATGAAGCTAGAATCAATCTCACTTGGCAGACTATTTCAATCAACTTGAACTTCATGCATTGGATTTTGTGATCACTAGAAGTTCCTCTCCTCCAGCAAGTAGAAAGAATGCGGGTGATCAGATCTCCTGAGAAAGTGCAAGGATGACAAGAACTCTACCACCTTCCCCTCAAATCAATCATTTTTGGTACAGCCTCTTAAGCACTTTCTTTCAGAGGATAAGTTCCCTCTGCCTCTGGGCTACTCTCTTTTCTCTGAGGCCCAGATATTCTCTTGCTCGATCACTATTTAAAAGGGCCATGACAAGAAAGAATATGAATTGGAAAGCCCCTTCTCCCCTAGTATTCCCGGTAAGGTTATGGTTCGAGAAAAGATAAAATGAAAAGCGCGCTCTCTGAGAAGAAAAGGAGAATATAATGCTAAAATGCACTGCTAAAGCCCTTGCTTGGAATTCGGATAAGCAAAGGAGAGTACGAATTAGAGCCTCACATTGCATTGCATCACAACTGCACACTTCCCCATATTCAAATCTCACCTTCCAGCAGTCCTAGGGATCGTAATCAATTAAATGTCAGACTCAAATTAAAGGAAGATCGATCTTTCTTCTTCAAGCTCATGAAAAATAAGAATCCTCTAGCACGGACAGATGACCACAGAGCAAGAGAGCAGGGGTGAAAAAGCTTGAATCTTTGGCACATAACTTGCCACCAATCAATCTTCCGTACCAAAGGTAAAAAAATCTTGCATACTGAAGAGAAAAATGCTATCATAAACAAGACGACAGAGGAAGCAGATACATTCTGCAGTCCACTTCACAATGGGAAAGAAACTTATGCCGAGCCAAGAAATGAAGGTACACGAGAGTGCCGTACAACGAAGATCCCAGAAGAGAGCAATGGGTGAATGAAATCTCTATTGATGATCGAAAATGATATCGAGAAAAATGGCTACGAGCATGGTATGAAGGATACATACACAAGAGAGCCTTTTTTTTACTGACGTGACAGCCAGGAGACCTCAGCCGTAGCACGACAACAGTCAGAATGGATAGTCACTGAAGGAAGGATAACTTACTATCCAATCTTCCTCCCACGTTGCCATACAGAGAAGTCACTATCGTCCCTGTAGTCAAATCTACCTACCGGGAACTCCGACAAAGAACCGATCATCAAAAATCCAGAATGGACCAGTGCAGCACCTGAGGCAGTAGATTCCAGGCTCAAAGTCCAAAGATCGCCTTCAAAGGAAAATCTGTAGAAGACCAGCCAGAGAAGTCAGAAAAGACTGACTCATAAGATCAATTGACGATTCTGATGGACGAAAGACTCTACTTTGTATAGGTGCCACTCATACTGAAAAACATTATTAGTATCCTCCACAAAAGGTGTTCGAAAACCAGAAGCCTGTGGCAGACTTCGCTGATAAACCTCTTCACGATTGCAGAGAGAACACTATTGAAAAATCTCATTGCGAGAAATTTACTTTTTTAAAAATAGGAACTCGCCTAGCCTATTTGAATGGATTTCGAGATGAACCCTTGAGAAGGAATTTTTTCGTGTCTTAGGGCCTTGAAAGAATAGGTTTTTTGCATCAAGAGGCTGTGAGGAAATAAGTAACATAGTTAATGAGGAAGGGGTATGCATCTTATCATCTTCTATGATAGAATAAGAAACGAAAGAGAAAGAATGCACATGAATCTGACTCTAGAAATGCCTGTGGAATGTCCATCATCGAGAATAAGTCGATTTGCTGAAGCATAAAAGAGAAGGAAGAAGAGATCTTATTAGTTTAGTTAACCCTTGGCCCTTAGCATCTCAAGAATGCGCTCTTCTCAAGCGAATCCAAATAGGTGTTGGTTTGCGCAATGGAAGAAGAAGGGGTTGCGCACGAAGAAAATGATCTTTAGCAGACGGAATATAGCAGACATGATCAATAATTAAAAAGAGGACAAGGGATGCTTGTTCGACCTTCGGGATAAATGCTCTTTGAATGGGTTCTTTGACAGATTTCCTTTTCGTTGCGCCCCTTGCCTTTCTTACTGGATTTCCAGTTGATGGGGAAGGCTTGGCAAAGAAGCTTGTGTCGAAAGAGAAGTGGAAAACAAAGCTGTTCGGGCTTAACCTGAACCTGATTGCCCTAGTAGGAGTCAGAATAAGGTTGAGGCTTGAAGACAAGCAACTGACATCTCGGATCTTGCCATTGCCAGGAGCATGGATGCCGAGAATGCCCTCAGTCTATGTCTGTCTATATAGGCTTTAAGGAAAAAGAAAAAGGCAAGTACCAAAAAAAAAGAAAGGCTTTTAAGGTTGACCCACAAACGCCTGGGAACTGCTTCATCTGAGTTAGAAACCACGTATGCATCCCTCGGTCTTAGTGACCGGAGATATAACCCTGCAAATACATTTACGGATTGGTATTAAAGCTCCGTCCTGAACTAAATAATAAATATTTCCACTAATATATTTTCTCAAAGCTTGTCAAGATCACTTTCTGCAAATGATGTGAAGAATACTTCTAACGGATGTAGGTTACCTCCTTCTTGTTTGACCGAGGTTAGTAGAACCTTGGGAGTCGATTGCTCTTCGACAGCAACTCTATCTGCTCCGGGCCCATGATACCATGATCACTTTGTCCGATTGAAAAGCTTATGATCCATCTTTATGAGGAATCATCCTTTAGCGGCTAGCTACCGGTGTAGTGATTTTGGGGTCCTTTCGATTCTCTCGAAATGCTGAACAGGAGTTCATTCTGTCAATATTCAGAGTGGAGGGTCTTCTTTTCTTTTTTAAGAAAGGAGGTAGGTTGTTGCTCCGAGACTGCTATAACCAGATGGAGTGATTGGCTTTCCGAATCGTCTCAAAAAGGTTCCTCCCAATACCAACTCTGCGAACCATACTTTGCCGGATTCCCCACTCATAAAGAGAAGAGTGTACACCTTTGAAAATCTATCTTCTAGGCCGGGGGGTTTGTCCATTGGGATTGGGGAACGGGAAGTAGGCCTTCGGGTAACTAGAGATAACGTGCGACGCTTGGAAGTTTCTACTGCTCGCCTTGAGCTTTGTTCGGTACATACTATTCGGACTGACTACTTTCCTATTGATTTCTATTGGAAGACGGGAGCGTCTAGCCATTGAATAAGGCATTTAGTAGAGCTGGCGGAATTAGCAAGACCGTTCTGCAGGAGTACCGGCTTGAGAACCGGACAGAACTGGGACGTTATCAGGAGTGGCTTACTGCTCACCAAAGTGAAATAGCGTTGACACTGAAAGCGGGCTCTAGAGCACTACGACATTGGTGCGCGGTAAATAAGATGGCACGATGATCTATATGGAAGGGCAACAAGACTGGCTCGGGAACTGAAATGGATGCGCAAGGGTAGTAACCATGCGAAAACAACGTTCAGGACTACGGAGTTGGTTTCCCGAGGAAATGACTATCCTTATTACTACAGGATAGGCTTAAGCGGAGTTGCACGCCCCGCCGAAGAACCTACGGATGATGGAGCGAAACGATGCAGAACGGGAAGTAGGCTCAGTGATTCGTCGGAATTGTAACCTCTCATGGCTTCAGAGGGGCAAAGTCAATCTGAGTAGAGTAATCGGACCTTACTTAGGCCCGCCTCCCTGGCCAAATTCGAAGTGCTCGGATGAGACAAATGCAGACGGATTGCTCGTTGAAAGCAGAGGAGTTAACAGGACGGGGAGACTGCTTCAAGCCATACAAGGACTTCTTCACTAGTAGTAAAAAAGGAAGTTATATATGATTGTCAGTCTTATTGATTCATTATCAGTTACTTCATTGGAAGTCAAAACTATAAAGTAGACATCTAGACATTCACAACTCCGCTTTTTTCCTCCTCCTTGAGTCACTCAACTGAATCTGGGCGTTCCAAAGATCCCGTTCCCAGCTTTTTCCAGAGACGGCTGGCAATTATGGAGTGATTTCCCTCCGGCGGAACTCGTGCAAGGGTTGAGCCGGCGTAGACAGATTTGATCGATTTGAGAATACTTGAGAAAGGCGCTTTCCCCCTCTTAATCTCTCGTGGCTCACAGGTTACCTTCACCCTGTGTGAGAGAAAGGAACCCCCGAGGTTATGTGAAATAAGCTACCATTAGCTTGAAGAACTGAGATAGTATGCTATGTGCAGACTGACTTGCTGCTTGCTTTCTTTGAGGAATTGATGAGTGAAGGGCGATGCCAGTCGATTGAGACTCTGATTCCTACATACCAGACTTTGATCAATCATACATGATAGGAGAGAAATCGTCTGATTAAGAAAGAAGGGTTCCGCCTCTCGCTAATACAATACGGGGATAACCCTGACATTACCCCTTAATCAATTCCCATCTTCTCTAGTGGGAATTCAGATCCCGAATAACTAAATAGCATCAGTGAGGATGCCCATGCCCAGTAGCTTCTCTTTCAGCTTCTTAACCGTGTGGAGCGGAAGAGAGGGAATAGCTGGCTGATAGGTGCCCAGGCCGGGACATCATTCGTTTCTCCTCCTCTAGCTGCTGGCGAGGGACAATCGACCGATCCCTGGAACCACATTTATACGTATATGGATTGATAGATAGCGACTCTTCCTCTTGATGACGAGGGACGGAAAGAGAATAAGCTTTCATCGGAATAGGAATATCCGAACTTCAAATGCAAGAGACGAAGAGACAATAAATTCATTTACAGACCATGGGTCACAGAAAGGATCGGATCGAAGGGAGGTTGAAAAGCTGTTACAGAATAAGCTGCTCTTCTTTCATAAGCAAATGTACTTGGTGGGTAGGGCATTCTATTCTAAAGGCATTCATTTCATCATCGCCTGGCTCAGGGGAAATTACTATCAGTTCTTACGAACTGCCTTTCCCATCTCTAAAGTAAAGGTAG
The DNA here is from genome assembly GCA_029783825.1 of Sapria himalayana. Classification (NCBI taxonomy): domain Eukaryota; kingdom Viridiplantae; phylum Streptophyta; class Magnoliopsida; order Malpighiales; family Rafflesiaceae; genus Sapria; species Sapria himalayana. Next base: position 297,626 of record JAREIK010001912.1, read on the forward strand.
TTGATCCGAGGACCTACCTGTTCTTCCTCACCCAGAAGGTCATGTCGGAACCAGGGAAGCTTAATGTCATTGTTCCGGGGTAAGGTTATCAAGATTCAAAGGAAAGACAATAAATAGTAATAGTAGAAGAGATGGATCCCACTAGCTTGGCAGTAGGACTTGTTTCAGCTATTCACAAGGATTGCTCAATTAGAGGTAGGCGTGGTAGCATGGTTGTGTTGACTTCTGCTTCCGAAATAAGAATACGAATTGCTTTTCTCTTGCGAGAATGCCTTCCATGCCAAGCAGCAGGGTTGAAGGAATAAGACTGCAGGTGTGTGTGGTATAACTCTTATCTGTTCGCTCCTGTTGACTCTAAACTCATGGTGGAGGATGGGCTACTAACTAGATTAGACGTGGAAAGGAACCTCAGAAAAGAGGGTCGGGGTGGTACAGAGACTACAACGAGTTCTGTTACCCGGTTCCACTCTTCTAATAGAATCTATTTTTTCGAGGTGATCGCTCTCATAAAGCTCCGTTGAGGCGACGACCAATATGAGTCTCGACGACTGTGGACTACAGGTGAAGGCTAACGTCATGTCGTAGTCACTTACAGTTAGGGGAGCTAGCTTGTTGACTTCCCCAGAAAAATGTGTCATAGACAAGTTATTTAAAGAGGTAGGATCAATACCGAAAGACGAAAGAAGCTAGTAGTACCTGCTTTAGTTGACCCTATAGGCATACCAGAGAGACACAACCAGCGAGAGCGACTAAAAAAAGCCTAGTTAGAGTCTCGACTCACTGCAAGCTGCTTCCCCAACCTTCAAACCGAAAGAAGAGTTCTCTGCCCGGCTAACAGACAGGTGTAAAGTCATTGTAGTTACCTAAAGTTCCACACATAAAATGACGTCGTCATCTCCTACTTGCTACAATTTCTTTAGAGCGCGACCAGCAAGGAAAGGGCAGTAAGTGCGAACGAAAAGGGAAGGGCATGACAGAAGGGAGATAGACCTCCTATAAGCATTATTCTATTTTGAGGTAACTTGCTGACTCTGATATGATTAGTTCCGTGGGCTAGTGAGATCACTATTAAGGTGAGGGTCCGAATGAGGCTCAATCTTTCACTATACTCCTAAATAGAGTCGCAGGTAGTCTTCCATACATTCAGATTTTAAGCACCTACTGGGGAATCGGCTTGCAAGGAAAATCTTGATCGAAGGTCCCTCTATTTCCTTCCATCTCCGGCTAGAAAAGGATGTATGAGTCACACTTTGATGTCTCACTGGTTTAGATACGGCGAAATTATCATCAAAGTTCGGGAGTCTCAACCTGAATACCTCACCGGAAGGTGAAACATGAGCCACATTCAGCGAAGAGTTGCATGTCTGTGTCACCTTAATGCATTATAACTTGCAAAGGTAAATTACAAACATAAACTTCAATTCTATAGGTTAGATTTATTAATTAATAATTTGTAAGACTACTGTAATTAGAGATACTTATTCATTTTGTGTTTGGTGTAGTCTTTTGAAGGCTTTAGGGGCGCCTCAAGCAATGCAGGAGAGGAGTATACATTGCTAGAGGAGAGTCGTTTTTGGACACCCAAGCTTTGCAGCCACTTGCGGCAGAATTTCCAAATATAGTTAGTATGGAGGTGTTAGCACAAGAAGGCGAACTTTCACCATATATCAATAAGTCCTCCGCTCCGGCTGCTATTGACTCATTGTCTCACTGAGCAGTAATGTCTTTGTACCTTCTCATGGAGGAAACATGGGCCGGATCATGCAGGTAGGTGCCCAATAAATTTCATACTAGCTACTTTCACGAATAGACTATTAGGCACCCCTAAGTATCAATTATTTGTGAGAGTTCAGCCATTTAACAAAGAAAGACGGACTCTCCTACTTGAACTGATAGCTATTGCGAATCAAGCTTGAGAAAAGAGAGGAAAACCTTGTTCACTCAGAGTTATTTCTGAAACAGAAGACCTGAGTTGCTGGTATTGTTAATCATATTATCAGGAATGGAGATAACATCACAGATAAAAAATAGTTGAAAAAAGTTGGAATTAAAAGCACATAGGGAAAGCATGAATTCATACGTAGGAAAGGGCTTGGGCTACTAATCCGATAGATAGATGAATCAATGAATTGAACCGCTGGAAATGATTCATATTCTTGTGAGCCAGCCTTGTTTATCTATGCCTAACTGAAACCACCCCTCTTAGGGGGTGTACACAGACCTGTGAGATAGTCATTCAACCATCGCTCCTTTAGCTACACATGGTGTGTCATGCAAACTGTAATTGATAAATTGGGTATTAGCAGTTTCATTTCGATGTACATCAATGATTGGGATTCCTGCCTAAGGATAGGATGCTCCCCTTCGCTTCAGTGTCTTTCCCAGCTCTCGAGGCATAGGAATCTACTCCCAGCCGCCCGTCAAAAGGTGGGTGCTCCCCAATTCTCGCATCTTTCGTTCAACTCCAACTATGCAAATAAAAGAGTAGATCATCCTGGCAAACCACCTTTGTTAACAGAAGAATGTAAAGTCTCTGCTCCGCCTCTAGAATTCTCTCATTCTTAACAGCCCGAGAAAATCCAAGCCAGTCTTTCGATCATTGTCCGATACAACAGCTGGATCCCCGCCTTTCCAATCTTCCTCTATAAATTCTCTTTTGAATGGATAGATGTATTCTTTTAAGTAAGGCACGAGTCTCGGGCCCGGAATAAGCAGTTTTTTTTCCAAATGCCGCAGAAGGAAGAGAAGTGGGAAAAGAAGCTGCTCTCCTAACCGATGCCGGTGGTGGAGGACGTTAATCAATAGCAGCTGTTGATGGAATAGAAGCTCTTCCTCTTCGAGTATATGGTTTTTGAAAGCTAACTTCATGCCTAAGCCCTGTTACAGTAAAAAAGGAAACTATGATCGCATCCACTCCCCCTCTTGCTTTTTCAACCAAAAATCCCGAGAATAGTAAGACCAGGGGGAAGGGGGTGCTATAGCCCTTGTTCAAGAATGGCTTTTGTTCAATCAGACACTCTTAGAAGGCTCTCGTAACCCTTGCTTGGCTCTTTCCTGTTGATGCAGATTACGTCTGACCTTCTTATCCGTCGATTGCTATTATGGAGAGAGGGAGAACGGGGCTGACTCCGAAACCAACGGCTAGGCTAGGTAGCAGTTCATTCGAGCTCCTTGTAGCAGTAGGAGGAGATATTCCCTCGACGTTTATAGGGACTTAAGGCATCATACCATGTTTGTATTTTAGGCCTATATACCTTGAAATGACTATAATTACATTATGAATCAATTGTAATTACATTATTAATTACATCCATCCAATCTATTTTATTATAAGAAAGAATAAAATGACTCGGGTCAAAGAACTAGAACTGGGTGACTGAACTCGGTCACTGAGCTAATTGCCTCCCCTCCTCCCACGAGTAGATAGATCTTTTGTATTGAATAGTGTAAAACCCAGGAGATTAAATGAGCGGCTAGCTTTAGTGGTCTTGTTCAACTGCTAACAAGAATAGCTTTTCTCTTTCTACTTTATATTCTAGTTATGTCCTAAACTAAAGCGCAAGGAAGCCTAGTTGAGTTGTCCTAAGAGCTGATTCAAGAACTGCTTCAATTCCAAGAAGAGCGCTTACGAAACTCCTATCCCTATAATGAGACTTAGTCTAACCGCTTTCCCGGATCAAGGAATTAGCTTTTCCGAATCAAATCTTTTTTCTTTGCTTGAGGGAAAGGAAACCTGTAGCACTGGACTTCGATTCGCCTTTCTTACATGATTTCAATTCAATTTATAAAAGCAATGGACCTTTAGCCGACAGATGGAACCCTCACTAAAACCTGACACAGATTCTCAATCAATCAAAGAATAACAAATGCCTTTTGAGAGGGACGGAAGATCTTTTTGATGTTGGAGGTATTTATTTACTCAAATAGGGGGTGGGGTGTAAATGCCGAAGAAAAAGAAAGAGAGACAGTAGTGGTGAACCCGAAGCGAGATCGGAGTAGGAAGACCATGAGCGGTGAAGTTCTTTTCCCAAGCCGTCGAAGAATTATGGCAGAACGGGCCGATGCATGCATTTACAGACAGGAATGCCATAACCTGCTCGAATAGGCCAATAATTCAAGTTTACTCATTAGACTGAGCTATGAAAGGAGTTGATAGAGAATGACTAGAGGTATCCAATCGACTGAAACCGGCTTCGATCTTTTATTCTTAAGAAAAGGATGTCGTGTCGGGCGAATGAGGAGATAGGGGGCATATGAGTTCTTGGTCATGCTTTTCGGCTTTACGAATGCCCCAACTACTTAATTTTCTATACCTTAATGAAAAAAGTGTTCACCAGACTATGAGAGCACGAGTTCTATGTGAAGCTGTCTAAGTGCTTGTTCACGCAGAAGAGAATCCATTTTATTGCCCACTTCATTGAGGAGGATCGGATTCGCATGGATCCACCGAAGGTGCAGGCTATCCAGGAGTGGCAGCCTCCCAAGAATATCCACGAGCTATGATCATTTCTTAGGTTGGCCAACTATTATCGAAGATTTGTGAAGGACTACTCCAAGATAGCTTTGCCCCTCATGGATTTTGCTAAAGAAGACCCAGGGAGTGGTTTGAAGTGTTGAAGGTGGGCGAGTTAGCGTGGAGGGTTGGATGTGTCCAGGTGATACCGCGAGACGGGCGAAATGGGGTTCTCGTCGATACAAGTATATGTGGTTGGAGGCTATTGAGTGGGTTAGAGCCTTTACTGCTGCTCAAGAGGATGAGCTCCCAGTGTTTTAAGTAAATAGGAAAGATCCGAGGCTCAAGGCGCCGGAACGAGGGCCGTGCGATCCGTCGAGTTATCATGAATCATCACAGCAAGGGGCAGAGCCCGCGTCGACCTTTTCTCTAATAAATGCATCCCTTCCAGAAGTAGGGGTTGCACGTATTCACTCTAAAATTACTACGGTTATACGAGTAGCAGATACCATAAAACTATAACTTAGTTTCACAGTCAGAATTAGTTCATACTTAACACATGCATGGCTTAGCTTAATCTTTGAGACAAGCATAGGACTACTGGCAGGATAGGTACTACTCCGCCTTGTTCTTTCTTTCCGAACTGCCCCACTTAAAGCCAAGGAATGAACCTACGGAACATCTCCTATGAATTAAGGCAAGTATGACTCGTTCCAATTGAGTAGGTGAACCAACAGTCTCTTTCGAGCGAGATCCTTTCCCACGCAAACTCATTTTATACAATTCACGGTAATAAAGTAGATCTGAAATTAAAATAGCTAGTATAATAAAGTCAAGTAGTAACTTCCGGAGTTAGGATTGTTTCAAATGACTGGAAAGAACACTCTCCAGGAATTCGCAGGCTGGAAAAAGGAATCTATCTATCCGGATATCCATAGAAAAAAGTACTACTTCATTACTCCCTGGAAAGAAGAAGAATCTGACCTGCTTCTATGAAAGCATTGGCTAGAGTAAGCATATGTTTGTTGTCCCAATCTATTGGATTGTCCCATATAGTATATAGTGTAGTAAATAAAGAGATTGCTTCGAAGTCAGAATTCAGTCCGGGTGTCGCTTCTCTTTTTGTGGTTTCACTTTAGCTGCTAAATGGATCCAAAAGGCAGTTTTCACCGGCTTTGCCTTGCTCATGCCAAACAACTCAAGCAAGAAGGAAATCGCCAAGCAAGAAGACTCACTAAGCGATAGGGCTAGCTATGGTTCTAACCTAACTAAGGCCTATGGTGCTAGACCTGCGCCCATTTACTACCTCGACAGAAAGAAAGAATGGTCCCTCGTAAGATAGGTACGCTTGTGGATATAGCCGGATCAGTATGACCCCCCGCGGACTCCCTGACTACCGTTTGCGTTGAGAGCACGGCTTGATGGAATTCAGGAAGAAGCACGTGTTGACTAAAGCAGTTAGATGAAGGGCGGTGTATGGGAGAAGAAAGTAGGCAGTCGGCCAAGCATGGCCAGCCAAAGAAAGGTTCTGTGCTTCGGAATGCAAGAAGCCTTCCAAAGAAGCTCCCTACGGTGTCCTGGTTCCAGTGTGCTGAACGATCTTTTGAGACTGAGCACGAACCTCCTCGGACGTGAGTGACTTCTCGGTGCTCTGAGAAGAGAAGGAGACGCTGCGAGCACAGAATCAGAGGTTGTTTCATCCGACGATATTACATATCTCCAAGCGCTCTCTTTTTCTTTCGAATCCCTATTGAATTGGGCTAGGAAGCCCCTTCTACTCATGAATCGGGCTAGGACAGATTAAGAAAGAAGGGAATGGGATCCCGTAAAAGGGCACATGACGAATGAGACCACCCCCGCGGTTAAGGTAATCAAAGTCTTTTTTAGCCGTAATACCCGTTCGATAAGTAGATCCCCGGTCCGGTGGTTGTAAGGGTTGCCCAAAATCATGGAAGCAACTGGCCGAGCCTCGCCATGGCGACTAGCAGCTGGGCCGGTCGAGAAGTAGTTGGATAGGCCCTACCCCAATCCCTTTCAGTTTGTTTATCTGTGCCCTTTCTCGCCTCCGAAACAAGAATCATGTGAACTTATTCCCTTGTTTCCGTCTCCAGCTAAACTAACTCGCGGGGAAGGAAAAATGGGCAGTTTACGCTTTAGTAGCTACCGTTTTACTGGCTCTAGTATCCACTGGCTTTCAAGGAATGGAATATTATCAAGCACCCTCCACTATTTCGGATAGTATTTATTGTTCTACCTTTTCCTTAGCAACTGGCTTTCATGGATTTCATGTGATTATAGGTACTCTTTTCTCGATCATATGTGGTCTTCGCCAATATCTTGGTAATCTGACCAAGGAGCATCACGTTGGCTTTGAAGCAGCTGCATGGTACTGGCATTTTGTAGACGTGGTTCGGTTATTCCTATTTGTCTCTATCTATTGGTGGGGAGGTATATGAAGGAACAAATCAGTGGATTGAGGAATGAAAGCTCGAAGACAAAGAGAACCGGGCTTTTCCAAAGAATTACTGCAGCTTTCCCACTCCCTTTGATTATCATATACAAAAAAGTATATTCCACTTTCCTACCAAATCTCTCTTTATTCTGGCACATAAATGAAGGGATCGAAGATTTTATGGCAGATCATGTTCACCAAGAAATGACCCGAAATTGGATCTTGGTCTATTTGAGATTGTTCCTTTTAATCGTAATCAAAGATGTTTTCTTGTCTCTCGTTTCTTTTCCGAACAAATCGAAGAACCTAATGGATCGAACTTCAACTCCGGGTGAATGGAAATGCTATCTTCCTAGCAACGGGGAGGAAAATTGAATCGTAACTACGTGCAGGAGGTGCGGAAATAGCAAGAATTAAATTCATAGGCTCTTGTCAATAGGTTGTTTGGCAGCTTTACGCGAATCCACACTAGCTAACATTACACAGAAGGACCACCACCATTGATACATTGATAGTGGATTAAGTGGCAAACCTATACTATGCCCAAGTGCGGACTTACTTTAGTAAGGGTATCCTATTGCTAAACATCCGGCTACCCGTAGTTTGAAGGGAAGAATGTCTGGAGCTATGCCACTATAGAATCATTAATATTCGGGGATACTAAAAATATTATCGGACACAACAACCAGAAGCCATATCTTTCGAAGGAAATGAAACTTAGAATGATATAATGAAGTAAAGAAATATAGAATTAGAAAAAGCTAGAGCTAGGTATAAAGGCTTACGACCTAGAGATTCTTAGCTTGTTAGACACAATCTATGTTACTAGCTATTCAGTGGATTCCTAGCCCTTGACTCATGGTAGAGAACACCAAAGGGTACTGCTCGCTTTGTTTATCTTTATGTGGGGACGAGAACAAACTTACTATAAATCTGCAAAATCCACTACCCGCTCCTGCTTCTTGGTCACCAGAATTGTCTCTACCTGTGCTATAGCTTCGGGTTCACCTAGGTGGGAAACTAGCTCTCTTTATGTGTAGATATGGCTGGTGAAACTGTTGGACGAACAGGACTCGTCTTTCATGCGGGCTTTATCCATACCACAGGGATTCTAGAAGTGTACTCTTATTTAACGAAAGTCTTGAGAGCGATGGACGGAATACAAGAGTCCTTCCTTTTTAAACCTTGAGGGCGAGTGATTCAATCAAAAAAGCGATAGGGAAAGGGTCCCCCACCTATAAATAAGCCTATCCCCTCGCTTGATAAGACTTCCAACGATAGAACGAATTGAAAGCTAGGACGGATTGGAATGATTAGAATCCTTAAGGAATGCTTACCGAAGCGAAATGTTAACTACTTGAATAAGAAGACCGGTGGGATTGAAAGAACTACCAAAGGCCGATGAAACTTTCTCAAATTGATACCTTCGCCCACCGCAACTCTTGTTTTCGGCCTACTAATAAAGGAAAAGCATGAAGTAAGCTTAGTAAGCAGTAAACAATGAATTCAAGTCTGTCAGTAAGTACGCATTTAGCGATGGGAAAGATTCAATAGATAAAGTAAGAAAGGGAGTATAACCCGTGTCAGAATAAGGGAATTCGACTAGTTCAGTTAGCAATTCCATCAGCCTTAGTTAAGACATCTCCTGCCGCTTTAAACCAATCTTCCTCGAGAACTAGTTCTGTTTGCCGGAAGTACGGTCAGTGTGAAGCCTTACTAGATAGGGTGACATAGACTTTCCTTTTCTCCCTCATCTCATTCCTTATTCGCAGGAGAAAACCCAGTATGAAAGAAGCATTATGCTTTGGCTGTCAGTTTCTCTCCCTCGATAAAGGCAGTTAGCCTATAGTGAAGGGGATACCATAATTCAACTCTGCTACAGGATATTAAGTGCCAATTCAACTCCGCTTTTCAGCATTCAATGAAGTCAGCCTTGCTTGAAGGGAAGATAGTGAAGATGGATTGAGAGCTGGATGCTTACCTTCCTTTCCTTTTTTCCCCTCTCTCACCGCTTTCTTCTGCCAAGACTCTTTCACCTCACCCTACCAACTCCTTTTCAATCCAGATGTCTGCAGAGATGCCAGACAGGAAACCCCTTCTAGCTTTCCGACAAGATTCAAATCAGGATTTTGGGCTCGACTAGAAAGGAGCAGGGTTGAGCAAGCGGGGCTATTAACTATTTAAGAAAGGAATAGGCGCTTTCTAGTAGATGGGATCATTATATATGAATGGGATAGGAATTCTTATCTTTGCTTGCCCTGGATTCGTTTCCGTTTAGTGGGCAGAAGAAGAATCTTATAAGTCAAGGCTGGGCTAGTGAGCCAGTTTAGTCAAGCTCAATCGTGAAGATCATACGAATGGGAAGTACGAACCACGAAAGTTTAGAACTCTTCGTTGTAAGCAACAAAACATCTTTGATACCTTGTTATAGGTAGAGATACTAGAGCAGATCTTACTGATTTCCCGCTTGGGATAAACTTCTTTTCTAACTCTTGATAGCCAGTCAAGTTCCAAATCTCAAGTAAATAGTTCTCTGTTCCCTTAATACCCCCAAAAGCAAATCTTTAGTTCGAAGTTCTCGGCTGAAAGACCTCACTCTTATCTTTGCTAGGTGGGTGGTCCTTTTCTTTGACATCAATCATTTGGCTTACTTTAGAGAAGAATGCGAAGGGGCGGAGCGGAGAGTAGATATAGTAGGAAGTGGGAAAGTGCCTTCGGTGAGACCTCTGTCCTCCCCTCTGAGTCCAGGAATAGGCTTGCTAGTTGTTTCATCCTCCCAGTCGTGAGCTGAATCTAAGACTTCTTCTTAGCCTCCACCGAATCAGAAGAAAGGCAGGGCCCCTCATCAAAGGAAGAGCAATTCTTATCAATAGAGTAAGGAAGAGAGTTCGGGCTAGATTCAAGCTAGAACTCTTTATAGGCTCAGCTAGTATATCATAATCTTAAAAAAAGGCCAGTCTTCTTAAGGCTCTCGCGAGGTAGAAATAAGAAATGGAAGTGGTACAAAGACTTCTATTTATAAGCAATCGGGCTTTTCTCACTCAAGCAAGTCGAGCTACTCAATCTAGGATGACCTAACGTCACAACCTTATAAAATAAAAGTCCTCTCCAGAAGAAAGAGAGATGGCATTGATGGCAAGGATGCAATGGATATGGGAGGAGATGGATTCGTTTGCGCAGTGGAGTCTTTCCGCTCTCTGTCCATTGAGAAAGATAGTTTTAGTCAAGCGAGATAGATCAAGTCGAAAGAATAGAAAGTATGCTTTAGGAAAGTTAAATATAGGAGGCTAGAAAGAGTAAAGAGAGTCGAGTATCAAGATAGGTTTAGGAAAGCGAAATCTCGAACCATAGGAAACGTCCTCTTCGAAAAGGTTTCCCGAGTCTAGATTCTATTTTTTCAAAGCTGAGCACAGATTAGTTCTTCCACTGAAGGAACTGTTCTAGTGTTTCAAGCTGAAGTGCAGTGGGAAATGAAATGCGATGTAAAGGAGCGAAGGAGAAATGCAAATAGAACCATAAGCCATTTGTTAGCAACTTCAGTCTCAGGGGAATGAAATGGATAATCAAACTCCTAAGGGAAGCTGACGAAAAAAAAGGAATATAATTGCTTAGCGCGCCCCTATAGAGTAGAGTAGAGTGGGCAGAGCCTTCCCGCGGGCTAAGTTACCATGGATTCCCAAAGATGAGTCTACGTATATATATAGCATAGCACAAGATGGTTTCAGACTAAAGGAAGGGCGTGCACCAGCCTGATCACTTCTTGCTAATCCTGTCTCTAAAGAGCAGTTGCGGGCAAGACGACTTGATTCAAAAGATGATTGAGAATGCTTTCCCTAAACTAATGAATGAAAGCAATGGAGCTCTTGGTCCAGACCAGACGAGTTGCCATTTCTCCTTTTCTTACTTAATCTGATTGAATACCATATTCATATTAGTATATTGTATTAAGTAATACTGAGTAATACTAGAAACGTGCCAACTAGTGGGAGAAAGCTTAGGAAAGTTCCCTCCGCATCGATTCCAGAGCTTTTGGCCTTTGCATGTCTACCTAGGGTATCCTTGCCTTGCATCATCCCATCCTTCCAGTAGAAGATGTTTAATAATAATATGGGTGCTAGTTAAACTGTTTATTTATTTATGTATTTTGTGGGCATCTCAGCCAGAGCTGCTGAATGTATGTCATTTTTAAGTAAAGCATCGGCTTATCCAGATATTGTAGATGGTATTGGAGAGATTAGACAACATGGTCTAGAGATAATAGACTCAACATATAAAGAAATTCTTAACACACATGATGAAAATGCTTGAAAACATAGAGTAGAAGGAGACATATTGGGATGTACTTTTGTCTTCGAGAAGCACTTGATCCTAACCCCTTCCCCACGGAGCGGTATATTGCGGGGTGGATAAGGACAGGTTCCGGGAAAGCATGGATAGGACAGGGGGGCATGGATGATAGGCAACAAGGGAAGGCGCAAGCCATATTAAGATCAGGCATTTTCTCGTCAATCGAACCAGTCCGGTTCTCGTCAACTCAGAGCAGGAGGGATTGGTTCACTAGTTTGTACTATTCTCGGTCATTTCCGCAAGCCTGCCTTTGCACTTCTTCCACTGATCCCCCTACTAATCTAAGCACTGAAGCAGGTTATCCAAGCGCTATACAAATCAAAGCTATCCAAGCGGATAGGCACCAATAGAGGAATAGGTTCTTCGATCAAACGACCCTAGGAAGGGGGAGCACGGCGTATCACACGTGTTGGAAGTTAAGCGAAGAATATCCTGTCATAGTTCCGGGTAAAGCCCGCCCACTTCAGGTTCTCCGACAAGGGTCTATGGAATGCGGGTTATGACTATGGGGGTGAAGGGGATGTAGGCTTCCTGCTCCGATGCCCCCGTATATGGAAAAAGATCTGCTCTTGCCAGTGGGGATGAAGGAGATGTTACGCGTGCCGGTGAATCCGCAGAGGGAATAAGCGAAGTAAACCGTGAGTTAAGCGTCCTTCGCGTTTACCATGAGAAGAGTTTCACGCGGCGGCTAAACGTACCTATTTTTGCTGTTGAGAGTGTGAGACCGCGCTTGTTTCTCCAGCAGGAGTTGTGTGTGCACACGGCTTCTTCTGCTGCCCTAGCTTCTCCATTCTCCAGGTGAACCTAAAGCTTCAGAACCAGTGGTGGCAGCAGCCACTGAGGAAGCAGACGATCCCTCAGTAACGCATCTATGAATGCTTGGTAAGAGTTCAGTAACGACTTCAAATCCAAGTCGTCAAAGTCCTAATCTGGAAAGATTCCCGAGAAGCCCCACTAATAAGGTTCAAAATCGTTGTTAAAAATTTAGGTAAAAGGAGTGCTCGAGTATGCCTTCTAGCTCTCCTATGGAATAGTGGTAATGCTAAATAATGGTTACTCAGCGCATGGATTTCTCATCAAATAGAACTAGAACGGCTCAAAACACAAGAAAGCGGGCCTTTTCTTCTTTGGTGTCCTAGACCCCTGAATTGCTTTCGACTCGGTGAACTGGAATAGTTTTGAGGAAGCGTTCACCCCGAATATAGTTCAACATTTATTTGTCTACTATGACATTAATTGAGAGTTACATTAAAAGAAAGCTAAAGAGGTTTCTTCTCTTTAGCTCTATAAATTGTTGACGAGAATTACACTTAATATCTATTTTATTATATATCAAATATTAAGAATATAATTTTATATTCTTATTAAGTGTGCAATAAGATATCAAATTAAGTAATTAACAGAAACCTAAATTAATGTCATAAAAGTGTTAATAGATCTTATGAGATATTAAGGGAGAACCATGTCAGTAAGCCCATTTCGAAATGCTAAATAATGTCTCTTCAAGCTCTTCTGATCCCTTTTTCATGTGCAGGGGATTATGTTCCTATTCGTCTACTATGCTTTTATATGTCATGTCAGTTCCTTTTCCTTTCCTTTAGCACAATATTTTCTGTCAAATAAAAGAAGCCCTTGCCCTTCGAGCAGCCTATTCACTATTCACTATTCAATAGTCAATAGCAATAGAAAGTCCCACACCTATCGCAAAGACAGCAAACATAGGCTCGAAAGCCGAAGTGCGCTAGCGCGCACTTCGGTTTTCTCGCTGAGTCAATAGCACTAGATTCAAGGGATGCCCTATTTGTCCACATCACCAATCAAGTCAAAAATAAGGAGTACTTTTTCTGAAGTTTACAAGTCTAAATTGAGCGTTTTCCCCAATTCAATTCCTTTTGTCTTTTAGGAAGGAGGTAACCAAATCTAGCTCTGGCTTTCAACCGTAAACCATGTCTTGGATTCGGCATTGGTTGGGCATGGCATTCAATTAGGAATGGGCCTAAGCTAAGCCTTGAAATTGGGATGCTTTACTCTCTTTGGGTTTAGGAAGAGAAAAGCACTATTTAGCTTAGTTAGCTTAGATCATCTTTGAGATGAAATGCGGAAAAGTCCTAATCAAAGGCGAAAGGCGCCATCCAAGCAAAGTGAGAATACCTAACAAGATTCGACCAACAATCGAGTTCATACCCAGCTCAAGGCTTTAAAGAAGAAAGCCCAGGCTCAAGGGCCCCTCTCTGTCATATTGTCAAGCCAAAGAAGAGAGAAGAGAAAGCCTAGCCCTTCAAGCAAGCCTGCTTCACCTTCACTTCCTTCCGTACCTGATTCTTAGGCAGCCAGTGACTCGAGGTATTCTGGAGTTAAATCACTCTCTGGTAATTCAATGGTTCAACTCTGGTTCAAATGGTATCTAGGGTATATCTCTTATCTGTTGTTCACGAATCCGTTGTTTCATGTTTTCAGGCATACCCAGTCTTTTCTCTTTCAGTTGCTGCTACGGGGAAAGAAGTTTCATTGGGGAAGGTGGTATCTTCTAGTTGATCACTTCAGCTTTTAGCTTAAAGGACTGATCTTTGCTTTAACTTAGCCTGAGTAAGGCCGACTTAAATAAAGATAACTAGGTGCCAAGCCTTTATATGAAACCCTTTCTTTCTCTCTGGGAATCATAGCCTACTTTCGTACCAAAGGGTGGAGACTTTCCTTCTTATCCTAGTTCTTGGCACTGGGAAGAGTCTCTATAACCTATATGGTAAGGAGCAATAGACGGAATTCGCCCTAGAACCATTAGGCTAGGCTCATTAGACGTAGACGGAATTAGTCTGGTATGGCTGAAGAAGGGTTTAATCAGTTTCCTTTTGGAAGGTCAATAAAAAAGAAAATCCCTTTTAAGATGTGAAAATAGCTTGCCTTTCCTTGGCAAAAGGGGGAAGGGAGGTTTTTCAAATGCTTTTTCTTGAGTCAGATGTGGCATTGCTGATTTGAGAAAAGTTGCCCTTCGATAATAGATAAAAATAGAGGCAACAAAGCCACCCTACTTAGATCCCCGGATCGCGTTATTGGATTAGCGGGCGCCACAAGACAAATTAGTCGTACAATTATCAGAGGCAATGGCCTTCGCCTACGTCAAAGATAGCCGATTCATCCTACTAACATGTCTTCTAGCTGGGATTTGGTGTCTGGTGGTATCTTCTGCCAGAGACCCTATTGGTTCAACCAACGGCTTGTTGCTCACCTGAGTGCGCTAGTGCAATTAAGGAAGCCGTACAATGCCAAATTAGGTCTCTGGGCTTCCCGTGTATTCATCCAAATCAGATCAGATCCATGAGAAAGTTATGGACACGTTCACGAAACCGGAAGTCTTTCGATCCCATGCAGTCAATGCCAATGGGTGTGCTTAAGAGCTGGTGGCAACCGAAGACCTTTCACACCTAACCCAGGCTTTTGCCAACAACCTTTCTTTCAAAAGAAACGGGGTAAACCTAGCAAAAGTCCAGGAACAGCTAAAAAGGCTTGAAGAGACAGTGGCTCGAAACATTAAGAGGAAATAGACAAAGAGGTCCTCAACCCTATGATCCTTAGATTTGGAAGGAATGATGGGGCCCACATCAAAAAGTAGTTGAACCTACATCGCGAAAAGGGGGATCCCCTTACGCACGTGAAATGCCCATCCGCCTAATGTGCTGAAGTGGCTCATGATGATCAGACTATTCCCAAGGAGCCTTACTGATCAAGCTATGGAATGGTACTTAACTCCTTTGTCCCCCTTGTC
This sequence comes from Sapria himalayana, assembly GCA_029783825.1. NCBI lineage: Eukaryota > Viridiplantae > Streptophyta > Magnoliopsida > Malpighiales > Rafflesiaceae > Sapria > Sapria himalayana. Next base: position 312,641 of record JAREIK010001912.1, read on the forward strand.
GAAAAGTCTTTATAACACTTCTCAGCTATCACAAGGAAATGTTGATTCAATCGACCTGGAAACACAATCATGGTTAGAGCTTTTCATCATACCCAGCGAGGTTGAAGTCCTTTACCTCAATAACCCATTCTATTTTCCATTTTGTTCCGTTACTATGGGCTATATCTAATAGTAAACCTAGGCTTTCAGCAAACACATCTACATCTGAATCCGAAGAAGTGGAGAATCCGCTGATGAGAAGAAGGCCTTGTACCATATGGGTGGTGGCCAGGCGAAAGGACCGACCCAGGAATGTCTAGGAGAAAGCACTTCCTAACAGAGCAGTCTAATTGTTGTATTCGGCGGTAGGACTGTGATAACAACCTTCTCTTCGACCTGCCTAGAGGCGAGATCAGATCACCTCATCAACTCAAATAAAGGTGACGAAAACTGACAAGTAGTAGGAAAAGGCGCTTTCTTAGGCAACCCCACTTTCAAAGGAGACCAGCTTATTAGATCCAGAACCCACGGTAAGAATCTTCAAAAGTGGAGTCATTCCTTGTCCCTATTCCTAGTAGTACCTCTGGTCATTCTAGTAGAAAGGCGTTTACTGTCCCTACTTTAAGATTCCCTGAATGAAACTCAAGGACACCTGTAACAAACAACAATAGGGTAGGGGTTAAAACAAAAAAAGAATGGGATGACTAGTGCTGGTTCCTTTTATTAACTAGTTATATACGCTTTTTTCTGATCTAAAGCAGATAGATTAAATCGCACGAGGTTCGGGAAAATGTCTTGTACCATTTAAATAGGGTCCATGTAGTAGTCTTATGCGAGGGTCTCCTTTTGTCTAATTGCGACGATGAAATGGTAAAGAGATGTCGAAATGGTGAGAAAGCTCACAATCCATAAGTTTGCCCGTTTGGAGATGTTGAACTATCGTTAGTACAATTGCGGAGACTTTCGTCACTTTGTTCCTGCCTGGCTCACTAGTCAGACCCCAAAAGGGATATGTGCGTCTTGTTCGGATGGGTAAGTTTGAGCTTTTATGAATTGAGTCTTGGTCTCTGGGCTCCGAGTACTAGGTGATATGGGATTTGCTAAACAATCCAGTTCTATAAACTCCTTTCTGCTCCCATTGGCGGCTCCACTTCGCTTTTGTCCAATGATTCCTTCTAACATAACAGGGCATGCGTGAACAAGCCCTACTAAGAGCTCTTTGTCTGACGATCCGGGAACAAAGGTCTTCGCTCCTGTCTCGTGATTCACTGTGCATCTGAGATGAATGAAAGAGGGGAATTTGGGATTCAAAAGTTTCTATTCTATATTCCAAGGTGCCAAGGGCAAAGGAGACAGAGGAAAGAAAAAGCTGCTTGAGAAGGACACTCTTTCTTACCGGAAGTGACCTCATATTAGTAAGAGTACAAGCAGGAAAAGAGTCAATAGACTATTACCCTGCAAGATCCTATGAATCAAGTAAGGAGAGAGATGAAGCTATGCGAACTTTCGGCACATCAAGGAGGGGTTTGAATTCGCGAGTGCTAATTCGGCAACTGCATACGCAAAGAAGTTCTGACTGCAAAGCTAATACAATAAAGGAAGGTGCGGGGAATGGTTCTGGTCTCTTGCCCAAGAAAGGGCTATGCGCAATAGGGAGAGCTCTTTCCGGCAAATGTGCTGCTGATTCCATAGCTGCCTGCTCTTCTGCTTACTCATGGGTTGAAAATCGGATCTCAGATAGGCATTCAAAAAGATGTCAATTGAGCTAATCAAGTGCCATAGCTTCTTCACTTCAATAGCAGGGGATGCGAAAACTGCTGGGATAAGGTCGAAGACTTAAGATCTTGCCATCAGTCAGTTGGATTCTCGACCAGCCTTTTCTTGTCTAAGACAATTTGGATTCTCATAGTTCTTTTCACAAGAAACACATATATATGTGGAGGACGAAGGGAAGCTAGGTTCCTACATTCTGCTCTCAAAGGCATTCCCTTTTCAGTCTTCTTTTTCTTTATACAGTTGGGTGGTAAAACATAATATCCTCATCCTCGTTGACAACATGAATTCGTACGCAAGATACCGAATTGGATTCCTAATTCATAGATTGGAATTGATGAATCAAAGACGCAATAGGAGTATGGAAAATATCCAAATTATGTTCACCAATCACCAGATAGAGGGAACTTTTCTATTCATCCAATCCAGGTCGATACGGGGTCCCTACTGGCGGATGCCAAGGACCAGTCGTAGCATCAGTAGCGGCATTTTCTTTCCTCTCTTTCTTTTTCAATTCTCCCCCAAGCATACTAAAGGGTGGTGGGTCTTGCAGTCAAGCCTTTGCACTCGAGGGCCAATCTCCGCGTGAAACCTATCAAAAAGGACTAAGGAAGTGAATCCAAGCCCTTTGTCAATCTACACCTCCGGTAACCAGAACAAGCAGCAGTGTAAGAGGGGGCGGTTAAGCAATATCCGATTTAATGGGGCAGGAGGCTCCCCATGAGGCAGAGAAGAATGTTTTGCTAATCCGAGTGCTCGGCAAATCATTCATTTATTATATAAAGAGACTTGAAGCTTATCCATCTTGGGCTAGGCTCCTCATCTTTCTTTTATACCAGGTATTCCTTAAAGCCTACGATTACCAAGAGTCTCATTCAGTGCTTTTGGACTTAGTCCTTCAATCACCCTCGGACGCTCACACTGTGTCATTAACATGTATGATTCAGTTACGCTTGTTGAAACTTATGAGTATAGTAAATGAAAAGAATGAATTAACGTGAATGTCCTTGGGTGGTCTCTTCACTGCAAGTTTTTTATGCTAATGGAAAGCGTAGGTACGTAATCGCCCACTGGAAGACTTGCACTTGTAAGGCTAGCAGACCGGAAAGAGAGGTCCGAAATGGAAAGCAGATGGATAGGATGGCCTACTACATTTTGCACTTTACCTACGATGGATTGACCACTACCTGGACGACTGAAAAGACTAGACGGATTGGTTACCGAATGAAGAGGCATAGCTTTGACATCCTCAAGTCACCCACGCATGCGAGCAACTTCACTCACAAAAGAGAAAGCAATTCGTTGCTTTGCTAAAGCAGCTCACTCACGGAACAAAGACAAAAGGAGTACTTAAGCCGGGAAAGCGATTAGAAAGGAGAAAGTAAATGGCCCTTTAGCCGACTAATCCGACTAAGCAATCGCTACGACCACAAGAAAAGAAAGAAAGTTTAGATCTGAATATCGCTCCTCACTCAAAGGGCTCAAACTCACTTAATCTACTCTCCGAACCAAACAAAAGGCTCCGTCCCTACTGCCAGCCGATTCATCCTTGTCTATTTCCTAGCAAGTCGATGAGAGGCGTATGGATGATCCTCCGATCGACCCTTTTTCATGGTCGTGTTTTTACGTAATGAGGTCTGATGAGCTCTCTTTTTCTGCAAAGAATGGGCAGGTCGAGGAAGGCACGGAGAGTCAGATTCGACACTCGCCCAGCTAAAAATACCTGCACTATGCCTCAAACTATCCTGGCCCAAGGCTTGCCTACGGTCCAATTGAAGCGGAGTCCATAACATCAGTCCTTCAACTAGCATGAGTTACTAGCCAATCCAACTAGGAAGGCTACTCTACTAAGTAGCTTGGGCCTGGTCACCTTTCTAAGTTTTTTCCCATCTTTGCCTGTGGAAGTGTTCGTATCCCCATCCCCATTGTATCCAAGGACAAGGGCTCGTATTCACTCAAGTTGCTCAAGTAGATTGAGTAGCAGAAGCGGCTGTAGCTTTACCAGTTGTACCTATTCCAATTGGTTAGCTGAAGCAATGGGGGGTAGTTATCCAACTGTCTCTGCCACTGGTTGAACTGGACATGTTCAGACGTGAGCGAAGGGAAGCTAGGTACTATGGTTCAATGGGTGAGGATGCTAGATTACCTAGTTCTCAAATCGGGTATGGAACCATCTCTCCCTCCTACTGCAACCTTTGCCTCTATCTCTACTTCTGGGTCTCAATCTCGAACTCAAACTGATGCCTAGCAAATGTAGGCTCGAAAGCCGGAGTGAGATAGCGTGCACTTCCATTTTATCGCTCCCCGCCCAGTGATTTGGGTCCGACTCGCATGTGTTAAGCATATAGCATTTCCGACTATCTTTCTAACTCCGATAGCTAGTTACTGATGAATCTGAGCTTGCTTTTTGAATACAGTCCAAGTGGGACCTCCCTTGTTCTCGCATTCCTTGCCTTGGCCCGGCCTTCAAAGGCTAGTCATCATTAGCTCATTGGCTTTCTTTCTTATAGCTTTCTCCTCATGCTAGGAAATTCGATGAGTCATCGTAGGGGCTTCTTTCTTTGACTTCAAGCCCACCTAGATCGGAAAATTGCGTAGATTGAGATGCAGCTCTTTGATCTCCGCTTGGGTCAGCAGTTGAACTCGTTGCTTGAAGACCTTGAAGCTGCTCTTGCTGACTTCCTTCCCATGGGACTTTCCCTCGTCAACTGGGGAAATGGGCTCCGATCCTCTTTATATTATATAGCTGTCTATTGAATAGAGGTCAGTGCCAGTGGAAGAATGGAATCAAGAATAAATTGAGCTGCTCCTTCTGCTTGTCGTTCGAGTGCTGGAAAAAAACATATAGCCGCTACTTCCATAAAAATAAAAGCTCATCTTATTCCTTAATCTGGCTCGCTTCGAGGGTGATGATCAAGGGCAGGTCGAGTGGCTACGCTCCTTGGCAGTCCTAGTTGGGTTGAATTCATTGCTTGTCTCAGACCTTCTTCTCCCCCTGTAGCCCGTTGGTGAGGAGTTGAGGAAAATTCAAGTCTTTTTCTCCTCGCCGGGGACTTCCGCTGCTTCTGGTCGTGCTCCGACTGTGCTAATTCGGGACATTCCTTCAATGCTGGGAGTATGAGAAAGCCCCGATTCGATCAGTTCCGTTGCCCAAATCGAATGTTCTACCTGACTTAATCCCCTTCTTAAGAAATGGCGGCATGGCTTACTAGTGATGATGCCCAGTCTCGGAACTTATATTATGAATCTGAGCCTGCTTCCTCAACTGCCTTTTCTTTTTTCCACTTCTCTAAGGGACAGCCAGAGGACAAGAGACATAGTCGAATATAAAAAGTGTTAATAGTTGACTTTTATTTTATTCTATTTTATTATAAAAGATATTAAGTAGTGGAATAGAATAACCTCCTATCATAAGAACGTTATATGGTAGAAGTTCCGTTAATAGATCTTATGAGATAAAAGTAATTTGCCTTTACCAATTTAATGTAAAAGTCGACTGGAATAGTTTTATATATCAAAGATATATAGACATAGTCGAATATAAAACAATTCTTCTTGTTACCTTTACCATTTCTTTGGTGTCCAAACCTTTATTTGTTATGGAAAGGGGTGCCTAATACGGAGTTTATGAGATAGGCTTTCTTTATTTTGATGGGTGGCGTGCCTCTTCACTGGCCTTCTTTTCCTATGTAGACTAGCTGACCAAGGGTTACACTCTGGCTTGGCATTGGGGTGGGGCTCCTCTGACTGCTTGATTGAAGACGGAATGCTCTATATAATATAAGAGAATACAAGGGGAAGTGAGGCCTCATGGAATTGGTCCAGAGAATCCCACTTTGCATCCAATTAAACGCTGTTTATGAAACTGATGCATATTCCGTAGACTGTGGAAGTCACCTGCAAGTCTGGCTAGGTCCACGACGTGACGTCTGGTGGCAGTGAAAGAATTAGAGAATGACATTGGTGGCAAAGCCTTTTGTTTTCGGTTTATTACCCTTCCTAGCACACGAGACCCGGGTCAACAAGTCCATCTTCTGCACACCACTCCGTGGGCTTCTTATCACCCTGAACTTCCACATCTAATGACCTGTAGCCGATTGGTTATTCTACTCCTCTTTATTTAAGCGTAGCAATTCATTTATTCTCAAAATGTAGAAGCGACCCGGCTAACGGAAGCATGAAAGCCTTGCCTGACTTGCCCTTACTTAGAAAGATTGGAATAAAGGAAGACTGCCCTATTCCATATTGGCGGTGTAGGACTATCAGAGCGGACGAAGCCCCCGTTCGTGCAGAAGGGGTCGAGTCGCGTAGTTCTGACCGTTATGGTTGTTGGAGTAGAGCGTCCGGTGAGGGGTGAGGGTCGTCTCTGCGAGTAAAGATAGAAACATGGATAGGAATAATGTGCTTCTACGAAACAAATCTCCAAGCCTTTCTTTATTGATGAAACAACTCGCTTTATTGATAAAGCTTCGTCAGTTTTATTCTAGAAGAGAAAAGGGCTTACGTTAAGGATTTCGCACTCTTCTTGTGTGGCTTGAATGCGAGATCCAAAGCTATTTATATAGTTTGTTTATTAAACAAGTCTATTCCTCTGGCAATTCGAACGGCGGTACGACAAGAGACAATAGCTATAGTTGATAAAGTAGTTCCACTATAAAGCAAGAGAAGAGGAAGTAGACCTCAATAGGATCTCATCTCCCTACGGCCGGAACGAGAAGTCCCCAAGAGGACAGTCGGTTGGAGTGGAGCCACAAGATACCAGTAACTGGTAGGGTTAAGATCACTCTTGCTCACTCGGTTCCCTCGGTCTCCCGGAACGACCTCAAGAGTCACGTACGAAACAGAGGTGGGATTCGAACCCAACTCTTCCACGGACCCGACCCCTTCATGTCATAACACAACGACTAACATATCGACTACGAAGGACCACCACTGTGCGTATGGCAGTATTGCTTTCGATTCATCTCACTCGATCGATAGAATGAGGAGTTGGGGGAACTAGCACCACGGCCCTCTGCAGTCCCTGGAAAGGGAGGAGAGCGTGCTGGCAGTTTCTAATGAAACTATCAAAGTATGGGGCCAGGCGCCTATCCCCCACTGCTTGGCTTCTACTTCTAAGAAAGGGGGTGCGGGTCAAATCCACATCTTTGCGCTCGCTAACCCTTTACTTCAAGGGATGGTGCGTCCGATACAAGATTGGTTAATGAGGATTCTTTCACTGATTCAAAGTTCCGTCACTTCTCACACTGATTAGAAGTTATGTCCCTCTCGTGCTTGCCGCCTTTTCACCGCGGTTGGCTGACTCCTTCCAGTCTTCTCTTCTAAGGCTCTGGCTCCTTTAGTTTCTTCTGAATAAAGAAAGAAGGTCAGGCAAATCAGCCATTAAAGAAAGAGCCATCGGTAAATCGGGCAGTTCAAGTAGTCTCTGAGAATAAGAACGGGCCATCATCATTGTCTTGGCATCCCTGTGGAACGGAATCAGACTAGAGAAGCTGCTGCTGGTTCCGGTGATGGAGCCAATAAAGTTCAGATGGAATTTCTCACAAGGCAGTCGGTTTTTTGCCATCTTTCAACTCATTCGACATCGTTTTCCTTCGATGTGTTCCCATCCATTAAAGAAGAGGAAGAGACCTTAATTAGGAGATTATTCCTACCCTCCTTTTGTTGTCTTTCAGATAAAAGCAATGAGTAGAGATCGACATCTCTTTCTTGTCAGCAAACTCTCTCTTGTAGATAAGTACAGTCGAGTTCTTGGGGGAGTTGATAGAATAGAGTGTTTTGTTGTACTTTTAGTATAGGGTAGATTACACCATGCACTTGCGCCAATACAATCTGACTATCTTCCTCCTATCCTACACCACTGAAACTTCGTTATGGTGACGTTATGTTCTTTCAAAAAACAAAAAAGCAGAAGTACTCATTGCAAGCTACCATCGCATCATAGGGCTAGGAGAATCACTACAGGTTGCCTAGCCTAAGCATAAACAAAAGAATAGTGTAGAACAATCAGCAAACTTAGCTCATCACTTTTCTCCCATGCCTCCTTGATTACCACCAGTCTTTATTACCCCGTTAGGTAGTCTTTCTAATACTTGATTGAACCAGGAATGTTCTTACCGCCAAATTCAGGTAAAGTCTGCACCATAGCGGGCTCTTTGAAATAGATTCCCTATTCCAGTTCACCGAGTCGAAAGCAATTCAGGGGTCTAGACACCAAAGAAGAAAATGCCCGCTTTCTTGTGTTTTGAGCCGTTCTAGTTCTATTTGACGAGAAATCCATGCGCTGAGTACCATTATTTAGCATTACCACTATTCCATAGGAGAGCTAGAAGGCATACTCGAGCACTCCTTTTACCTAAATTTTTAACAACGATTTTGAACCTTATTAGTGGGGCTTCTCGGGAATCTTTCCAGATTAGGACTTTGACGGCTTGGATTTGAAGTCGTTACTGAACTCTTCCCAAGCATTCATAAATGCGTTACTGAGGGATCGTTTGCTTCCTCAGTGGCTGCTGCCACCACTGGTTCTGAAGCTTTAGGTTCACCTAGAGAATGGAGAAGCTAGGGCAGCAGAAGAAGCCTGTGTGCACACACAACTCCTACTGGAGAAACAAGCACGATCTCACACTCTCAATGGCAAAAATAGGTACGTTTAGCCGCCGCGTGAAACTCTTCTCACGGTAAACGTGAAGGACGCTTAACTCACGGTTTACTTCGCTTATTCCTTCTGCGAATTCACCGGCACGCGTAACATCTTTTTCATCCCCACTGGCAAGAGCAGATCTTTTTCCATATACGAAGGCATCAGAGCAGGAAGCCTACATCCCCTTCACCCCCAAAGTCATAATCTGCGTTCCATAGACCCTTGTCGGAGAACCCGAAGTGGGCGGGCTTTACCCGGAACTATGACAGATATTCTTCGCTTACCTTCCAACACGTGTGATACGCCATGCTCCCCCTTCCTAGGGCCGTTTGATCGAAGAACCTATTTCTCTGTTGGTGCCTATCCGCTTGTATAGCTTTGATTTGTATAGCGCTTGGATAACCTGCTTCAGTGCTTAGATTAGTAGGGGGATCAGTGAAAGAAGTGCAAAGGCAGACTTGCGGAAATGATCGAGAATAGTATAGACTCGTGAACCAATCCCTCCCGCTCTGAGTTGACGAGAACCGGACTGGTTCGATTGACGAGAAAATGCCAGATCTTAATATGGCTTGTGCCTTCCCTTGCTGCCTATCATCCATGCCCCCCTATCCTATCCATGCTTTCCTGGAACCTGTTTTTATCCACCCCGCAATATACCGCTCCGTGGGGAAGGGGTTAGGATCAAGGGCTTCTCGAAGACAAAAGTACAACCCAATATGTCTCCTTCTGCTCTACGTTTTCAAGCATTTTCATCTGTGTGTCAAGAATTTCTTTATATGCTGACTCTATTGTCTCTAGACCATGTTGTCTAATCTCTCCAATCCCGTCTACAATATCTGGATAAGCCGATGCTTTACTTAAAAATGACTTACATTCAGCAGCTCTAGCTGAGATGCCCACAAAATACATAAATAAATAGTTTAACTAGCGCCCATATTATTCTTAAACATCTTCTATGGAAGGATGGGATAATGCAAGGCAAGGATACCCTAGGTAGACAGGCAAAGGTCAAAAGTTCTGGAATCGATGCGGAGGGAACTTTCCTAAGCTTTCTCCCACTGGTTGGCAGGTTTCTAGTATTACTCAGTATTACTTAATACAATATACTAATATGAATATGGTATTCAATCAGATTAAGTAAGAAAAGGGGAAATGGCAACTCGTTTGGTCTGGACCAAGAGCTCCATTCCTTTCATTCATTAGTTTAGGGAAAGCATTCTCAATCATCTTTTGAATCAAGTCGTCTTGCCCGCAACTGCTCTTTAGAGACAGGATTAGCAATAAGCGATCAGGCTGGTGCACGCCCTTCCTTTAGTCTGAAACCATCTTGTGCTATGCTATATATATACGTAGACTCATCTTTGGGAATCCATGGTAACTTAGCCCGCGGGAAGGCTCTGCCCACTCTACTCTACTCTATAGGGGCGCGCTAAGCGATTATATTCCTTTTTTTTCGTCAGCTTCCCTTAGCAGTTTGATTATCCATTTCATTCCCCTTAGACTGAAGTTGCTAACAAACGGCTTATGGTTCTATTTGCATTTCTCCTTCGCTCCTTTACATCGCATTTCATTTTCCACTGCACTTCAGCTTGAAACACTAGAACAGTTCCTTCAGCAGAAGAACTAATCTGTGCTCGCTTTGAAAAAATAGAATCTAGACTCGGGCAACCTTTTCGAAGAGGACGTTTCCAATGGTTCGAGATTTCGCTTTCCTAAACCTATCTTGATACTCGACTCTCTTTACTCTTTCTAGCCTCCTATATTTAACTTTCCTAAAGTGTACTTTCTATTCTTTCGACTTGATCTATCTCCCTTGACTAAAACTATCTTTCTCAATGGACAGAGAGCGGAAACACTCCACTGCGCAAACGAATCCATCTTTTCCCGTATCCATTGCATCCTTGCCATCAATGCCATATCTCTTTCTTCCTGGAGAGGACTTTTATTTTATAAGGTTGTGACGTTAGGTCATCCTAGATTGAGTAGCTCGACTTGCTTGAGTGAGAAAAGCCCGATTGCTTATAAATAGAAGTCTTTGTACCACTTCCATTTCTAATTTCTACCTCGCGAGAGCCTTAAGAAGACCGGCCTTTTTTAAGATTATGATATACTAGCTGAGCCTATAAAGAGTTCTAGCTTGAATCTAGCCCGAACTCTCTTCCTTGCTCTATTGATAGGAATTGCTCTTCCTTTGATGAGGGGCCCTGCCTTTCTTCTGATTCGGTGGAGGCTAAGAAGAAGTCTTAGATTCAGCTCACGACTGGGAGGATGAAACAACTAGCAAGCCTATTCTTGGACTCAGAGGGGAGGACAGAGGTCTTACCGAAGGCACTTTCCCACTTCCTACTATATCTACGCTCTGCACCGCCCCTTCGCATTCTTCTCTAAAGTAAGCCAAACGATTGATGTCAAAGAAAAGGACCACCCACCCAGCAAAGATAAGAGTGAGGTCTTTCAGCCGGGAACTTCGAACTAAAGATTTGCTTTAGGGGGGTATTAAGGGAACAGAGAACTATTTACTTGAGATTTGGAACTTGACTGGCTATCAAGAGTTAGAAAAGAAGTTTATCCCAAGCGGGAAATCAGGAAGCTCTGCTCTAGTATCTCTACCTATAACAAGGTATCAAAGATGTTTTGTTACTTACAACGAAGAGTTCTAAACTTTCGTGGTTCGTACTTCCCTTTCGTATGATCTTCACGATTGAGCTTGACTAAACTGGCTCACTGGCACAGCCTTGACTTATAAGATTCTTCTTCTGCCCACTAAACAGAAACGAATTCAGGGCAAGCAAAGATAAGAATTCCTAGCCCATTCATATATAATGATCACATCTACTAGAAAGCACCTATTCCTTTCTTAAATAGTTAACTAGCCCCGCTTGCTCAACCCTGCTCCTTTCTAGTTGAGCCCAAAATCTCGATTTGAATCTTGTCGGAAAGCTAGAAGGGATTTCCTGTCTGGGATCTCTGCAGACATCCGGATTGAAAAGGAGTTGGTAGGGTGAGGTGAAAGAGTCTTGGCAGAAGAAAGCGGCGAGAGAGGGGAAAAAAAGGAAAGGAAGGTAAGCATCCAGCTCTCAATCCATCTTCACTATCTTCCCTTCAAGCAAGGCTGACTTCATTGAATGCTGAAAAGCGGAGTTGAATTGGCACTTAATAGCCTGTAGCAGAGTTGAATTATGGTATCCCCTTCACTATAGGCTAACTGCCTTTATCAAGGGAGAGAAACTGATAGCCAAAGCGTAATGCTTCTTTCATACTGGGTTTTCTCCTGCGAATAAGGAATGAGATGAGGGAGAAAAGGAGAGTCTATGCCACCCTATCTAGTAAGGCTTCACACTGACCGTACTTCTGGCAAACAGAACTAGTTCTCAAGGAAGATTGGTTTAAAGCGGCAGGAGATGTCTTCGCTAAGGCTGATGGAATTGCCAACTGAACTAGTCGAATTCTCTTATTCTGACCCAGGTTAAACTCCCTTTCTTACTCTATCTATGGAATCTTTCCCATCACTAAATGCGTACTTACTGACAGACTTGAATTCATTGTTTACTGCATACTAAGCTTACTTCATGCTTTTCCATTATTAGTAGGCCTGAAAACAAGAGTTTGCGGTGGGCGAAGGTATCAATTTGAGAAAGTTTCATCGGCCTTTGGTACTTCTTTCAATCCCACCGGTCTTCTTATTCAAGTAGTTAACATTTCGCTTCGGTAAGCATTCCTTACGGATTCTAATCATTCTAATCCATCCTAGCTTTCAATTCGTTCTATCGTTGGAAGTCTTATCAAGCGAGGGGATAGGCTTATTTATAGGTGGGTGACCCTTTCCCTATCGCTTTTTTGATTGAATCACTCGCCCTCAAAGTTTAAAAAGGAAGGACTATTGTATTGCGCCCATCACTCTCAAGACTTTCGTTAAATAAGAGTACACTTCTAGAATCCCTGTGATATTGATAAAGCCCAGCATGAAAGACGAGTCCTATTCGTCCAACAGTTTCACCAGCCATATCTACACATAAAGAGAGCTAGTTTCCCACATAGGTGAACCCGAAGCTATAGCACAGGTAGAGACAATTCTGGTGACCAAGAAGCAGGAGCGGGTAGTGGATTTTGCAGATTTATAGTCAGTTTGTTCTCGTCCCCACATAAAGAGAAACAAAGCGAGCAGTACCCTTTGGTGTTCTCTACCATGAGTCAAGGGCTAGGAATCCACTGAATAGCTAGTAACATAGATTGTGTCTAACAAGCTAAGAATCTCCAGGTCGTAAGCCTTTATACCCAGCTCTAGCTTTTCTAATTCTATATTTCTTTACTTCATTATATCATTCTATGTTTCATTTCCTTCGAAAGATATGGCTTCTGGTTGTTGTGTCTGATAATATTTTTAGTATCCTCGAATATTAATGATTCTATAGTGACATAGCTCCAGACATTCTTCCCTTCAAACTATGGGTAGTCGGATGTTTAGCAATAGGATACCCTTACTAAAGTAAGTCTACACTTGGGCATAGTATAGGTTTGCCACTTAATCCACTATCAATGTATCAATGGTGGTGGTCCTTCTGTGTAAAGTTAGCTAGTGTGGATTCGCGTAAAGCTGCCAAACAACCTATTGACAAGAGCCTATGAATTTCATTCTTGCTATTTCCACACCTCCTGCACGTACTTACTGAATCAATTTCCCTCCCCGTTGCTAGGAAGATAGCATTCCCATTCACCCGGAGTTGAAGTTCGATCCATTAGGTTCTTTGATTTGTTCGGAAAAGAAACGAGAGACAAGAAAACATCTTTGATTACGATTAAAAGGAACAATCTCAAATAGACCAAGATCCAATTTTGGGTCATTTCTTGGTGAACATGATCTGCCATAATCTCTTCGATCCCTTCATTTATGTGCCAGAATAAAGAGAGATTTGGTAGGAAAGTGGAATATACTTTTTTGTATATGATAATCAAAGGGAGTAGGGAAAGCTGCAGTAATTCTTTGGAAAAGCCTGGTTCTCTTTGTCATCGAGCTTTCATTCCTCAATCCACTGATTTGTTCCTTCATATACCTCCCCACCTATAGATAGAGACAAATAGGAATAACCAAACCACGTCTACAAAATGCCAGTACCATGCAGCTGCTTCAAAGCCAACGTGATGCTCCTTGGTCAGATTACCAAGATATTGGCGAATACCACATATGATCGAGAAAAGAGTACCTATAATCACATGAAAACCATGAAAGCCAGTTGCTAAGGAAAAGGTCCAGAGTGGTTGTCACCTCCTTCTCGAAATAAGAGTGTTTTGCATATTCAGATACCCCAGCAGTTGCTTAGTTTTGATTCGTCTTTGGAAGCATAGGTGCCAACCAGTCCAGTAGCACGTATTTTTCCTTTTCCTTCTTTCCTTTCCGCATGGCTCAGTTTGATTATGATGAATTGTCTTAGTGGAGATTGACTAAGGATGCGAATTTTCTATCAATTCAAGAAAGACTGCTTAGCTTATTTTATTCCAGCTAATTATACCGGAAATAAAGAAAAGGGATGTTTGAACTCGCCCTACCAAAAGCATAACATAGTTCATAACCTACTTAAGCTTGAGAAAGGGGGACAAGGGGATCCTAGACGGAAACTTGGCAGGAAAGGCTCATGCCAGAAGGGCCGTCTGGGGGGACACTCACTTATTCAAAATCTCTGGGGCGAAACTGAAATCCTAGTATACAACTTAGATCTGATAGCCCGAGCTTAGGGGCATTAGTATAGTAGCGAAAGACCTTCTTCAGGTTCCCTTAGTCAGCTTCTTTGGTCCACCCTTTCTGTCAATGTTGCACAAAAAAACGGACTAATAAACTACGGCTAAGCAAGGAAAAGGAATATAATAGCTTTTTAACGTATTTAGGCGGGCGATCATGAAACTATGAACCTAATAAACACTACCCTTAGCCCACAACTAGATCAGAAGGAAGCAGAGACTTCCCAATTTTGTTTAAGGAGAAAGAAAACCAAGGAAGCTAGCCCAGTCCTCTATCTCAGTATCAATAGAAGGTAAGAGGAAGGGCACAGACAAAAGAGAGGGGTCTCGCCCAGGTGGAGGTAAGGACTTAAAACTCAAACAAAGAACTCTCTTCTCCAAGGCATGAGTCAAAGAAAATGTTGTATGTATCTAATGCAAGACCCGTCGATAAGCTAAGGCTACGAGGCCAGAAGAACTATAGAACCACGCCCACCAGAGCTAAAGGAGACCGAAGGGAGTTTCGAGAGCCTGGATAGGTAATCCATATGGTGAAACATGAGAAAGACGGCCAGAAGAAATCGAGTAGTAGTAGAGCTGAGGGCGGTCTACGATCAGGCTAACGTCCGCTTGTCCATCCTTTAGTTCTGTATCTGATCCGATGGGATCTAGGTAAATAGGTCTATACAGAGTAGCCACCTATCACCTATCTTTGTAGATAAACTCTTTTTTTACAATAATAGGTGGTGGATGAGGATTGCAATCTGAGCTTCTTAGGCATCAGACTTAGCAGACTCACGCTTCTATCGTCTGGATGGTCTGATATGTAAGATCAAATCAAGTTCTCGTCCGATTTTGCGCAACAAAAAAAAGTCCTAATAGGACGCATTTCCTGTCTCTAGTTTTTCCTCTTCCCTCCCCATTTCTCCCGTCGGAAATATGCTGCTACTATCAAAGCGATGCCCTTAGAAATAGGATTCGGAATGCCTTTAGAAACAATAGCACCTTCTTCTGCCATGAATTAGGAGTTCACCCAACAGGGGAAATCTGTAATCTTTGAATAGTTAGCCAGGAAATTCCCAAATTACTGCTTTGGCTATCCGGCGAAGTGTCCTCCATTTAAGCAGGAATGACCGAACCGAGGGAGCTCATATTGGAAGAGAAGACAGTTCCATAGTCTTATGTGACATAAAGAATTGAGACACCAAATAGGTTTCAGACTCCTCGATGTCAATCAATCGTACTCACAGACAGGCTTGATAAACCCGGCCTTTTTCGCTTAAAGACCGAATTCATATCGGGTAGTACGGACGCGAAAGCAAAAGCTGAAGTAGGTTTGGTTTGTTAGGTTATGCCTTTGTCTTCCGTATCTAACTGCAAGTGTATTAAGGGTTAGTGAATCTGGGTTGCCACCCGGAGGGTTAGCTATGCTGCCTAAAAGGCTTCTATAGAATGTATCCTCCGGCCTCTTTCTGGTGAGCTCCCCTACATAGAAGTAAAGACTATGGAGACTTTCTCCCTATGGTTGTTTTCTCATCTCAGCTAAAAGCAGTCCGCTCTTGCTTCTGGCAGGCAGTATTAGAGTCCGGCCTTTCCTTCCGCCTCTTAGTAGTTTAGTTCTTTGTGTTTGTTGAAAGGCCTCAAGCCGCCCTATGGTCTGGAGCCTCCCCTGTGCTCCATGCCTGCCACGAGGAAGTAATGGTCTAAGGTCAGTCCTCCTCAATCCCCTCTGAAGATTCATAGCCCTTCGAGCTAGGGTGCTTTCCCGTCCTGAATGCCATACTATAAGGGAGATTCCGCTCTGGCTTCTTTCGGAAGGGGGGGTATGGTTGTTGTTAGACTATGGATAGCAGGTCCTTACCTGTACTTAAAGTTGCTCCCCAAGCCCAGATCTTTTACTCGGCTAATAAGCCCCAGGACTACCTAATTGAGTCTAATGAAACATGCGGTGTCTTTCTCTAAAGGAGCTCGTTGGGTCTCTCCCGCTAGCTAACCTCGATATAGCTATGCGATTCGCTCTTCTTTTACTGAAAGTGTGTCCCCACGGAGCGGTTATGGAAGGACAAGCAGCCGGGCCGGGTAGTTCGCTAACTGAAGGATTGACTTCGCCGAGACTCTATCCTAGGGCATCCATTTGTGTTTGTCTAAAAGGCATAATCCCCTACGGTCAGTTGCTTACCCTTCCTTTGTTGATGTTCCAAAGGATCTTCAGTTGCCTTCGAGCTCTTAAAGGTAGGATGCTTCCCCGTCCCAATTACTAGGTTTCGAAGAGGGATGAAGGGACTTCCCCGCACTCATAAGGCAGGCTGCTTAACCGCCCCTGCATTCAAGACAGGCCTGGTCTAGGGTCCTCCCTTTCCAATATGAATATGGGCTCCCCGAGTCCTCTCTTCCTGCCCTTAGGATGGTCTACGATCAGATAGGAGAAAAAAGAAGATGTTTAGGACTCACTCTTCTTTAAATCTTTAAAGACGCAGCTAGCGGAAGCTGAAGCTTTCTTCTCTTTGGGAGCGGGAAGGGGCTTGTAGCCCGAGAGGTACCTCCTTTCCTGAAAGCTCTTGCAAGAATTCTTAAACCCGCCTTTAGGTTGGGCCCAAGAGTCTTCCCTCTTCAGATCTCCTTCCCTGTCTTGAAATCCTTCACAATACAGTCCACAGGATGAAACTCGAATGCCCATAGCTTATCTCCAGCAAGTTGAGCTACACTACAGATATCCTCTTTTTTGCCACCCGAGGTACATACAAAACATTATGAGAAAAGATAGTTTCTATACAAAGCCAATACGATGAATGGTAAGAGCAGTATTATCCCCAGTGAAGACTTTTCGATTACCTTGATATGGAGTAGAGTCAGTGAAAGCATCGGGACTGCCTGTCATATGATTGCTGGCCCCGTATCGTACTGGTACTGTCAGAGGGAGAATGCTCATGGCTCCAAGCTTATCAGTAGAAGCATTCATGAAGGCTAGATTATAGCGCATAGAACATTGAACAGCAGGATGGCCAGGTTTGCCACAAAGTTGGCACAAGCAAGGTAGAAGCTCGTAGAAGCTCCACGTCCATTTTTGTTTGATGAGCTCAAAGTCTCTCACGATTAGGGAGTCCAGGAAGGATCATGACTAGTCTAGTTGGAGTTGGCGACCACCTAAAGGCCCTGCCCTCTAAAGGGTGGATTATTGCTGACTTGGGCAATAAGAGCTTGATTAGGGTGGTCGAAGATCAGGGAGGAAGAAGATCAGGATCTCACGTGTGGCAGCTATTGGAACAAACGTAGAATCCAAGAGGTACCTACCTAGAAAAAAAGGAAACTAACCACTCACTAGTTAAAGAGGAGGGAGAAAGGACCAATTGAAGGTCTCGGGGCCGGAGGTAGGGTCTTCAAGCCCCACGCTCGATTCTCGACATGGGCCGTCTCGCGAAGATCTTCGATCCGAACCTTCGCATCTACTCTCTCTTAGAGGATGAACCACGCCTTCGCTATCGCCCTTCGCTACTGCTCAACCTCGCTATCGCATTGATTCTTGCCGGCCCTTCCAGATTCCAATTCCTCTTCCATTAGACGCCGGCCAGTTCGGTCATATCAGTTCAATAAAATAGCTTGCCCGGGCTGGGCTTTCAGTGTTTGGTCGGGCCGGCCATAATGAATGATCATTGTTCGGGAACAAAACAATCAGACTTAAAGGTTTCGCTATCGCTATTCGCCTAAAGCCGTAACTTCGCTCTTTGATTCTTCGCTATCGCAAGAATATAGTGATCGAAGATGCTCAGCCGCTTCGCGTATTACGAAAGTCATTTTTTTTGCCCAAAGGGGGCATGCTGCAAGAGCATAGGAGGCGTGCCCGAAGGGCAGCGGCAGGAGTGTGGTTCCAGGTGCCATCGCTAGATTGAGATCCGTAGGGTGGCGGGGACTTCGACTGGGGTGAAGAGAAGGGAAGGGGGTGGTAGGCTTAGTAGGGCTCCTCGAACCTACAATATCACCGTGATGAGGTTTCAACCAATGAAACTAGAAGCCCCTATGATCTCTACATGCAATTCGCTCACTTCGGGAAGAGTGGAGCGGACGGAAAGAGGGGGACTTTGCTCTATCTTCTTCTTCCTCTTCCCAGGGGAAAACACAGGATTATATAGAATAAAAGAATGAAGCAAGCGGCCCTTTTGCGAAAAAAATTGCCGGTACGCTTTCCGGCTAGCAACGACTCAAACGGGCGGGGGTTAGATATTAGCTTGCAAAGCCGGCTGTTCGCCTTTAGTTAGAAGTAGAAGTAGACCCTTTGCCCCACACTTCATAAAAAGTAAAAAAGGAGTGAGAAAGAAAAAATTAGTTACGGGAACCGAAGGTTAGGCCGACTACTGACTTTCACCTAAAAAAGTGGATTCCTACCCCCTCCCCTTTCTGTCAATGTTGCCAATTCCCATAATGCGATGCATACAGTTGCCCAACTACTTTCTTCCTCCGATGGAGCGGGAGAGCTTGCTTCGCTTCGTGGCGGAGCATTTAGCAATGCAAGCAGCCTGGTGAGGGCTGGCTGTCTGGGGACAGGTTTAGGCAGGGCCTGCTGGGCTTGCTTCTCATGAGATTGGGTGAGTAATCGGAAAGGGGCTCATAAACCGGGCGGGCTTTCATCGGCCTTTGGGATATTTGATTGAATCAGAGAAGAGGTTCTGACGGTGCCCGGAATTGGACAAATGAATGAAGATGGCATGAAGCTGATAGTTGCTTATCTTTCTTAAGCCCACGGAGCGGTGGGAAGGAAAGGGCTTTGGGCATTCAATGCCTTCTTAGAATCCGCAGAGTCAGAGGTTATTTTCATAGCTATAGGATCTTTCTCGGAATATCCCTCTTTCGTACCCATTTCTAATAGGAGCAATGAAAGGAGGAGTGAGCACTACCTAGGAGAATAAGAGAAGGTGCCAAGTAGTGCAACTAAGGTAAGGAATAGGAGGGAATGAATGGCGCATACAGCAAAGTGGGATACTATTCAGTGATGTCCCAAAAAGGTCTCGGCGTATCGGGGCTGCTAGGGCATTGTTAGAAGAGTTAGCAGGATTCGGGCCTAAAAAGCACTGCTTTCAAGAGTTTTTATTCACTATTCACTAACTAACTAGCACTGGCCCAATCTCTCCGAAACTGTCTTTCTTTTGTAATATGTATAACCTGCCCTTACCGCCGATCTCGGCTCGTGCCATGCTTGGTGCCATCCAACTTTTCTCTTAACCCGTTATCGCCCCATAGACTGAGATATGCTCCTGGCAATGGAAGTATATATGCATATGGAGAATCTTGTTATGAATCTGGAAATGAAATAGATATCCCTGGTATGGTGAGCACATATGGCTAGTTCGACACCTGAAGGAGGTAAACTCATTGGCTTATATATAACTCTTCAATGTCCAACTCTACGTCCATACCAACCGTACAAGTACCGCCATGGCGTTTGAAGGGAATAGGTCCTTAGCGCCTGAATGTTTGTCAAGTCTTCAAAGCCCTCCCTTTCACTAGCAATAGAACTCAAGCTGCACCTCTTTATCTGGAAATCCTTGTCAAGGGATGGATATACGTTAATTGACTGCCCTTCTTAAGTAACCCAGGGATTACAATGAATAGCAAGATATTGACCTACACTCAGATTGTTGACTCGCTCATTTCCTTTCTTATTAAATGGGAACGGGTTTGGGCATACTCTATCTGTGCTGGAATGATCCTTTAACCCTCAACAAGACTTCCCCCACTGGGCCAAGAGAAGGAAGTTGAAAGTCGACCATTGTGGAAGAATGGCTCACTTGTGACAGTAAGGGAGAAGCACTCATGGTTTACCAATACGGAGATGCAGGGATCATTCTATTCTCAATGCCCGGGCATACCAGTGAAGCTGTTAGTAAGAGACCAGGCGATAGAGACCCTATCCCTCGTCTTTGGAAAGAATTGTCTTTGCCACTTAAGAGTGTTTCTCTTTCTTGTCCTCTTATTGGCTAGACATCTGGTCATGCACATCACAAGTAGACACAACTGAATCTCTTATTCACCTTCGCCTTGATACATCGAATTAGTTGTGCATCAGTCACTCCAGCTTGCTAGCATATCGCCGCATATCATACATGGAAGAATCAAACCTCTCCATAAAGCGCTTCAAAGCCCGATGCAATTCTTAGTCATTCGCTCTTCCCTCTTTCTTTGGTATTAACAGCACAGTGAAGCCAAACGTGGAGTCCCACTCATGGGGCCTGGGCCCTCTCAATCATCTCGCAATTTGATCCGCTTGCCTTGCTATGAAGATAATCCAGGCATGCGCTTCTTTGTAATCGGGTCAACTCAAGGTAAAGCCATAGCTTCTTCAACGGGAATGGGTTAGGAAGTCGAACTCTCTTTCGTTTCGCCTGCCGCTCCTCCGCGGGGCGGGGTCTTCATCCTCACTAGTGCTACCTTCCTCGACTCGCCTGCTAGCTGCTACCACCACTCCTTTCCAACTCACTGAGCTAAGTAAGCTTTCTTTCAATCGACTCAGTCATTCCCGGCCCGGAAAGGAAAGAAAACGTCGGGAGTTTTGCAATTAGAAAAATGTGTATCGACTGCAGCGGATTCCATCAAGTAAAATAGTGCCGGTCTCACTCTACTGTAGCTACGAACCTTTCTCTTCTTGCTGTTGTTGAGTGAACTTCCATGTGGTTCGCTTACTTGCCCGAGTGAGTGGGCTTCCTGTCCTGCTGAGTTGAGACTCACCTTGTCACTTGCTTGGTTCGCTTAACCGCACCATGGGAAATAGCCGACTACTGACTGAAATTGCTCCCTGCTCCACGGCTTGGGTAAAGAGTGTTTTATGTATTGCTACCAACGTGGGTAATGGAGTTCGGAGAGTGATCCGAGGTTCGCTCGGCGAATAACAAAGTCATGTAGGCCTATCCCCCCTCTTTGCTTGTCGTTCTTTCCGCTGCATAGCTAGATGCTCTGATTATCAGTCCCCATCGAGAAAGACAGGCTCTACAGTGAAAGGCTTTCTTGATTGGACTCAGGGCTTGTCCATCTACTGGGACTACTCCGAAATATCCGGTGCTACGCCGAACCCCTCTTATCCACTGAACTCAGGCACATCCCTTCTTTGCTGCCGGGGGCGGGGGTTGTTCGGGTTCAGCTTCTGCCGCTGCTTCAGCCGGTCTTCAAAGAGAAGAGAAAAGAAGTGTGACGTGAAAGAAAGGAAACGCATACACAAGGGATACACCTCTCATTATACCTGAGCGGAAGAGCTTTGAAGCAAAATACTTCTTACAGTCAGGAAGACTTTGACCCTTGCTTCGGTTCGGCACTGCCTCAGTATGGTACGCTACTCGCTCGGTCTAGGTATCACCTTGATCCCTTGGTCTGCTCACAGGTAAGTCCATGGAAAGGCTCATCGGGCTCTTGAGGTGGGCTGACAAGGAGAAGAATCATTCCCATCGGTTCGGTAATGACTGAGTCGATTGATGGATTATCCCATATATTCTTTGTATACCAACTGGTATATGTATGAATGAATGTTGTCAGAGTCTCCGCTTGAATAGGAAGAAAAGCCGACTCTAGCTCTGAACCAAATCGTCCACTCTTTCAGGCAGGATAGATTGGTTAAGGTCCCCTAGCCACAAGTCTTCTCGAGAAGGAGGTGACAACCAGTCCAGTTCACCGAGTCGAATATAACCACTTTTTTGTGTTTTGAGCCATTCAAATTAAGTGTTTTGCATTGTAGACAAGAGTGAGCTTTCTTTGGTGTCCAAACCAACGAAAGCTCTTCTGTTAGTAATTCTCTTGTCTGAGAATGCTCTATATAAATATATTCCAGAAAGCATGATAGTAGTTTGTCATTTCTTAATATCTATATAAGAAAGTGTTAATATCACACTTTCTTTTAATGTATTAAGGGAATTACTGTCATTAAGTATTTGTTACCCTTTATGACATTAATTTTAGACTATTTTCACCATTAAGTGTGCAATGACGAATAGTCGTCATTGCACACTGTCCCCATTAAGTGTTTTGACAACAGATTATAAGAGTCGAATAAAAGTTATATTCGACTTTTATTCAAGATGGAGTGGAGTTTTATTCTTTCTTGTAAGCAAGTGTTAATCTATAGCCCTTGTAGCCATTCAAATTAAGTATTCTCTGAGAATGGGGGGAGTGTAACTCGATAATTATGCTGTCCTTCTGGCATAATTCACTTAAGTAAGGGCGACTATTCCCCGGATTAATTCTTCCAGATAGTGGGAGATCTTTAACCTGATTTGCATATTGGTCCTATTGCTTCAGTTTGTACCATTGCTCGATGGGGGGTATTTTGCTTCCTTCTAACTAAGGTCTCAGGTTGACCTATCACACCCGCCTCCCTCATGCTGGGAAATCAGAGCCTTTTTCTCTCACGATACATTATACTTTTGGAGCTGAGAAAGGGCAAAGACAGGAAGTTTTCTTTTTCCAGGCAAGTTTGTTTTTTAATCCAATGTAGCTGGTTCATCCCTCTCTTTTTATATCACCTTCGGGAAAGAGCGAACCCCTATACTACTCGTTTCAAGATAGTCTCCATTGAAACTGGACTGAGCCAACATTAGCCCTCTCTTAGTTTTCCTCCAGCCGTAATCTTTTCCTAATCTCGCTCCCTCGGGCATTTAAGCATTCTCCCATAGAAGTTGAAGAGTCTTTCTTCCAATCCTAATAGAATTTCTTCTCCAATTTGTCTCCTATAAGTTCGATTTGCCTTTGCTTCTGCCTTTGAGACATCTAGAGATCCTTTTCCAGTTGGAGTAGCTTTCCTTCGGCCTTCCTTGTTTCGAGTTCGAGTGAGAAGGTCTTTTCCCTTGTGAGATGGGTTATAGGTCAAGCAGAACTCCAAAAAGCTTGAATAAGGCACAGGCGAGGGAGAGGGAAGGATTCAATAGTAGCGGTCCATACAGGCAAAGACCATTTTTTCCATTTCTTTTCCAGGATTCAATTCCAATCCCTATTTGAGACTATAGCACTTTTTCTTTATGTCCCAAAGCAAGACAATAAAAGAATGCTTTTTTCAATCCAGTAGATCTAGCGCCAGGGGAAAGATCATTAGCCAGCGAGTCAAATAGAAATTCTGTGATTCTCATTGACTTTGTGGTTTTTTTGGTTTTTCCTTCCAGCGATTGTATCATTAGTGTGGATTTCCATTGCTACATCCATGGAGGAGAAGTGCACTTAATCCATAGGGAGTTGGCCTTGGCCATAGTGTCAATCTATAGCCTTTACAGCCGCCAGTGGAAGAAAGATTCTATCCTTTCCCTTTCCATACTTTCTGCTTTCGCTTTGAGTCCCCCCTGCTTCGGTCCAGTGGTCAGTGTTTCCATGGCAGGCCGTAGGAGAGAAAGAGAATATGTTGCAGGTTAGTTTCTTGGAAAGGGGGTTTGAGTTGGAGTTTCCAGTGGAGTGCTAAGCCCCAATGTATTGTTAATGGCTTTTTAAGGGTAAGATTGAGTCCATTGTCTAAGGATGGTGGGGGTGTAACCATGTAAGGGCCTGAGTGTTTATGAATAGATCTTTCCCATCCCGTTTGATGAAGGGTCTTCATATGCCTGACCTTTATCAGCCTAGTCAATCTCGAAAGCAAGCTCAATTGTTGTACTAAGGGATGGAGTGCTCAGGTCTTCTTTAAGCGAGTGAGGAAATCCGCTCTTGCCAGACTAGCTTGACGTGGAGTCAAAGTCAAGTAGCTCTCGTTGGACCTACTCCTAAGTTGTGAAATCAAATCTCCCAAGTCTGGTCCTATCTTTCCATTCCTTCTCTGGAAGAAAAGGTGCAGGCTAAACTCCACGGAAATCTTCACTTACAGGTTGACCTAGAAGTCAAAGTTCTGATCTCGTCCCAGTCCATTGACTGAAATTCAGAAGATCATTCGTCCGGTCTATCATATCAGTCTTTTGCAAAATGTCGTGAACCTATTTAGCTCTTTATTATCAAACATCCTTTAACTGTCCAGGCAGTCCTATCATTGCAGTACTTGTCCTAGTCCCGAGCCTCTATTTGAGAGGACAGGGATGATGTCTCGAATTGACTACTTTCTTGAAGGTAGTGCACATGGTTTCAGTACGTGAAGGATTCGGTGCAAAAGCGCTGCTGTCCACAATCGATTCGGAGCACGAACTTGTTGGTTGGTGGTGTCCATTCATTCAATTCAGGGGCATGGCGAGGCAGTCTTTCGCTGCTCTGGACAAGGTTGGTAAGCATGCATACCTAGCTCAGCCATTAGAGTGAGAGTGAGAGTCCATTCACGGCTAACTTAACAGCAACGAAGAATTCTTCGTCCCTTGGATACGTAGCCTTAGCTTGGTTCAACAAGTCAGGTGTAGATTGGATAGTGACAAAAGCAAGGGCTGCGAGAATGACCGCGGAGAACAAGGCTCGAGAGACCTACTCTTCCAACCCCCAAGAACCAGTGAAGGCGACCACGTTGATTCCACTCCCCCACAGCTTGATAGTGATTGCCTAGTCCTTCGGTTGGTTGCCCCCTTTTCCGTGAGTTGGGATCTCAGAATGCTGCTTTTCGCTCGGATGTTGATATTACACAAACGAGTTGGCCTCTTCTTTCGTGCAGTGAAATCTTGTGAAGGTTCGGGAAATCAACCGAATGAGGAGCAATAGGTCTCCGGCCGGGTCAGACGTAACTAAAGGCAGTCCCTCTTTCGTTTTCGTATAGAAAGTCATTGGAACCAAGGAAGGAATCGCTCTGATAGGAGGAGACCTTAAGCAAGGCATAAGTTTGACACATGCGAGTATAACATGATCCTTCACCAGCTGGATCCGGTCCAATGCAATCCATTTGTCTTCCATCCACTTTTGCTTTCGACTTGGAAGGGCGCTTTCCAATGTCCTCAGCATTCGCTGATCTCTCTCATTGCACAATGTGTCTCTGAGTAGTTTCCGCCCAAACCCAAAGAGTCTTCTTCCTCTCTCTGAAGGCCTCCCGCTCCCGCCCGAGCCTAGCTATGTGAAACTCTAGAGTATAGTTAGGAGGGCAACCCATGCTGTTCCTCAACCTGAGCCAAGTAGGTGTATATCCACCCCGAGGGCAGAGTTTCCAGATGAGCAGGAAATGGAAAGAACGAAAGCGACATACATACTGGATTGACCAGCGTGTGCCAACTACTCTACTTCCCTCTTATCACCTCCCCAATTCACTGTAAGCAATGACCGCAAGCGGACTCTTCGACGTGGTGAGTGGAAGAGTTCAGGCAGGGGTTGGAGTCACCGAAGTGGACTTGATAAGCATAAGATTCATTCAATAGCCAAGCTGGAGACCACTCCGATTGGAAGAGAGAGCAAGGCAGGCGTCAAACCCACAGCAGGTCTTTTTTTACGACGAGTTTCACTTAATTACCGCCCCAGCTCACTGCCCGGCCCGAATCAAGCTTGGTCTCTTTTCTCTGTTTTTATTCAAACCAAACCCCCACCCCAATAAGTAGCTCACAACCTTCGCTAGAAAGATGGAGCACCAATGACAAATTAGCTATCTATACAGACGCCCAATGCTTCGAT